>JAKWJA010002500.1:50401291-51001291 GCA_027704765.1 Solanum habrochaites
ACCTGATAGTAGACACCCATATCTTAGACATAATATTATTAGACTCTTTGTATAGCTGTTAGACTTTTTATTATTCATTGATTGTTGGTGATTTTGGTGATTAATCAAGCAAACTTTGGTTGGATTTTATTCTTTCTAATTGAATGTAAGTACATGAATCTTATCTAATATATTTGAATATTGTATTTATGACCATGAGTAAACTAAAACTCCACAATAGGGTTGTGGGAACCTTAGACAAATATTGAGGTAACCCTAACTTAAAATAAACAATTCTAGAATAGTGTCTTGCATGTATTAAAATCTTTCGCTTAGAAGTCTTTTTAACGGATGACCAACGTTAGAACTCCCTTAATGCTACTTGCCGGACCAATGAGGTAGATAATAGGAAATTAAGTATTACATAGATTTTAGTGAATACTATCTAATAGGCTAGTATTGATTGGTAAGAGGGAATAACTTGGTCAAATATCGAATACGATTCTTTAATATGAGGTAAGGATAGGGTTAGGTAGCAACACACGTCGACGGACCAAGGTGCGGAGTGAGGAGATTTTCGAAATGTCGGACCAAGGATTTAGAAATACAAAATTATCACTTTGCATGCAAGATACACGAGGAAATAATTGTTATAGTTAGGAATTATTAAAGTATGAACCTGTGGGGAACACGTTTAAACCCTAGTTACTTTGATTAAAGTGATTAAAATCCAACATTCAAAGCTGTTAAGGTCTCTTACAATTGCACTATTTATTTTCACTCATAGAACAGAAACCCCCTTGTTATTGTTTTTACTTTCCAAGGAAGTTTATTGACCAAACAATAGTAATAACAAGTTGAAGTTAAGTCTAGCCTATTCCTCGTGGGAACGATCCAACTCACTGTTGGGTTTATTTACTTGACACGGACCGCTGTACTTCTATTTGAGAAGTAAGTTTTGAGCGGATCAAAGTTTTGTGCCGTGCCGGGGAATATAGCTTTTAGATTTAATTTTTGAAAATCATTACTATAGTTTAGTTGATACTTATTGATTTTATTTTGTTTCTATTGTTTTTTATTTCTTTTCAAAATCATCCTCCTTTTGTATGCCAAATACACGAAGATGAAGAAGAAACCCTTATTTCCCTACGGAGCACGAGTTGAGAAGTAACTGCGCAATATGAATCAAACTTTGGAAAAATGATGAGGTCCGTTACCAGAACATCCCAACTCCGTTGATTGTTCATGGTCAGATGTTACCCGATGTCCGGGTGACATCAACAGAGGGGACAAAAATCCGCTCCACGGCCCCAAGATGACTACAGAGGTTATGATAACATAGCAGATTCGGATGGCCACTGGTTTTGCTCTATACCCATAGGCCCACACTTTTCTTGGTAACTAGTAGTCTGATTGCAATGCTCACTGCCCAGAGGTTTTGTTTTCAGGGCACCCTTCTGAGGATGCCATGCCCATATAGCAAGAAAGGCAGTGTGTAAAAGTGTATAGGGGCCTTATTTGGGATTGTAGATGTAATAGGTCTCACGAGTTGTTTCCTATATCACGACGGAGAGGCTGCTATTGGGTGACTAAGATCCCATACAACTTCCATCTTTTTATTGGATTCAATAAGGGAGATGGCTTCTTAGCACGCTACTATCCGGTTCTCCAAGAAACTAAACCACAAAGACAAGAGTGAATAACCTGTGTGGCACTACAGGAGAGACAGTTAGTAGTTCTGGGATAGATTCACCTTATTTTGAGAAGTGTTCCCAAATTACCGTATAGATGAGATTCACTGAAAGAGATACTTCTAGCGGACACAGATGATAAACAAACAAAGCGGTGTTGGACATATAGAAGGTTGGAATTCTTATGGAGAGGTCCTTACGCTGAGATCGATGTGATGAAAAATAGAAAAAATCTCACGGACATAAACAAAGCTTGGATTACTAGATGGTCTGATACAGGGAGAAAAAAGGAAACACCTTCGAGTACAGTCCTCACAACCCAGCCACATATGATATTGTGAAGAAAGAACTGGCTCAAATGAGAACTGAGCTTGGGTTGGTACTAAAACATGTCATGGGGTGCAGAAAAAGATAAATGCAGTTCAACTACATGTCGACGGAAAAACACGCCACAAAACGATGGGTTATTGAGGAGGATTCATATGAAGTAACATGAACAGATGGGGGGTTTCGACCAAAGTGCCCAAGGCTCTAACCGGAGAATTGCGCCAATGTCACGGGACCAAGGTCGGAACTATGGTAACTACAATATTGAGGGTCATTCTGTCAGATGGAAACGACAATCGCGACAACAATTTAAACAGGGGTAACTATGGTAATTAGGAAATGACAGGAATGGACCCTATTTCTCTCCTAAAAATGTGAAGTTACTCCCAGGTATGGTGAGGTAGTATGAGCGAGTTGAGGTATGTTGCACAAATGATGAGGAGGTTCGGCACTAGTGATGAACCATAAAGAGTTGAGGTGTGATTTAGCTAGTATTGGGCAAAAGTTGATACACATGCAATTTCGATTAAAAGATCGAATTGCAAGTGGCCCAATTATCTGCGACAGTGAACACACGAAATTCGGGCACTCTTCCAGCAACACTGTCCAAATCCAAAAATTTGATGTGAATCGTTCTGGCAATCACTACTGGGGTGGTAGGCAAACATCGACCCAATCTATGCCTTCTATGAGGAAAAATGTGAGAAAAGATAATGATAATGTGGCAAAGGGTAGTGGTAAAGCAGAGGAAAGTAATGGAAAAAGATGCTGACGTACTACTAAGGTATTCCCATGCCTTACTCCACAACCACCATTCCTTCATAGATTAGTGAAAAAGACAGAGGATGGTAAAGTACCGGCGGTTTCATAACAATGTTGATGAAGAAGCTTTTTATCAATTTCCCTATGGTAGAAGCTCTAGGAACAAATGCCCGGTTATGCCAAATTTATTGAATGATCTGGTCACCAGAAAACAACGGTTTCACTTTCGTGAGGATTATGCTAGACCTGCAGCATTGTAGTGTGGCTTTGACTTACAAGATCCCTCGTACAAAAGAAAGAAGATAAGGGGTTGCATCAGTATCCCTTGTACGTTTGCGGTCTATGGGTCATACATTTGCGAAAGAATTGTGTGATCTTGGGGGCAAAGCATTAAATTTCTCATGACTTTACAATTTACAAGAAGTTGGGTTTGGGGATCCAAATATAACCCATTGCGATGCGGCTACGATGGATGATCGGGACAGTGAAACGCCCATGGGATTACTCCATGATGTGCTAGTTAAAGTGGAAGTCTCTATTTCAATGATTGTTATCTTGATTGCGAGGTCGATTGAAGTGCCTATATTCTTGGGAGGGCCAGTCCTTGCTACAGGCTTAGTAGTAGAGCATAGTTGATATGGAGAAGGGACCGATGGACATTTCAATTGAATAATGATAGGAAGCGACCTTAAACATTTGGGGACCCAGAGGTAGAGTGGTGAGCTCAAATCGGTATATGCCATATCCCACAATGGAAAATATTGAAGAAGGAGGACTAAAAACAGAAAAAGCAAACAAGAGTTTCTGGTTGGGGATTGGTGCTTGAGACAGTTCTGGTGTGCATTGTCTTCCGGGAATCTCAAGTCCAAATGGACTGGCCCTTACCTGATACCCAAGTATTCCCTATGGAGCAGTTGAGTAAAGAGCCAAGGGGGAGGGCGTTTAGCGGAATAGAGATAGAATAAAACTCTATTTTAACAAAAGCAATTGGGGAATGAAGGATAGAGGCATACCATCTTGATGAGTCTGAGTATAAGGGTCCCCCAGTCGTGCCGCGACATAAATCATGCGCTTGTTGGGAGGCAACCCAAACTTATAGTATTTTTGTACCTATAGCATCTTCTACTAATGGTTTTTTTAAAATTTGCAGGCACCATCACCAGGAATCTGCAGGGAAAAGTACTCTGAGCGTCCAAGTCACTGACGACACAGGGCCGGACCCGTCGTCATGCATAGTAGTACCAGGTACGTTTTATGTTATTTTGAAACTAGGGAACACACGATGGAACAACGATGGGTTCACAAAATGAGACGGACCGTCGTCGGGGAACCGTCGGTGATTAAGGAGTTTATTACCCGGACCCGACACGGTGGACCCTTTTTCAAAAATAGACGTGTATTTTAATTTAAACCCCCCAACCCTCCTTTTTTCACCCCATGACTTCATTATTCTCCATTCCCTCTCTTTTTTCCAACTTCCAATATTCTCCCCTCGCTCTTGTTCCCCCATATTCTCCAAAGCCCTTAGAAGTGTAATACTAGTCGGAGTTGCTGCCTGTGCTGTGGTTGCTAGCCCACAGGAGTACTTGTATAGTTGTTTTCCCTTTTTTTTTTTTTTCCCCATTTCTAAGGTATGTGTCTCTAAATTTATACTTCATTTATCTTGTATTTTTGTTTATAGCGAGTATTAGTTTTATGTCTTCTTCGTATCTTGTTTCCTTTATATGATTATGTCAAAAACCTAGGCTCAAATGTTCGAATTTGCCATGTTGACAACCTGTAGACATAGGTGCTTTTGCATTGCAGTTTCCTAGGTTAGTTGGGATATACACAATTTATATGGTCCAAAACCACTACAAGACCATGTGGGTCATCGGGATTGCATGGGGTACCCCAGTTTCTATCAATGTTATTCAGAACGAGACCCCGATAGGGATCGTCGTAACCATGACGGACGCCGTAGGGTCCATTCCAAGAGCCCTAGCACCCTGTCCCAACGACAATGTGAGGACGTCGGTCTTCCGTCCGGCAAAAACCGTCTCCGAGTTGTCGGAGGACCTGTTTCTAAGGGTTATATCACTTTTCTAACGTGTCCTTCAACGGACACATGTGACGTACCGATACCCACAATGGTCCGTCCTGACGGACCATCATGATGGTCAGAGACCCCTCTGCTAAGGTCTCCATATTTATTTTCAAGTGTCCTACGGACGGACACCTACGAGGACGTTATACTGTGATGGTCCTTCCTGCATATACCGTCATTGCTAGGCAGAGACTCTCCTTCAGAAGGTTCTTTATATATACATAGGACTAAGTGTAAAACACGACGAACTCATGACGGTCCCGTCATAGCCACGACGAGCCGTCCACCATGCAGTGTGTTGACTTTACAGTTTCAATAGCAATGAACACACTCTTTCAATGATTTATTTCGTTAGGTTTTGACTGTCTTGTTTGCCACTACTCGTAATAATATCGATCCTGTACAGGTACTATCCTACTATGGCCACTTCAAGCAAGACCGCCTACGCACGCGGGCATCAAAGTCATCGGCCCCATTGCCAGATGGTCATCGGACTGAGATGAGCGTGACCCTGAGTACGTGCACCCAAGCACTTCCGGCCCCTTCCCGTGCTGCTCGTAACCCGAGCCACACCCAAAAAGGTGGCATCAGCCGTAGTCACTGCCTCCGACTTCATGAGGAGGCGCACACTGACCGGCACACGCTCTGGTTCAGCCACAAATGAGGAAGGAGCGTCTGGTCCATTAGGAGTATCCTGGTCCGAGGAAGCCCTGTCTCGCTGAGGTTACTACCCGCCACCGCTGACAGCGTTGACTCGTCTGATGAGGCTAACAGTTCAGACTCTTACATCTGGACAAAGCTCTCAAGTCCCCTCCCAGCCACGAACAGCCCAACCGGTTGTGTGTCGACGGGCAGTGTCAAGTCTACTCCGATGCCAAGTTCCTCACTGATAAAGGAAGTACTGACTCAAAAACACTCACTTTGGAGTGGAGGGTTACTTACAGGGGGCCTTTCCCATCGATGCCTGAGATCTACAATCTTTCACCAAGGCAGCGCTTGGAGGGACAACAGGTCGTTTGGGACGATTTACACGAAGAAAGAAATGGTTCCGAGAGGTATACGCATTCTACGTAGCGACTCTCCGATACACAGATCGATAGGCGGGATGCCCCCGTTAAACAGGACCCAACTGGAGCAGGTCCGAGTCCGGGGCGTACATGTTGACATTTCCTTGCCAGCCAACCCCGTTTCTATACGGTGAGAGTATTGATGCTGCTAGGAACCCCCTCACCGCCGAGTTCGACTACTTGCTGGCAGATCGATAGTCAAGGATGGCCAGTTCGGGCCACGAGCCCACCCTGCACATGTCAGTAGATTGGACCGAGGGTGCCAATTGGGTGACTTAGCCGAAGGGGCCATCATCACCTTCCAACACTTAGTTCACATCAAAGTCTTGTGGCGGATTGTCGTCACGGCCTCTCCCCTACAGCGGTGCTGACAAAATCATCCACGGGTCGAGTAGTGTTGATGCGGGGATGATGCCGGATCGAGGGTTAGACTCTCATGGCTTCTCCAACAGTAATGCACGAGAGGGCATTTCAAGGTACTACTACTTACCCTTCCCGTGGCATGATCTTTGACCTTTGCAGGTCCGCAGGTGTCCCATATGTGTGGGCACGTAGATCAGCTTGAAGACCCCGCAGGGCCCCATTGACGTCGGCCTCATCAGAGACGAGGCCAAATGAGTTGGCCCATGTAGAGTCCCCGTCCAGAGCTGCCACACTTGCTGGTGAGTTGCTGATACAGTAGCCCAGGCCCGCCACACGCTACACAGGCATCCACTGACATACCCCGGTCGAAGTCTATCCCGGGTAGTAGCACAGCCCGAGCTCCTCTTGCAAGCCCCTCTACCGAACACTGGTCCCCGCATTGCAAGGGTAAAAAAACTAGAGGCACAAAGGTCCAATCTTCGGCCACTCATATCCAGGCGTGGATGCAGAAGAATCGATTGTTGAGTCCCGAAGGAGCGCACTAGAGAGGAAAAATGGTTGAGGTTTAAGAGCGGAAGATCGCTGAGGTTAACAGCGGCCTGGACGCCTTTGAGTTGAGGAAGTGCTTTTAAGGGGGGGGGGGCCCCGCCAGGCCCTCCGGTGTATGTGAAGACTCTCAGGCTGCAGTCGACAGTCTTCGTACAGACATCGACAGATATTAGAGGCTAGGGTGCCGGGAAGTCTGAGGTCCCTCCTGTCGGAGCCGATTGAGGACACGTTGTTGGCGGCCCCTTTTTTGCTACTTTGCACATTCCACCCAACCTCCCCTCGAGAGAGAGTGACAAGAGGCGTAGGGTCAAGCAGAGGACGAGGTTGAGAGCAAGGAAGAAGGAGCGCCGGAGATGGAGTACGCGGAGAGCCTCACTTTTGCGAGGCGGCGGCCACCAGATGAGAGCGTCAGAGTTAGCGTTCGGGGAGTCTAGCTCCTGCACTGTAAGATATCGCTGGAGCCCCTACTGATGGTGCGATTGTGCTGAGGAAACCACTGAGGGTGTCAAGTTGCAGAGGACGTGGGTTCCGAAGAACCGGACCCACCATCTTGCTGATGACGGACGCTTTGCCGACACAGGTTTGCGTTCACCAACCACTCTAGATTTAGATTTTATGCATTGGGGAAAATGCATTGTTTTTTTGTGGGGGGTGGGGTGGTAAGGTAAATGGAGGATAGTGAGTGTTAGGGTGAAGTATGGGGAGTGCCAATCATATCCTCTTTTGGGGTTTCTTGCCTGTGTTCTTTTCCCCCATTAAGGCGATTAGTTTTTTGTGAAACCGGCCATGTTATCTCTTTTGTACATAGTTTAATCTGGAGCATGATGGATAAATGATATCTTGATAAACGGTGAAAATAACGCCTGGCTAGGCATAGTAACTGATAATGTGTGGCTCTAAGCCATGGAAATAGGAGTTACACCATTGCCTTACCCTAAGTCTTAAAATTCGAACTAGGTGTCTGGACTCTATGTATCGTGGTTGAGTGTCAAGGAGTGTGGGAAATTTGAATCGTCCACTATTGGTACTGAGCTAGAAACTCTGTAGTTAGTCATGCTAAAAGTAAGTTGTAATAGGACATTAGGAAAGATCAAGGCCGGTTATTCAATATAGCCCATTTCTAGCCTAAATAAAAAGAAAACCAATGGAAATTGATCCTTTCTTTGATCCCAAATATATGATGCTTAAAATGAGACCTTTCTTTTTCACCCCAAATGATCTCTTATGAGACAAAGTGTGGCCCTGGTCCTCTTTGGACATGTGAACCTAAGCGTATGCCAAAAGATAACGTGAGGGTGGTAATGCATGAACAACCTTCGTTAGGCCCTTTGACCCAATTTGGGTATGTGTAACTTGACTCATGGCCCCCCCCCCCCACAAACCATTGAGTTGAGGGGGGCATAGGAGGATATGCTCTGGAAAGGGGGTTGGTTGAAAGAACAAATAGAGGGGAAAGAATAAAAGTAAAGTGACTAAGAATGAGTTGAAAGAAAAAGTAAAGAAAAAGGACAATATACAAGAAATAAAAGCAAGAAAAAAAGAGATTCACTACAACAAATGAAGAAAGAACCATAAAATAGCAGGTGAAAGAAAATGAGAAACTGGGCGTAATAAAATGATAGAAAAGTGGAAGGATTTAGCCGAAAGTCAAGGAGGGAAAAAAGTTCACAAAAGTATACCTAAAATGTACCCTACAGAACCCTTGAGCCTATGTTACCCCCAGCTAAGAAAGTCCTATTGTGATCCTTTAAGGGTTGTTATAGCGAAAACTAAAGGCAGTGAAAATAAGGGCAAGTTATGGCAATAGGTATGATGAGTGTGATTTGTTCGGAGAGCGAGTTGTTGAAAAGTATCCTTACTAACTCAAACTGAAATCATGTGTGAAACAAATGAGATTTTGTTTAAAGGGGACACTAGTTGCCAGTTACCGGGAATGTTAGAACCTCTGGAGAAAAGTTAAGAGGATGGGTGTTAATGCATGGTAGTCTGTTTGTGTCATATTCTTATTCCCAAAAAATTCAAGCCTAAGAGTGAATAGCACGCATAGAGTGATGGATTAATCGGGGATGAAGCCAAATGATTGCAAAGGATAAAATGGAATACTATGATACCAAGATTTGTGTAATTAGTCATTTAGTGCGTCGCTTGAGGACAAACAACGAATTTAAGTTGAGGGTGTTGATATTACCGTGGTTTCACGGTTATAATTAATACTTTTTCCTAAGTTTTTTAGTGTGTCCGGAAAAGCTTTTTGTGCTAATTTTTATATAAGTTTTCTTCTTGTTTTACAGTGAAATCTGTCCAAAGCTGAAAATGTGGAGATTTTGGCGAAGACAAGAAATAGAGAAATGCAGCAGGAGGACCACCTACGGAGCTATATGACGGTCCGAGTGGTAGCGTAGTTCAGCTGATGAAAGGAAGAGGGGAAGTCTAAACCAAGTGGGGATTAAGAAGCTTCTGACGGGTCGTTGTTAGACTATGATGGTCCTTTTGCAGGTCGTCGTGGAAGTAGAAAGTACCAGTACCCAGATTCCAAGAGTGAAGTGTTTGAATGAAGGACCCTCGGGCGGACCGTTGTTCCTATGACGTCGTCATACTTTCCATCGGGGGAATGACAGAGACGCAGCAGACGGAAATTGCACAAGTATGGGACGACGGAGGTCCACGACGGTCCGTTGTAACCACGACGGTCCATTGTAACCACGACGGTCCGTCGCGAGGTCCGTCGACCCAGCCTTCGTTTGGCAAGATTTCCAGCAATTGAATCCTTGTTTAATTAGGTTTTTGTTTTTAAATAGTTCAAAAAACCTCGTTTTTTAGGTTAGCCACCTAATAGTTAGACACCTGATAGTTAGACACCAGATAGTAGAAATAATATTATTAGGGGACTTTGTATTAGTGTTAGGGAACTTTTGATTATCATTGATTGTTGGTGATTTGTGGTGATTATCAAGCAAAACTTTTAAATTTTATTCTTCTCATTGAAGTAAGTACATGAACTCTTATCTAATATATTTGATATTGTATTTAGACATTGAGTAACCTAAACTCCATACTAGGGTTGTGGACCCATAGACCAAATAATGAGATAAACCCAATAACTAAAATAACAATCTAGAATAGTGTCTTGCATGTATTAATTACGTTTCCTTAGAAGTCTTTTTAACGGATGGCCAACGTTAGAAGAACTCGCCTTAATGCCTACTTGCGGACCAAGGAGTAGATAATAGGAAAGAATATTAACATAGATTTAGTTAGATTTAGTGTATACTATCTAATAGGCTAGTATTGATTGGTACGAGGTAATGAACTTAGTCAAAATATCGAATACGATGCTTAATAGCGGGGAAGGATAAGGGTTAGATAGCAACACTACGTTAGCCGGACAGGTGCGGAGTGATATTTTATAAATTGCCGGACCAGATTTTCGAAATACAACTTATCGACTTTGAATGAAGATACTAGGAAATAAGTGGTTATAGTTAGGAATGATAAAGTATGAACCTTGGGGAACACGTTAAACCTAGTTTTACTTGATTAATGATTCAAAATCCAACATTCAAAAGCTGTAAGTGTCTCTTAAATTGCACTATATCTCACTATTAGAACTAGAAACCCCCCCTTTTTATTGTTTTTACTTTCAAAGGAAGTCATTGACCAAAAACAATAGTAATAAACAAGTTGAAGTTAAGTCTAGACTATTTTCTCGTGGGAACGGATCCCAACCTCACTAGTTTAGTTATTTAATTGACCACAACCGCCTTTACTTTCTTATTGAGAAGTAAAGTTTGAGCGTTCAAGGCGGGGCACTCCGATTTAATCACATGCACTGGACATTTATGACATTTTGCACCAAAACTATGAAACATTTCATGCTCCATAGTCATCCAAAAATAACTGGCTCGAAGGATATTCCTCGCCAAAGTGAGTCCATTCTATGTGTGTCACAGACTCCGGAGTTGTTGTATGTGTTCAAATTAGCTCACAACTCAGCAACTCGATTACATCTGAGAGACCAAAATCTGGAAGTATCCTATAAATACGTCCCCATTAGAAAGAAGTTGAGGTCCAAACGGTTGTATCGACTTCTTCTAGTTAAATGTTGAAGTATCAGGAAAAGTTACAAACTATAAAAATTTCTTGATATCAAAATACCATGGCAAACCGTCTGGTTCAGCTTGTACATGGGAACAATGAACTGGCTGCTCCTTTATCTCTATATCTAAAGGATCAATATAATCATTATTTGGATGTCTGGATACGTGGGCAATGGTGGCAAAGGATCAGCCACTTATTTTGTTACTTGGGAGTAGTTTGTGGAAACCCATTTATGAATCATCGCACAAGTTCTATATATATTGCACATACGGCGTGATTTCGGGTTCTCCGACCCCATTCTCCATTGAACTTGATGAATCACGAATCTGAATCTCCAATAACCAGAAACTCGTGGAAAATTCATATCGATGGCCATCTTCAACAAAGGAAATGCAATGCTTCATATTCGTCCGATGTTGTCGTGCAGTAAATGGGAGTTTGGCCGCCACAGGAAGGGGTGACCGAATTCTGAACTAAGACCGCCCTAAATACCTTTTTCTTGGTGATTCGCCGCTCCATCAAAAAATACCACCTCCAATAATGATATGTTTAAAGAAATATCTTCACCCACAAAAACCATACATCTTCATTGGTAAATAAAGTTCCTGAGCGGTTCATACTCTTCATCAACAGGATTTTACTGCAAGATAGTCAGCCAAGGCCTGTGCTTGTAATCATCCTCAGGTTTACAAAGACAATGTAAAAATTCACTCAAAAAGCATTTGCAATTAGAAAAACTTTCCAGTCGGAATCAATTTCGGAAAATATGTACTTCAATGGGTCCACCCAGAAATGAGGTAGTGGCATAAGAAGGACAAAAATGTCTCAACTTCTGAGCAATCCAAGTCAAGGCACAACACTTCTCTCCAAAAAAGGAGTATACCAAGACTCGTATGAGGGAACTCTTGATTATGGTAATAAATAGCCGTACTTTTCAACTCTGTCTCGTTCATGTGACGTGAGTACGCATCCAAATGTGTTATCTGAAACAAACAAATTTAGCAACAATGGACAACCTTCTCATGGAGAAACCAACACTACTGGATTGGACAAGTAATTCTTGATAGCATCGAAAGCTATCTGACATTATTAAGTCCACTTTGTCAAAGCGTCACGATCGACATACTCCCGGACTGGAAATTATTGGTACATATGAGGGGTTGGCCTAGCCAATTCTTGATCACTGTTCTTCTTTATTTTCATCTCATAATTTGTGGGGACGTACCCTAAACCATATCTCGCTCCTTTGACAGGAACTTGAATAGGCTCAATAATTCCTTGGGAATTCCTTCCTAATCCAAAACCTAGCTCGAACCCATTCTGCAGCATCACAGTGGAAATCATCTTGTACACAGAAGGCATAGGAGATTATGGGGCCAAATCCTTGCCGGTGGCTTTTATCAGCTCCATCGTGTAGAAATCGGTGTATCAATAATTGGCGCCTGCCTGCCTGAGTGACTCCTTTCGCGAGAAAAACCAGTTCTTGGTCCTTCCAAATAAGCTTCATCATCTGGTGAAGAGTAGAAGGAATAGCCCCAACCATGTGGGTGAATTGCCTTCCCAGAAGAATAATGTAGTTAGTGTCCATATCCAGGACCTGAAACTTGGCGTTGAACTCTACAGGACCCATCTGAATGACCAGGTTTACCGATCACAATGTGTCTCTCTGCACCCCATCAAAAGCTCTCACGTTGACTTGAATTTGTTCTAGCTTCCCCAAATCAAACTTTAACTGCTTCAGAGTCAACATCGGACAAATATTGAGACCATACCCATCATATAAAAAGACACGGTTTATAATCCTTTCTTGAAATTTGACCATGACCTTCAACGCTTTGTTGTGCATCCTCCTTTCGAAGGGCAACTCTTCATCACAACAGCTGATCTGATGTCCTCGGATGACCCCGTTGATCATGGTCGCTACATTATTGTTGTTGTGCCCACACACATATATATATCATCCAAAGCCTTAATCAAGGCTTTCCTATGTAACTGCGAACTCATCAACAGGCCCCAAGAAACTCGGAAGCCGGGGTGGGGTTTTCTCCAAATGCTGAAAATCAAGAAGTCCTTCACTACATCCTTCTCCAGAATTATTCGTCGCCTTTGTTATTGTCCTCTTTCCTCAGGGTCCTTCTTTGCCCTCGATGAGCCAATCTTCTTTTGGAGTTATTAACACCTGCCAGACCTCATTCATACCCTGAGATGAAGAGAGTTTTGACAGCCATACGTATGCATCTAGCAGTAGTTTCAAATTGTACCAGGCAACAACCTTTGAGGGTGTAGAATTAGAACATCTTTTTATCGTTACTCAGAGAAAGCCACTACTCTTCCAATCATCATAAACAATCAAAACTATCGCTTTTGTCATGAACCAGTCATCATCAGTCTCTATCTTGTTGATATTGAAGCCTCCATGATTCAGCAAAGGATTAGTGTTGACATTAGGAGCGACTATTTAAAGAGAAACCACTTCTTGGTCGATCAGATCTTGAATCTTGTGCTTGAGGTTGATATAATCCTCAGTATCATGTCCAACAATGTTGGAGTGATGCGCATACCTTTGATCGGGTTTGTATAATTTGGAACTAGTATCCACCAGCTTGGGCCTCACCGGGTGAATATATCCAGCTGCAGTTAGTTGCTCGTACAACTTTGTTCGTCTTTCAGCGAGCGCGGTAAAAATTCTGGGGGGGGGGCTTCTTCTCGAATCAGAGTCGAGAGGGAACACAGTTTCCTTGTTGGGGAGGAGGCATCTATTGATAATTTTGGGTATTTGGATAGGGAGGTTGGTTTCTTTGATAATGATTTGTTTGATAATTTGACAATGGAGCTTTGTAATTCGTAGAGGTATTTTGGTAGAGAGGTGATTGAACTTGACATACTGGGGGATGCTTTGTAGCTTGAGTGAACATTGACACATTTAGGAGCATCATTTTGCTAAATGGGGGATGGAATTTTGTTAAGTGGAGGAGAATTTCGGTAAACTGGAGATGGATTTTGGTAATTGAGGGTGGGGCATTTTGGTATGTGAAGGTAGCATTTTGGTGGATGGGAGGAGGAGTATTTTCATAACCATCTTGCGTATAGCAATCTTGGTAAGAATTCTAGGAAGGTCGAGGACGACCTGGGTAGGATGATATGTTTTGGGGGTCTTCCTTCCCTCGTAAGAGACAGGACAAGCATCTTCTCTTTTCTTCATCAACAAACTCTATGATCCAGACGACGCAGCAACATGAGCAATCTTCCCGGTTTTCAACCCATCCTCGATAGTCTCACCAACCTTGACTATCTTAGCAAATTTTACTCCAACGAGCAACATAATTCTGTCATGGTATTCGGGCTTCTACACCCGCAAAAACACTTCAACTATCTTTTTTCCAGACATAGGAGGTCATACTCTAGCTATCTCCTTGCGCCACCTGTACGAAAACTCTCTAAAGCTTTCGTTAGATTTTTGTTTCATCTTTTCTAAGGAATAACGATCAGGGACGATCTCTACATTGTAGGCAAACCGTTCGATGAGTCCTTAGCCCAAGCATTCCCGCTGGGCCACTGTCTGGTCTAGTGAGACGTAAACCATTCCAAAGCTTCCCCGTTCAAACTTCGGCTAAAAAGCTGCATTAGCACAGTTTCATCCCTCCCAACTCCTACAAAATGGTCATAGTCATCCCTCAGGTGCACTAAGGGATTCCTTGTTCCTCCAAAATTTTCAAACTTTGGCATTTTGAACCCTTCTGGGAGGTCCAGATTCGGATGAATGCATAAGTCCTTGTAGTTCAAACTAGCAATGTCAGCAAAGCACCAAAGTTCCTTCATTGCTTTTCGGATCTCCTCCTTTATGCTATTTTTGTGGCCTCTTCTTTCGACCTCCACTCTTTTTCCTGATCCTCATATTGATCGAGCTCAAAACCATTCACTTCATGCTTATTTAGGACCAAAATTTGAGAGGAGTTTTTCTAGGTAGAGGTGGAGCTACGGAGGGACTTGGGGAGTTTTGAGTAGTTTGTTAATTTTGTGGGAAGGTTTGAGGGTTAGTATGTTGATTTTGATGATGGAGAGAGGTTTGGGGATGGAATGCATTTTGGTTTTGTAGGAGTGGAGCGGTTTGGTGATGGTCGTTTTGAGGGGGAGGTGGTATTTGAGGATTGGGGTTTTGAGGAGGTGGTGGATTCTGGTAGGAGACTGAGGCATACTGAGGATTTTGTGTGGTTAAATTGACGACTGAGGGTGGATTGATAGTATAAATGGAGAACACTTGCATAAACAACAAAGACGTCCTATCACTTTTGATCCCTTGTATTATGTCGACTTGATAAATTGTTAATCATTACTTATATTTGCCTAAAATGACGTCCAATTAACTAATTTTTTGAATTATTATATTCAAATAAAATTAAATCATAATAAATTTTAGGTTGGGCCCTTTTCTTAAATTGTTCTTTAATTAAAAAAAACACTAGACCTGGTAAATGTTGATCGTTGATAGATTGTGAATCATTACTTATATTTGCTACTCTAATGACCTCCGATTAGGTAATTTTTTTTAATAATTATGTTTGAATAAATTTAAGGGAAAATGCACAAGTACCCTAGACCATGACCGAAATTTCATAGACACAGCATAACTAAACTAACGTTCATTTTTTACCATATTTATATTTTTTTAAAGAAATTAGAAATACATTAATGGTGGATAAAACTTGTGTGATTTTTATTGTATAGAAGATGTGAATGTTTGATTTCAAAGTATAGAGGGTCTATCTTTGATTGAAAATATATAGTATGTGAATGTTTATTGTATTAATTAGGATTGATACTTATAAGTTATATGAATTGTTATGAGTTTATATATATTCTTTCTAATAACGTATTTGAGTTTTGAACTATTTCATTTGAATATTTTCATATTATATTAAAAAAACTAATAATATAAAATTTAAAAATTTTGTTAAACACAATAATTCATAAAATTATATAAATATAGATCATACTTATAACAAGTATCACTAATAATTTATAAGTTATCAAGTCGATATAATATAGAAGCGCAAGACTAAAATATTAATGGATAAACACTTTCTTGTCCTTTTTTTATAAAAAAATACTCTTAACTTGTTGATAACTAGGGATATCACTTAATTATTTAAATAGGTGTTTATTTTTAAAACATATAATTAGCAAAAAATGCAATACAACATTATGTTGTCACGGACCCAAAACGAGGCCGCGAGTGGCACCCAACTTATTCCTACCAATGTGACCGAACCAAACCAATTCTAAACCCCAAACAGTTCACCCATAAATAACATAATATAAAGTTGGAGACTTTTTTAAAACTCATTGACGAAATCAATTAGGTTAACCATAAAGAACATTAATATAAAGTGGAAAAGACTTAAAAACTTAATTGAGAAATCAATTAAATAACTGATTCTAAAATTAATTTACTATCATCCCCAACATCTAGAAGTCATCCACAACAAGAACATCTATCTCTCACCACACCTACTAAATCTAAGAATATCTAGGAATACTAAAATAATACAACAAGCTAGTCCATGCCGGAACTTCAAGGCATCAAGTGACATGAAGAAGAAAGTCCAGTCCAAGCTAGAAGCATGCTTCACCCTGAGATCTAACGTGTGACGACTGGCTAGATTTGCGGGTTGATTTAAGTCGGGGGGGGAGGCACGTTTGCCTGGCACTCCACCAAATACAAAGAAAAACAATTACAAGTAGGGTCAGTACAAACACGATACTGGTAGGTATCATCGGCCATTAGAATAGGAAAACCAGTGTTTGTATACCAGTAATATCATAATCAACTACCATACTCAAACACTGAGAAACAAAAAGTACTGATTCATTGAATAAAGTCGCCAAGTACACCCAGAGGACTAAGCCTCAATACATACTCATTTGGGGGAAAATAGGTTCATTAATTTGAGAATATTATCATATTTCAAGATTCATTCTCTTTTTTTTTTCTATCCTGGTGTCGGAAAGCGTGACACTCCGATCCTCATCATACTATCATGGTGTCAGAACGTGGACACCCGATTCCATATTCTATCATTGGCACTGCCGGAACGTGACACTCCAATCTCATCATGCTACCTGGGTAGGAATCGGACACTCCGATCCTCCTCAATCAACTATCATGTGTCGGAACGTGAACTCGATCCTATTTCTATCTGGGTGTTCGGAACGTGACACCCGTATTCCTCTATTACTACGCCAGGTGTCGGAACGTTGACACCCGATCACTCTAACCTCATTCTTTTAGTTTATCAAGCTTCTTTGTTATACTAGGCATCATCATTACAAGAGGTTTTCAAGATTAGGATCAAATGGCCTCATCTATGTTTATTTTATCACAATTATATAATCACATTCGGTAAGCATACAATAAGCATATAGAAGGGTTTACGATTACTACCCGATACATACAATTCGCTATTAAGAGTGTTACTATGACATAGATAAAACCCTATTGACCTTGCCTCCACCGAAGAATTTGTGAATCAAGCAATATACTTTCCAAAGCTTTGATTGCCATCTTGTTTCTCATCTCTATCTCGATCGTATTCTATTTCTCTCTGTTCTTTCGATCTTTTCTTTATTTCAAAAACCCTTTTCTTTACCGTAATTTAGTATATAATAAGTATAAAAAGAGATAAAGTAACCCATATTAATTTCAATGGTTCTCCGTTTGTAAACCCCAAGTAATTAAATTATTATCATTAATACCACTAACTTTATAATTATAAGCAGGAATTAGTCCAAAACGCCCCTCAAAATATAAACAATTAAATCCGACCCAAGTCAGGGTCACGCAGCATGTGACGGTCCCCCGTCATGTCTGCAACGATCTGTCCTGCCCATTTCATCGCGAAGTACAAAGAGTCGCATTCTTAGTACCACCAAATTTCTAAATCTAAGTGTTTTGGAACGAGACCCCCTTGACCCGCGCTCCTCGCCGCCAATGGAACGGGGTCCCGTCATGGTATCCACGACCCCCAGACAGTGATTTTCCAGAAAGAATAAAACTCTTTACCTGCTCAAAACGGACTAAACAGGTCGTTAAATAGATACCAATACCCATCGTTCGTCCTCGAAGACGATTCGAATCAGAAGAAAAACAAGGGCGAAAAAGGAGTTACCTGATCTGTAAAACAGGTGTGGGTATCTTTCCTTGCATCTCAGCCCTCCTTTACTCCCAAGTGGGACTCTTCACACTGGCCGATACTTCCATTGGACACTGGTGATGGATGCAATCTCCCTTGATCTTGAGGGTGCGAATCTTCTCATCCAAAATGGCAACAGGCTCCTCCTCCATAAGACAAATTCTCATTCAAGAAGCACTGAATCCCAAACGAATAATGCTAGATTTCCATCCACATGGTATATTTTCAACAGAGACACATGAAATTACCGGATGCACTTCCGACAGTCCTGGGGGGGAAAAGGGCAATCATAGCTACCTCCCCACTCTCTTAAGTACTTCAAAGTGGTCCAATATACTTGGGCTTAGTTACCTCTTTTACCCAAAACCGCAATCACACCCTTCAGGGTGAAACCTTCAGCAAAACTTGTTCACCCTACCTATGAACTCCAAGTCCCTAACCCTTTCTATCTTGCATATTCTTTTGCCTACTTTGCGCCGCTAAAAGCCTTCTTGAATGAATTTTCACTTTCTCTACCAGGGATTCCTTAAAGATCCATACACAGGGTATAACTCAAAATGCATCACAACCAACCATATGGGGGGACCTCAATCTCCTTACCCATACAATGCTTCGAACGGGGTCCCCCCCATATTCAATACTTGAGTGGATACCTATTATGAATGAGAAGAACTCGCTTGAAGGGTAAAAATTATCCAAAATGACTCACCAAATTCTACCCCACACATGCACGAAGCATATCTTCGACAACACCCTGAATTTTTCGGCTCAGCCCACCTGCCCCCATCGGTATGAGAGTGTGAAATGCACAGTACTAGGTCCACCTCGTACCAATTCAGCAGGCAATGTTCTCAAAAAACTTAGAAGTAACTTGCGTACCTCATTCTGGATATGATGGAAAGTGGAACTATGCAACCGAACAATATTCTGAGATTGTAGAGTCTGGCTAAACTTCTCTGCATTGTAAGGTCACCTTAACCGGAAATGAAGTGAGCAGACTGAGTCCCAAATCTGTCCCCAATTACCCAAATAGAATCAAACTGCCAAGGTCTTTGGAAGACAACCACGAAGTCCATTGCAATTCTCTCCCACTTCCACTTCAGGAATAGCATTCCTGAAGTGTTCCCCAGGCCTCTGGTGTTAATACTTTACTGCTGGACAATGGGACATTTGGGGACAACAAAATCAACAACAATGGTCGCGGTTCATTCTACTACACCAAAAAGGTTGCTTTAGGTCACGGCCAATCTTGGTGCACAAGAGTCTGAACCTCTCTAGCCAAATAGGGGCGTTCTAGAAACTTGTAAGTGGGATTAAAACTACCCGATGCTCCACTGCGTTTCTAGTTTAAAGGAGTCTTGCCAAAACATTATCCTTCCTGGGTGTGATAACAAGTGGTAACATATCATGTCCTTCAGTAGTCCATCCATCTCCTCTGTTCAAAATGCAAATCTTTCTGAGTAAAAGACATATTGTAAACACCGATGATCCGTATAGACTCAAACTTAACCCCATATAGATAGTGTCTCCATTGCTTAATGCAAACACCACCGCAGCCAACTCCAATCATGGGTCGCGATAAATTAAGTGTTCATGCAACTTTAAAAGTGCCTCGAAGATAACTATTACATTCTTTCTTTGCATTAGCATACACCCAAACTGAAGAATAGGATGCATCACAATAAACAATGAAAGTTCGTACCAGACTCTACTGGCAAGGTAAGGATAGTGCAGAGTCAAGCAAGGTCTTGAGTTTCTGAAAAGCTTTCTTCGCACTGTCCGACCATACAAATGGAACATTCTGCTTAGTCAAGTTCGTGCAATGGGAAGCAATGAAGAGAATCCCTTGACAAATCAGACGGTAGTAGTGGCTCTTAACCAACAAAGCTCCTTTTTCTGACACATTAGTAGGTCTTACCCATTTCCACTGTTTCAATTTAGAAGGATCCAACATCACTCCATCTTAGGAAGCCACGTGCCCCATGAAGTACACTGAATCTAGCCAAAAATCACCACTTGAGAAATTTGGCATAAAGCTTTTCTCCCTCAACATTTCCAATATCAGAATTGCAAGTGTTCCTTATGTTCTTTCTGCTCTTTGAGTATACAGTATAGTCATCAATTCAAATACAATGATCAAAAAAGATCCACATATGCTTAAAAAATCCCATTCTCAAGATCATCTGAAAGCAGAAGGGGCATTCGTAAGCCCAACGACAATTATAAGAACTCCTTAAGAATCCCATACCTGGTCCGAAAATTAGTCTGGGCACATCCGTTGCCCGTATTTTCAATGTGATTAAAACAGATCTCAAATCAACTTTCTGAGAAGAGTACAAGTCACCTTGTAATTGATCTTGAACCAAATCATCAATGGCGGGGAAGGGCTACTTGTTTCTTAACAGTTACTTTGTTCAATTGTCCTGATAGTAATGCACATCCGAAAACTCCCATCCTTCTTCTTCACAAAATAACAACGGAGCACCCCAAGGGATGCATTGGTCTAATAAAGACTTTTCCTAAAACATTTTGAAGTGGGCCTTTAAACTCCCTTAACTCTGTTGGAGGCATTCTATAAGGGCCGGTATCGAAATGGGCGATAACCCAGCAGCTCAAGTCAATGCAGAAGTCAAATCTTATCTTCGGTGGCATACCAGGAAGGTCTTGCAGGAACACATCCAGAAACTCACGGGACTACCGAAACCGGACATCAATTGAAGGTACTTGGGTAGTTATCATTCCCTGAGGTTTGCCAAGAAAGCTAAACACCCTTTACTATACCATATCTTAGCACGAAGAACGGATGATGATAGAAATGGAGTGGAAGTGTAGTCACCCTCCCACTCTAACGCATCTGTCCCAGGCGTGGCCAATGTCACAAGTTTTGGCATTACAATCTAAGATTGCATAAGTTTTGGAGAAAGCCAAGTCATACCCAGAATTACATCTAAATCAACCATTGCTAAGATCACCAAGTCTACAGGAGTTTTACTCCCCATAAACGTAAAGGACAAGGACATATACACCTTTTCTGAACTATCACAGACTCAGCCCAACGGAGTTTAGAACACGAATAGGCATTGTCAAGCAATCATAATTTAATTAAGTCCAGTTAGCAAATGCGGGAAGGAAGATACATATGAAAATGTGGAGCCCAAGGATCAACAATACAGAAGACATACAATCACAAAAACCAATAGATTACCCTTGTGATAAAGCATCTGATGGTCTAGCTTTGCTGATCAACCCAGGGAAAGCGTAACAGTGGGCCCTTAGTCCACTGTCTGGCCAATTGCCCCTACCATGTGTTGTTGTAGTAGCTCCAGCTTGCCCTGTGCACCGGCCGTTGTCGGTGACCACCAGTTACCTCGGCCATCCACGCCCTACCAGAATGACGGCCTCTTCATACACCTTACCTATGTCTATTTGAGGTCTTGTTATAACTCTGTTTTTTGGACCATCCTCTCGTACTGTGCCCAGTTCTCCCACATCCATAACACTTCTCTGGATTCAAGCTAGGTCTTCTGTGAATGAGAATGGAAGAAGTCTGGGGTGAATAACCTCCAAACTCAGATGGAAGTGTTGACCGGTATGCTAGGTGGACCCCCAACTAAGTCTGCAGGAAGAATGAATAGGTCGGGCTGGATGTGAACCTACTGAACCCTGCCCTATGGGAATATAACCATTCAATGCTCAACCTCCCTTACGAAAAAAAAACCTTTTTAGATGTCGATGCCAGGTGAAGTATCTGGATGCACTCCCTCCACCATCTCATCACTAAGTCGAACACCCTTCCTTGGAAAGGATTTCGCTTCTTTGTACCCGCTACCTGCAAGGTGAAATATCCGACAAATGTGACCTCAACCCCTTCACAAAATGGCGAATCCGCTCTTGTAGACTGGAAACCAAGTTGGGTGGCATACCAGGATAATGCGACGGAACTTAGCCTCATACCAGTCACCGACATCTTGCCTGATATAGGCTCAAGAAAAAACTCATTGGCTACTCCTATCCCTCAAAGGTCCGGGGGGATCTTACTTCTCCACCAACCCAATACAGCTAGAGCACCCATGACGTCCAAGTCATAGGTCGGTGCCGGTGCGGCGTTGACACTAAACATGTGACCGCCACCACATTTTGGGTTTCCTTGAAACTGATAGGTTACAAACTCAACAACAATTGTTTCCATGTATGGACCCATTTTATGTAGTAACTCAGACAATGCAACAGAAAATCGTAGGCATCCCAAGATTCAGCACCCTTGAAGACGGGAGGTTTCAATTCAAGAACTTACTGAAAAGTCATGCTGATCCCACATTGTCATTATAATCCTGTAATCAAACGAGGGAAACGTACCTATTTCCCATGAGTGCGCATCCATGCGGGGAGCCTCAGCAGCGGCCTTTCGTACTTTCGGAACTGAGGTGCTGGTGCAGAAAACTAGTCATGGAGGTGTCTGGCCTTGATCAGATAACCGCTAAGATAAAGCAAGAACCTGATTAATCATCTCTGGGGTAAGGTGGGGGTGGAGTCCTCATTCTGACACTTGCCATTTTCCTCCTCCTCACCTCTGCTCTTACTACTTCCTCAGTCGGTTGGAGGATGTCCACGCCTTAGTACTAGATTGGCCAGGTGTTGTCCCTCTTCCTCTAGAGGGACGGTCCTACCGCGACTCTACCACGGCCATCTTTGCACCGCTCCTCTCGAGCTTACAGCACCAGTGGCTGGCTCAGACGCATCTGGTTCTTGCCGGTGTGGTGTTTGTTTCACAGTCGTTGCTCTAGTTCTAACCATTGCGAAATAGAGTTGAAGAGGTAGAGATACCATTTGTATCACCTAGAGTCCCAATTGGATCAAAGTTAATAGCATGCGAAAGAAATAAGGAACGACTTTTTCCCATAACAGTCCTACCCTAGCGCTCTCACCGCAACGGAAAAGTATAAAGCCCCGCTGGTCCCCCCCCCCTCCCCAACCCCCCGCGCGGACCCATCCACCGGCGACACACCCCCTCCCACCTCCTCCCCGGCCTCACCCTACCGCCGGTACCCACCCCCCCCCCAGCTTAACCCCTCATACTTCCCACCCGCCGCCATCCCCCCGCCCGAGCCCCCCCCGTCATTGCGTACGCTGGCGACAATGCAGCATGACCTACCGGCCTTAAGACTCTACTAGACATGTTCTTGTGTGTGAGACCAACGAACTATGATGCTCTTTCTGATACCAAGTTTTGTCCAGACCCACAAGAGCGCGAGTGGCACCAACAACTTAATCCTTCCTATGTGAGCGAACCAACCCATCACCTACCAAACCCCAACAGTTTTTAAACCATAAATAACATAAATAGCGGAAGGACTTAAAAAACTCATTGAGGAATCAATTAAAAAATTCTAAAAAATTTAATACTTATCATCCCCTAAAATCTGGAAGTCAACACAGAAACATCTATCCCAAAATACTAAAAGCTTAAGATATCTAGGAAAACAAAATAATAATCAGCTTTAGTCCATGCCGGAACTTTTCAAGATCAAGACATGAAGAAGAAAGATCCAGTCAAGCTAGAAGCATAGGCTCACCCTGAGATCTGACGTAATGAAAACGGCTAGAGTTGCGTTGGTTGAAGTCATGGCACGTTTGCGGCAACTCAACAAATTAAACAAAGAAAACAATACAAGTAAGGGCGTGACGAGTACAAAAACACGAGTATGAGTATGGAGTCATCGGCCAACTCAGAATAGAAAAATTATTATTATTTACCAGTTAATATGATAAAATCAACTACAATACTCAACATATGCAACAACAAGTACGTAATCATTAATAAAGTAGCCAGAGTACAGCCCATGAGACTCAAGCTAGTGCAATCACCATACTAATTTGGGAAGAAAAGAGGTTCATTAATTTGTAGAATATATCAATTTCAAGATTCATTCTCTTCTATCCTGCTTGTGGAACGTGGACACTCAATCCTCATATACTATTCGGATGTGGAACGTGGGGGACCACACGATTACATATTCTATCTGGTGCCGGAACGTGACACTTCCGATCCTCCTCATTACTATCCTGGTGTGGAACGTGGGACACTCCGATTCCTCAGCATACTATGCCTGGTGTCAGAACGTTGACAACTCCGATCCATATTCTATCCTGGTGTCGGAACGGGACACCGATCCTCTATTACTACCCTGGTGCAGAAACGTGACACCCCCCCGCCCTCCCTAGTACCCTATACTTTTAGTTATCAACGCCTTCTTTTATACTAAGGCATCATCATTAACAAGAGGTTATTTTCAAGATTAGGATTTCAATGGCCTATCATGTTTATTTTATCCAGTTCTAATCACATTCGTGCAATGTGCAAGAAACAATTTAAGCATTATTAGAAGGGTTTACGATACTATCCCGATACATATCATTCGCATTTAAGAGTTTACTATGACATAGCATAAAACCATAACCTACCCCACCGAAGAATTTGTGATCAAGCAATCTCCACTTTTCCAAAGCTTTGCTTCCCTCTTCGTTTCGCCTCTCTCATCCGATCGTTATTCTCTTTCTCTTGTTGTTCGATCTTTTCTTATTTCAAACCCTTATCTTTACACCTATTAGATATATATTAAGTAAAAAGATGATAAAAGTAACCACCCATTTATTTCAAAAGGTTCTCCCTTTAACCCCACGTAATTTAAATTATAACATTAAACCACTTAAATTTATAATGACTTAAGCAGGGAATTATCCAAAAAACGCCCCTTAAAATATTTAACAGAAATCCGGACCCAAGTCAGGGCACGCAGCCTGTGACGGCCCGTCGATGCCCATGTGACGGACCGGTCGTGCCGGTGCGACGGCCATCCTGCTGCTCCGTCACAAAGTTCAGGAGGACTCCATTCATTAAAGCGTCTGGACGGCCCGTCATGTTTGCGTTGGTCCGTTTCCTGCCATTTCGTCGCGAAGACAGAGGAGTCCGATATCAGTACCCAATGTTTCTAAAATTCTAAGTGTTTTGAGGAACGATGACCCCTTGACTGGTCCGTCGCACCCATGACGGTCCGTCGTGGTATCGTCGAACCCAGACAGGATTGTCCGAATAAACTCTACTGCTCAAAACGACTAAACATGTCGTTACATATGTGTAACTATCTTTGGTTGTTAAACGGGATCATCGCTTATGAACCATATGAGTTTAAGTTTTTCTATAATGTGTCATTGTCTACTAATTCTAAAGTATTTTAAGTTTTTGATTGTCAATATTGAAATATTTCAAATTATATTTTTGAGTTTATGCAAAACTTAATTTTTTTAACATAATAATTATGAAAATAATGTCACATCTCGTAACTCAAAATAGTTAGGAATGAGTCAAGCAACCAAAAATAATCACTTTTGGAAATAAAGGGAAAATCTTTAAATTTTCCAAGTTTAAAAAGTGAGTTTTTAGTTATTTTCAAACGGTGATAACTTCTATCTCAGGAGGAGTTGGGGTCAATTCTTTATATGGTTGGAAATCCCTTGGGAAGATCTTTCCAACGGTGTCAAGTTTGATTGATTTCGATGTCGTATGAGGGAGATATGCCTTTTGGAAGTTAGGTTGTTGGATTGAGGAAAGTCCAATCCGGATTTTAGTAAGGGTAAAGTAGTCTTTTCACCCTACTATTTCCTAATTCGTTTTGAGGCTTTATTAGGGGTAAAACTAAGCCTTTAGTCAGTTGTATGAAATTGAAAGATGCTTAGGGATTGGGAGAAAAGATAAGAGAAGAAAATGAAAGGGGAAAAGGCCAAAAATTCATCAAGCATGCCAAGATCTTCGAGCAGAATTCGTAGGGGGTGATCCCTATAAGGCATGTGAGATCTTTCTTTTTTGGGTTCTTTCACTCACACACCAATATGTTATTTAGCTCATTTAGAGTAGATAAAATGATGAATATCAAAGTTCTTGATGAACAATTGTTGAATTCTTGTTGGTTGCATTGGAGTATACCTTTAGTTGTTTTGATTCGTGTTTTCAAGACTTTTACAAGTCTAACCTATTGGATTTTAAGAATATTAGTGATCCTAAGTGTTTGGGGAAAGATACATGGAGTTTAGAAGGTTTGAAGATGAAAACCAGATAAAAAAAGTCAGAAATCCCATCTGAGAGGCCCTGGGGCGTTGCACTAGCCAGAGCGCCTAAGGACAGTGTCTTGTCCGCCAGGCTCTGGCGCCCCGTGCCTGTCAGAGCCCCAAGGCCACTTGAAAACCCCATTCTTACCCCCATCTTTTCGTACTAGTTCCTACGTGATGTATCCATATTAGTTAGTTGATTCCAACACTCTAAGGTACATCTAAACATTATGATATCATCTATAAACATGAGATCATGATCCGTTAGTCCATAATCCAATTCAAGGAAAGTTAAGATCAAAGTCAAGAAAGTTAAAAGTCAAGTCTAAAAGTTAAGGAGACAGTCAAAGTATATTCTTAAAGTTTTCAAGAGTCTTAAACAAACATTTTAACTTTGTATTAAGTCTCCAGCTACAAGTTGAGGTAAGAGTAACGAGTTGAGTTTAAATCTCAAAAGTTATAAGGGAACTAAGTATCCCTAAGAGTTAAGTTTCAAGTAAAGCAAAGAGACAGTGCATTTCTCAAAATCAATAAGGGAACTAAGTAGTCCTTAAGAGCTACAAATGTTTTCACATTTTGAGAAACAAAGGAAGCTAGACTTCCACAGAGCCTTTGGCTAGTTTTAGAAAAAGGGAACTATGATTTCCAAGAAAGATTTTAAAGCTAAGTTTGAGCAATTACCTCAAACCATAGAAGAAAGTTGTTTTAAACACATGAGCTAAGTATTTTTGGGAGTAGTATTGAGCACCGATATGGGGACGCGAGTTCATAACAACTTAAGTCTCCATAAACCATGTAGACAACATGGACAGAGAAAGGATCATGATTTTTAGATGATTCCTTGGTGATTTTTAACATACACTAGTGGATCCACTTAGTAGTTAAGGTTCTATACCGATGAAGGGTATAAGGTGATACTCTTGTAACGTAAGGTAAGACGTTGTATCATTGCTTAGGCTCATAGTGATGGTTTTCAGTTAGAGAATCTCTCACATTAAATATATTACTTTTATTATGAGTAAATTTGAGTTTGTTATTGCATTATCTTAATGAAACTAATTGTTTACCCACATATAAGTAGATATATATATATTATATATATATGTATATTATATTAGATATATATATATATATATATATATATATATATATCTATATTATACTGATTTATGTTAGTTCGTATTCATGAATGAGGCAGAGCGAAGTAAGTTCTTATGTTCTTATAAGATTAAGTTGTGTTTAGCATTTCAACACGTATATTCTTACATTAAATGTACAGATGCCAGTTGTCCTACATCGTCTTATGATGAAGGCGCGGGTAACTAGGATCAACATCCAGAACCTCGTTGATCCAATTTAAGCATCCATAGTCAGTGGTGAGCCTCATTTCATCCGGAGGATCCTTTATTGCTTTCAGTATTTTACTTTATCGAATATTGAGGGGGTTGTCCCAACATTCATCCTAGTTATTGTAGAGGTTTCATAGACAGATAGACAGTCAGTAGTCTGTTTGAGTCTCTTCCTTGAATTGTAGATGTTTTTCTATAAGAATTTAAGTGTCATTTGGCTAAACTATTATGTTTTAAGTATATCTATTAAGAATGTTTTTATTTCATAATTGAGTTAAGTTAAGTCTTCCGCTGAGTTAACTAAGTCAGGTCAAGGGTTCGCTCAAGGCCTGAAACGGTCATTGGATGTTGGTCACGTCCAAGGCATAGGCTCGGGGTGTGACAAATTTGGTATCAAAGAACAGAGTTCAAGAGTTCTAGGGAGTCTATGAATCCGTGTTTGTAGAGTCTTAGTCATCGGTGTAAAGTGTGCCACATCTATGATTAGGAGGCTACAACATGTTGGAATCCATCACCTCTTTCATATTCATTTTTCGTGCGTTATAGTTTATCTCTATAAGTTTTCCCTCTAATTCGTGCTTACACGTGTTTCAAATCATCATGCCTCCACGAAGAGAAGCACGAGGTTATCTATCCAGAAGTAACGTCAAAGAGCCATAGGTACCTAATTCACCGAATGTGCAACGTTAAGGAGAGGTCTCCAGCGCTGAATTTCGTGAGGCTATCTGGCATTAAGCCAAGTGGTGCCCACAAAGTCCGACAACATAAAGGAGCTCAAAAAGAAGAGGCTGACACCTCGAGGATTCGTGATTTTCTAAGAATGAATCCTCCCAACTTCACCAGTTCGAGCACTATTGAGGATCCTAAAAACTTTGTGGAATAGTTTAAGAAGGTCTTTTATGTGATGCATGTGGTAGAGTCGGAAAGAATTGAACTAGCCACATATCAACTGAAGAATGTGTCTAGGACTTGGTTCGATCAATGGAAGCAGAACAGAGATGAGGATCCACCACATCCAAGTTGGGCTTGCTTTTAAAAAGCCTTCTTGGGGCGTTTCTTTCCCTTAAAACTGAAGGAAGCAAAAGTACGGGAGTTCCTTACTATGAAATAAGACTCCTTGAGTGTTCATAAGTATGGGTTGAAGTTCACTCAACTATCTCGTTATGATCCACAGATGGTTAAAGATATGAGGAGCAGAATGAGCTTGTTTGTTGTTGGCTTGGGTCGTACTTCAAGCAAAGAAGGTAGGGTTGCAATGTTGATGGGTAACATGGACATATCCGGGGTTGATGGTCTATGTGCAACAAGTTGAGGAGGAGAAGTTGAGCGACGGAGAGGAGTACAGGAACAAGAAATCTAAGACTAAGAATGAATTTGATCAACACAAGGGAGGTTCAAGTAGACCACAATTTAAAAAACCAAAGGGGCATGCACCATAATTTTCTAGTGCACTTGCGCCCAGAAATAGAGATGAGTATAATTGCCAGAATTTGCAGAACGTCAAGGACATACCAGCCCCCAGTCCCACGGTAGTGTGGTACAAGAAGGTATTTGGGGTCCTGCATGCGGTAGGTGTGGTAGAAACCACACCAATGAGTGTCGTGATGGCCAGTCGAGTTCCTTCAAGTGCAGTCAAGAGAAATACTACATGAAAGAGTGTCCTAAGAATAAGCAATGAGGTGGATATCTGGGCAATAGAGCCCAATCTTCATCAGTTTCTCTACAAGATAGGGCTACACCTAGATGAGTGTTTTTTTTATGTAGTCTATTTTCTCCAGTACCGCTTTCGCGCTTACTGGCTTCACCCCATGTCTCAGACGTCTGGTTCCTCCCAGCCATCTACATCCTGCCTACTGAAGACACGCAGGCGATAACCGCCCTTGTATACTATATCGACTAGCAACCAAGCAGCACACAGAGAACTCTCCAGATTTGTTGGTCATGCCGCACACACACACTTAAGTCACATTTATTTTTGATTGTGTAAACTTTGTATACAGGAGCAGTAGTTATCTTTGTACTCCTTTATGTGGAAAATTAGTCTTGGATTGTCTGTTTTGAAAAACTGGTGATCCCTTCTTGTGTTTTCTACACGTGTGGGCGATAGGGTTTATTCTAGCCGCGAATGAGTCGTTCATGATTTCTCGATTTCCATCCATCACAAAAACAACACCATGGCCTGTGATTTAACACAGAGTTAACCACTGGTAGATTTCTGATGTCATTCCACAGGTAATGGATTGACTTCATGCCGGTTATGAATTAATAGAGTGTAATTTTGAATTGTATCAAGTGCTAGATTCCTAATGACGTCCACCCACGGCATAGAGTGGAGGACACGCTGTCACAAGGTCCTAAGGGTCATGTTCATTTTTTCCATTACCTTTAAGGCGGGAGAAATTTAGTTTCAAAGGGGTGTATCTATCACTTACTCCGAGTTAATGACTCAAGTGCTGAGGTACCTTCCCTTCAGTCAGTTCCTTTGATAAAAGAATTCCACTAAGTATATCCTGATGATCTACCCAGAGTCACTCCTTAGAGAGAAATAAACTTTGGCATAGACACCATTCCATATACTCGTCCTATATTTATTCCTCCATACAAAATGGCACCAGTAGATTAAAAAGAACAATTGAAAGATTTGTTAGACAAAGAGTTTATTTAACCAAGTGCCTCATCTTGGGGCTTGTCGGTCTTATTTGTGAGAAAGAAAGATGGTTCCCTTGGAGTGCTTAGAGAGTATCGCCAGTTCTAGTTTGAATTAAGGTAACCTCCCCGCCCACCACTAGCTATTCTCCTATAAGGATAGATGATCTTTTTTACCAGCTTCAGGGTGCTTCTTTCTTCTCGAAAAATTGATCTTAGATCAGTCTACCATCAGTTGAAAGTTAGGATATATGACATCCAAAGACAACTTTTGGAAACAAGTATGATGCACTTATGAGTTTTTTGGGGTGTATGTCCTTTGTTACACAAATGCAACTACAAATTCATCGGATCTTATGAAACAAGGTCTTCAACCTATTTTAGATATGTTTGTCATCATCTCATGATGACATAATATTTATTCAAGGAATGAAGAAAATCGTGCTAGTCAAAAATAAGGATAGTTTTGTAGATTTTGAAAGGAAGATAAGTTATAAGCCAAGTTCCTCCAAGTGTGAGTTTTGACTAAGTTGTGGTATCTTCGGCACATATTTCTGGTGATGGGATTTAGAGTTGATACCTAAAAGATAAAAGAGTTAGAGTTGTCCAGACCACATCCCACACAGATTTAATTGATTTTCTTGGGTTGGTTGGCTATTATAGGAGATTTGGTGAGGGTCTTCACTATATCGTCTCCTTTGACGAAGCTAACTCAAAATATAATCGTGTTTCAATGTCCGATGCTTGTGAGAAAAGCTTTCAGGAATTGAAAAAAAGATTTACTACCACTTGGTTTTGACCTTACCAGAGGGTACTCAAGGTTTTGTGGTGTATTGTGATGTATTGAGAGTTGGTTTGGGTTGTGTGTTGATGCAGAATGGCATGATTATAAATCATTCCTCCACACAATTGAAGGTTCTTGAGAAGAATTATCTAACTCATGACTTAGAATTGACTGCAGTAGTTTTTTCTTTGAAGATATGGTGTCACTACTTGTATGGTTTTCATGTTGACATATTCACTGATCACAAGAGCCTCCAATATGTGTTCACTCGGAAGGATCTCTCAGACAAAGGAGGTGGTTAGTATTATTCAAGGATTATGATATGAGTATTCTTTACCACCCAGGTAAGTTTAATGTGGTTGTTGAAACTCTAAGAATATTATCCATGAAGAGTACCACCCATGTTGAAGAAGAAAAGACGGTGTTAGTTAAAAATGTGCATAGACTTGCCCGCCTAGGAATCAGACTTATGGATTCCACATAAGGAGGAATAGTGGTGAACAATGGGGATGAGTCATCATTAGTGTTAGAGTGAAAGAGAATCAAGACCAAGATATTTTCTTGACTTAAAGGCAAATGTTCATCAGTGAAGAGTAATAGCTTTTGAACAAGGGAGAGATGGTGTGCTAAAGTATTAAGGTACGTTGTATGTACCTAGTGTGGTATGGACTCCATGAACGGATCATGGAGGAAGCTTATAACTCCAGATATTCCATTCATCCGGGTTCCACAAAGATGTACCACGATTTGAGAGGGTATATTGGTGGGAAAGCATGAACAAGGGCATTGCAAAGTTTGTTGCCAAGTGCCCGACTTGCCAACAAGTGAAAGTAGAACACCAAAGGCCAGGATGTTTGGCTCAGAATATGGAACTTCTGAAATGGAAGTGGGAGATGATTAATATCGACTTTATCACAGTCTTTCCAAGATCTCGTAGGCAGCATGATTCTATTTGGGTGATTGTCGATCGAATGACAAAGCCAGCCCATTTCTTATTAGTAAAGACTACCTATTCGGACGAGGATTATGCTAATTTGTACCTTCAGGAAGTGGTAAGACTTCATGGAGTTACGCTTTCCATTATTTTAGATAGAGGTGCACAATTTACTGCACAGTTATGGAAATCTTTCTAGAAAGGTTTGGGTTTAAAGGTGAACTTAAGCACTATTTTTCATCCTTAGACAGATGGACAAGCAGAGCGAATATCCCAACTTTTAGACCAGTTGAATCTTGTGATTGACTCAAAGGTAATTAGTATATCACACTTATCTCTTTCAATTGAGTTCGATACAAACAATTGCTCACAATTCGAGCTGTCCTAAATGGACTCAACACGAAGCTCTTTATGGGACAAGATGCAGATCTCCTATTGGGTGGTTCAAAGTTAGTGAAGCAGAGTTTATAGGACCAGATCTAGTTCTCCAAGCAATGGAGAAGGTGAAAGTGATTCAAGGGAGGTTGAAAATGACATAGAGTCTCCAAAGTTCCTACAAATATGTTAAGAGAAAGCAGTTAGAGTTTGAGGTGGATGATTCGGTGTATTTGAGAGTTTCACCCATGAAGGGTGTTATGAGGTTTGGTAAGGAAAGGATCAAACTGTCACCGAGTATTGGCCTTAGAGAATTCCAATAAGAGTTGGCCCAATGTAGCTTATGAGTTGGAACTGCCCCAAAAATTAGCAGTGATTCATTTAGTGTTCCATATTTTTATGTTGAAGAAGTGCTTGGATGATCCTTCATTGATTGTACCAATTGAAAATATTGAGATTAAGAATAGATTATCCTAGGAAGAGATTTGCGTCCAAATTTTAGATCGTCAAGTTCGCAAGTTGAGAACTAAGGAAGTTGCATCAGTTAAGGTCGTTTGGAGGATACTAACGTTGAAGGAAGTCACTTGGGAAACTAAGGAGGATAGGAAAAAGAGAGATATGAACATTCTTTGAATCGGAAGGAGAATGCAGATCAAGTACTAATCTCTTCTTCGCACTCATAAGGACTATGGAAGCATGTTATTGCCTGTTGTTTGTTTAATGTGAAATGATGTTTACTCCCTAGCTTAGTTAAAGAGTTCTTATTCGAGAACGAATGTTTCCGGGGGGGGAGCTATTCTAACATCTGGTAACTCGAAATAGCTAGGAATGAGCCAAGAAACCAAAAATAACACTTTTTAAAAATAAAGAGAAAAATCTGGAAATTTTCTAAGTTGAGATTTTGGTCATTTTCAAACGTCCATAACTTCTAGCTTAAGAGAAGTTGGGGTCAGTTCTTTATATGGTAGGATTGATACATACGAACTAGATTGTTATTAAACTATTTTATATTATATTTAAGAAATTATGTAAAATGTAATTTAAATTTATTTATGTAATAAATACAATAAAATTACTTAATTTTAAAACTTTATAATTAGTTTTTAAAAAGTATTAATTTTAGGGGAAATTAATATTAATATTATGACTACAACTATGTAAACATAATATTAAAATTAAATTTCCATAACACAAACATTGTTTAATAAAAACAAAAATAATATAATAAAGGAAAAAAAAATATATATATTATGAACTTTTGATAGTAGTTCATGATACCAAATTTATTGTATCTTATCATCGGGGAGTATGAAGATGTTTTTCCTTCAATTTCTTTTTATAAAAAATTATTTTGAAATAATAAAGAACTTCCGTGTGATTATAATTGTTCAATGAAGCTCCATCAACATTTTTATCCAAAAATATTTATATGTGTCGTCTCTAGTATTCAAATAAAAAAATTATTAATTTTAATGAGTCTTTATTTGTGTATGATACGATTCATATCCGAACGAGGATATGAAAACAATTAAATAATAGGAGAAAAATTATTGTAGTTTCAATTTTCTTCATATTTCGCTCCAATACATTCTAAGTATAATCAGATGAAATATACTTTTGTTATTTAACTTTTTTCTAGAAATTTGATGCATGACAACAACTTCTTTAAATAAATAGGAATAATTGTTTTTCCAACTCGGTTAATTTCATAATTTTAATTTTGAATATTATAGATATAAAATTTAATATTAAAATTTAAATATAATTTATCTTTTCTAAATTATGAATTATAAACTAAAATAGATCATCTAAAATTTACTCCTCTTTTATAAATTTTAAATTTTCTCTTTTTGTCATTAAGAAGGGAAAATGCACAAGTACCTCCCTAGACTATGACCGAAGTTTTAAAGACACTCAACCGTAACTAAAACTCCCTTTGGGTCCTATCGGATCCCCCCCATAAGCCCAACATCGTCTTTTTTTGGTAATTTTGTGCACCTTTTGTCTTATGTTCCACACTCTGTGACTTCATGCAATTGAGGCGCGTGAAAGATATTTGAATGTCATGTAAGCCAGAAAGGTGCAAAAACTTACCAAAAAAATAAGTTTAGGGGGGTAATAAGATTGTAAGACCCCAAAATGAGTTAGGGTGTCTGGATCCTAACATGCTTGTTTTAAGTTTCTAAGGTATTAAAATGAATTATAATATGGTTTAGAGGAAGTGTGTAAAGTTTGAAGTGATTTGGAAGTCGAACGTCAAGGGACGACCAAAATGTTCAAAAATTAGTCACTTATATGCCTCATGTGTCCATGCGTTTTATATATTGTATGTAATGAGATTATTAAGTATTATAATGATTTATAATGATGTTTAAATATGTTAAATGGATTTTCTAGAAGTGTGGAGGTCAAACGACCAAGAACGTCCAAGGCGTTCAAAAGATAGCTCTTAAGACACTCAACATGTATTTTGATGGGACCTAGCCTATTTGGACGAGTTGTGAGTATTGGTTTTAGGTTAAAATCATGTGGGAGGTCTAAAACTTGTTAAAGGTTGTATTTACATTGGAAACGTCCGGGTACGGCTTCTAAAGGACCCTGAAAAAGGCCCCACAAGAAGGACCCAAGGCTGGTCTAGACACTGCCTTGGCAGTGTCAATCGACGGACCAAACAACGCCCGGTTAGTCAACCAAGGGCCCGTAGGTGAGGTATTTTTGATCGGTACTTATATTGGGCAGGTCTCAACCCAAAATTTTGTCAAGTACCAATTGGCGAAAACCAATGTAGAACGACCTACGGCTAGTCGATTGCTCCGTCGATGGTGGCCTGTAAGTTGTTGTCTGCGTTTGTTTTAATGAAGGGGTGAACGTGAAATTCACCCCATGTCCTAACCTGAATCTAATTGTTTTATTGATATACCTTTAGGTGTATATAAGTAATCTAAAACATGATCAGACCATTCCTAAATCAACTCACACGATTAAAGTCTTTTCCTCCAAAAATATTCTCTATAGAACCTCCATTATTGTTGAAGCTCAAGAACTGCTTGGAGCTTGGATTTCCATGGATGAATAACCAAGTTTTAGAGGTTTTCAAGTAGACAAAGGTATGGTGATCCTTCATCTCCAAGTAACCTTTCACTTGGAGAGTTCTTCTCAAAGTTTTCAAAGAAGATTTTATTTATGATCAATCTTTAATCTTTCAATCTAACCATGGGTTCTTTCTAAAAACAATTTGAATGATATAATAATGGTGAATTGAATGTAATACAATGGTTTGAACGTGATTTTACGCCAATTGCATGATGAACCCATGCTCCTTCCTTAAATCAATGGGCTTTGTGATCTTGACTTGTTATCGATTGAATTATGATTATATTACATTGAAGTGGTTATATCTACTGTTATTTAAGTGAATTAATGTTTAAATGATGTTGAAGAATCCATTTGAATCAATGTATGAATATTTGAACATGTTTAGCCTAGTTTTCTGTGATTCACTGTAATGTTGGTTTTTTGATGATTTAATGGGGAATCCGATTGTGTAGGGATGGTTTTATCTACTTTCTTAATTGGATATTATGTATGAATTCTAAATAAGTGATTTCATGTTGATCAATGTTGGTTAGCCTATGATTCTTCTATTTTCCATGGATGTCTCAAAAAACATGTTCACTTAATCTAAAGGTTATAGCAATGGTAGCAGGATTTCGTGTAGATTATATTATCCTTATATACTTCCTTTTATTGATATATTAATGGATTGTGGTTATAAATTATTGATAATAAAAGAAAGAGGAAGCTTGGCATTATGGAAAAGTGTCTAGGTTCTTCTAGCTACAATTTGAATGTTGTAATGAACAAAAATGTGTGATCTTAATTCTAGGGTAGATGAAGCTTGATTAGATTTTGATTTGTATATATGGATACTGTCCTAAAATATAATTATGGTACATGATGACTGATTGAACTAAAATAGGGAGGTAGTTGATGAAACTAAGGACTATCTACTTCCTGTAGAATGTGAGATGCCTTGTATTATGTTATAGTTGATCTTGTGACGACTGTATACATGATTCATTTCTGATTTAGTATGCTTAAACTAATGCTTATACTATATTAAGGAATGAGAAGAAAGGTGTATGATCAATGATGCTCGAAGGGTGAGAAATGTAAGGATGCTATCTTTTCTGATCAATGATGTTCGAAAGGGTGCTCGAATTAGTAAGGATGCTATTTTTCTACTTTCCTTATTAGTATTGTAGTGATGTTGACTTGTATGGCGATGGTGTGGATAGTCACTTTGGAGGCTGGAGCGTTAGTGTTTACTTTATTTCATTATAGGATGTTTGACAATGGCCTTGAAGGAAAATGGGCGAATTTTAATGAACATTGAGCTTATGATGATATTATGAGAGGTTTATGCCTTTTTTCATATTCTAGTTGTGATCTAGGTTGTATTGCTATTGTATAAGCATGTGTATATCCATGTTAGAGTAAATTATAGGTGATTTCATTGATGTGTTAAAATGGTTAATAATCCCTTACCTATGTACCCCTATGTGAATGCATGGATAGAACAAGTTAGGAGTCTTAAGTGTATTATGAGGTTGTCTTGTCTCCTATGCTATTGTGTGTTGTGTGGTCTATGCTTGATGAAGTATTATGGCATAAGAGGGTGGCTGCCTCAATGAGTTGTTGATATCCATTATGTGATCATGTTGACCAATGTACACACACACTCATATTCACTAGTGTCTAATACTATGCATGTTAAGGTGATGTTTATGAAAGTATGATATGTGTTTACTTATCTAGGAAGACTTGATAGGTGTACTAGTATGAGCAAGTGTATGAGACTTTGCATATGCATTGTACATGTGTACCTTGATAGGATAGTTCTAGTTTTGGTTTCTATATGTATGAATATGTATGTATGAATATGTGTGACTTATTGTGTTATGTGAAAGGTTTGCTCACATATATGCATGGGGCCTTGAATAGTGTATTCATGTGTACCCTAAGCTAGATGATGCTTTACATATGTTATGTTCATGTTAAGGGAGCTTTTTTAAATGAATTTTAGATTGATAGAACGTTCATCATGACTACGAGTTAAGCATATGAGTGATTGACTTCCTAAACCTATGTTTTATAAAGTAAAAATATAATAAAGGTTTTTCAATAAGGAAACTTAGCTTAGAGTCGAGTGAACTTAATATTGAGTGTGTGTCCCTTTCTTGTTGTAGGAAGGGAGGTCACCATAAAACCGTAGGGGTGGATAGCCTCATGACCCAAAAGGGTGTTAGAGTGATGATTCCCTAAGTTGAATAACACAATGGCCTAATCTTGGCATAAATTAGGGTTTTCATATGTACCCCAAGTCCATAACTAGGTGTGCCATCATAGGATACTTTAGGCGGTTAGCACCTTCTTCGGCGGGGGGTTTTATGACCACCGGAATTCCATGTTTAGCATCACATGGTCTATGCGGTTAAGGCTTATAGTTTCCCCTAATGTTAAAATGGTAAAAGGAATTAATATGACTGTACCATAATTAGAAGACTTAAGGGAGGTTTTTACTTAGGCTAGGTGGAAGTAATGAACGGCCACTCTAGAAATTGCACAGCGCTCCCTTTAGAAAGTTTCTAGGAGGAAGGTGTTCTAAATGCATGTCAATACGTATGTGTTTCTTTATGCATGACATTGTCGTTTATTGTGGTATACTTGTATTGAAGATGTGCATGATAGAGTATTTATACATGAGGTTGATCTTGTTTGACATACATGATGAGTCGTTGCTTGACATAATGAAGTGGTATTCTCTTACTATGTTGATAATGACTTGGATTGGTAAAGGTTGTGATCTACATGATAAAGGTTTTTTTTGTACTAAGTATGTGTGAGGTTATTGGTGCCTACATTGTACATGCACCAGTAGACTTAGATTAGGGGCATGAGTGGTCTTCTTATAAGGTTCAAGAGTGAAAGTAAAATAAGTCTATGTGCATAAGACTAGGAAGCATCTTTTTCTGGCTTCTTAATATTTCTAAGTTGCATTATACTTCTATGATGGTATGTGTTGCCTGTTAGATTGTGTGTATGTTTTTGTTTATTGAGGCTTTTTAAGGTGATGCATTGGCACCAAGTATCAATAAGGGTACAATGGGAAGTTAAGAACAAAAGAGAAGGTGGTTTCACTTGTTTAAGGGGGAAAAGGGCTTACTTTAACTGTACCTTAAGAAAGCAATAAAGTCTTATATGATCTTAGTTATGTTTGGCTTTGCATATGTTTTATGACAGTTATATGAAGGCTATAAATGCTATTGGGAAAGGTTTTATAAAATTTTACTCAAAATGGCATGGTTGTCATACTTACTGCCATTCCTGTACTACTTAATCTCTTCTTCGCTCCTTTTACACAAAGTGTTTGTTAGGATGCTTTTAAAATGATTGTTTATGATTGATGAGCTTCATACGTTGATTCCCAACTCAAGGATAAGGGGTCCTTAAGTTCCAAGGATTCCCTGACTCATGTCCTTAATGTAAACAATGTTTTAAAGAGGTTATATTATGTCTTTATTTTTAAGTTCGTGTGGCCTAAGGTATTCTAATGATGTTGAGTTAAGATGGACCAAAGAGACTAGAGTCTATATTATGATTATGACTTAGTTTATATATATGTGAAGTAAAGTTCCAGCATATGATGGGGTATGAAAAGTTTCAAGGTTCAAGGTTTCGCTATGTTACGATCTGTTTAGTCGTTTTGAGTCGAGATTTATGTCTGGGAAAAACTGGCGGCTTGAGAGAAGGACCCCCACGACGGGACCGTCATGGAAAGACGGACCGTGCAGGGTCTCGTTTCAAAACACTTAGAAATTCTGAAATGGGGACCGAAAAAATTCGACTCTCTGAATTCGTGACGGAATGGCAGGACGGACTCACAGGCGTGACGGACCGTCTAGCATGAACTCTTGTGGTGGAAGGAGTCTCTGAACCTTGCGCGACCTGCGGACGGACCATCGCAGGGCACGACGGCCCAGTCACAGGTTGAGTTAAATCCCAGTCTGGGTCGGATTTCTTACACGTTTAAGGGGACGTTTTGACCTATTCCTTACTTTAATTATAAAGTTAGAGGGTAAGGTTAATAAGTCTATTACTTGGGGGGTTAAAGAGGAACCTTAAGTTCATTAGTGGGTGGTTATTATTTGCCATCTTTAATTCTTAATATATACTAATTTGGGTGGTTTAAAAGACAAAAGAGGGTTGAATAAGAAAAAAGAAAAAGAACAGAACAGAGAGGGAAATCACGAGACACAAACACGCACGAGAGACGCAAAACGACAGAGAACAACAAGGATTGAGGAATTTGCTTGCTGATCCAAGAAATATCCACGGTGAGGTAGGTTATGGTTTTTATTGCTACTGTCAGTAAACTCTTAATAGGCGAATGATATGTGTTGGGTAGGATGATAAAGTCTTATATATGCTCATTGTGTGTATGCATGATGTGATTTTGTAGATATGATTGTGATGTGAAACAAGCATTGATGAAGCTTTGAATACCAAAATTCTTGATAAAAACCTAATCTGTCTAAATGATGATGCTGGTATAAAAGAAGGCTTTTGATGAACTAGAACGTACATGAGATGATGATGGCCTTGGTATACAAGAAGGTTGATTTACTAATAGAATGGATTAGTGGGGCGGGGTGTCACGACACCGACAAGTAGATAGAATAGTGGGAGGGTGTTGTCACGAACCGAACACGTAGATTTAGGGATTCGGATTGTCACGAAAACCGGACACGTAGATTTAGGGGAATCGGGTGTGTCACGAACCGACCAACGTAGATTTAGGGATCGGCGTGTCACGAACCGACACGTAAGTAGGGGATCGGGTGTACCGAACCGACATGTAGATTTAGGGGATCGGAAGTGCACGTTACGACCACATAGTGTAGTAGGGCGGAGGTCACTTACCGACACAGAGATATAATTAAATAAGAACTACGAGGGATCGGAGTGTCACGTACTGACAAAGAGAAAATATAGATAATGAATCTTGAAAGCGGTAATATACTCTAATCTAAAGAAACCTGTTTCCCAAAGAGATGGTGGGAGGCTGAGTCATCATAGTATATGATCGGTGATATTATAAATGATTGTTTATACTTGTGCTATCACTGGTAAAGATTAGTTGATTTATGAGGTTATCTTGAGATTATATGCTTTCTATTTTGTTAGTTGGCCGATGATCCTACTTAGTTACTTGTGTTTGTTTACGACCCATACTTGTATGTTTTCTTCTTGTTTATTTGTGGAGTGCACAAACGTGCAGTCGCTTCGACTAATACTAAACTCTAGCAGTCTTCATTACTCCGGATATAGGGTGAGCGAATGCTTCTAGCTTGGACGGATATTCTTCCTCATGTCTTGATTCCTTGAAGTTCCGTCATGGCATAGCTTTTGTATTTTAGCTTCTTAGAATACTCAGTTTAGTAATTGACAGAGAGTTTTATTGTGGTGATGACTCTAGGTTTTGGGGATAATAATAGATGTTGAATTTAAGAAGGTTATTAAATGGTTTTATTAATGAGTTTACGTTCTTCCGCATTACTTTCTGGTGAATTTACATTGACATGGTTCGGTTTAGATTGGTTGTTCGCTCAATAGAGGATAAGTGTGGTTGCTAGTTAGCGATCCCCGTGGGTCGTGACCAAACTTGTATCAGAGCATTAGGTTCGTTGGATCTCATTCACACAAGAACAGGTCTAGTAGAGTCTTAAAGAACGGTAGGGGGACGCCTTACTTTCTTTGAGAGGCTATAAGACTTTAGGAAAAATTCCTTTTCTTCTTTCTTTGTGCATTACTTGGATCCAATTGGTATCTAGGGATGATACAAATTGGGGATCTTGACCATCTTCACTCTTTTCGCAGGATGGTAGAACTAGAGCAACGACTGCCGCCAACACCAACATCGCAAGACAAAGAAGCGTCTGAGCCAAGCCAACTGGGGGCTGTAGCCTCAGATGGAGAAAGTAGTGACAAAGAGGCCGTTGGGAATGGAGGCCGGGGAGGACGTCTCTCTAGGGGAAAGAGGACGGAGCACCTAGCCCATCTGGCTTTACTAGGGGGTGACTCCCCACCGACCGAGGATAGTAGTAGAGGAAGGGGCGGATGGGGGAAGAGACAATTGAACAAGGAAGGAAGGGGAATTGCCGCCCCTCACAACCGACCCAGCAAATGATCAGTCAGGTATCTCGACTTATGTCTTAGTGGGTTGTATTGATCAGGTAAGGCACCTCCAGGTTTTCGCACCAACACTCCGGGTTTCAAGAAGTACAATATGCAGCCACTATGGTCCCGTTAATGGAGCTCATTGGGGACATAGGCACGTTCACGCCTGACTACTGGGCCTATAATGACAAATGATCATCATGAAACTTTTCGTACACGTTATTGAAATTCAGAAACCTCAGTCGGCAAGGGTGCAGAGCTGAGGATGCTTACGGATTTTTCTGGTTGACTGTCATGAGCATCCACAAGATGGGTATAGTTTATAGATAGAACGGTTTGGTGTGATTCATGGAGTTACCAGTTTCAAGGGAACGCCAAAATGTGGTGGCGGTCACATCGTTGAGCTGTCAACCAACAAGCACCACCTATGACTTGGGGGCCTCATTCTCGATAGCTTGTTTATGGAGAAGTAATCCCGACTTTGAGGTATAGAAAAGGAGAGTTCTTAACCTAGAGCAAGGTAGGGATGTCGGTTATGCTATGAGGCTAAGTTTGGCATTATCAGGTATTGCCATCCCAAACTATGTTTCAGTCCAAAGAGCGGGTCGCCGTTTGGTGAAGGGTTTGAGATCCAAATGCGATTTCAGCCCTTACAGTGCGGGCTACGGCCAAAATCCTTTCAAGAGTGGTTCTAGACTTCGTAGAAGGTTGGAAGCAGTGAAGCCAGTGAATTAGACCATGGCTCGGACATCAAGAGGTCGAAAAGGGCGTTTTGAGTTTAATGGTTCATTACTCTCAGAGGACAGGGTTCCGGAGGTACTCGTTCGACCCATTTTCAGTCATTCACTACAGACTGGTAGTGTGGGGGTCCACCATCAGAATTCGGTCAACATTTATCTGATATACCAATGCTGGAATTAGAGAGTGTTATGGATGTGGGGGAGATGGACATATTAGAAGGATTGTCCAAAACAGAGTTATAGACCCCAAAATAGCTAAAGGGCCAGGGTGGCATGGTAGGGCCGTTATTCTGGAGGCGGTGGTGGCCGAGGTAATGGTGGTACCAAAACAGGCCGGGGTGATGGGCAAACTGAGCCACTACATCACAACATGGTAGGGGCAAACGGACAGACAAGTGTAATGGGGCCCAATTGTTACGCTTTCCTGGGCGATCTGAGGCGGAGAGAGACCATCGATCGTGTCATCATCGGGTTAATCTTCGGTTTGTGATTGAATTGGCTTCTGGTGATTGTTTGATTCCTGGATCCACCATTTTCCTATGTATTCTTTCCTCTATTGTTGCTAATTGAGGGTATCTCTCATTCGTATCTCGAGGCCGGCTTTGCTCTTTGTTTTAAATTTACTTGGTGAATTGCGCTTGACATGCCTATTCGTGTTTCTACCCCGATGGGTGAGTAGTGATAGTTGAAAAAAGTATAAGGTCTTGTTTGGTGACTTTTGTGGGGAGTAATATTATTGTAGACTTGCTTATTCTAGAAATGGTTGATTTTGATTGTAATTCTGGGTATGACTTGGCTTTCTCCGAATTTTTTTTTTTTTTTTTTTGGCGATCTTGGCTTGTAATGCAAGACTGTGACGGTTAGCCAAGCCTGGGACAGATCCGTTTAATGTGGTCGGGGTGAACTACACTCCATCGCGGTTGTTCGTATCGGTCTCCACGTGTTTGTCTTTGTGTAAGAAAATGTTGTTGGAGGTTAAGGGTTGTTTTAGCTGTTATTGGCACATCTTAGGGCATGTACTACCCAAATATCTGCGATTGAGTATTTGGTTTAGCTAGCCGTGAAGTTTTGGAATGTGTTCCCTGCAGTATTCCTGGTACTATGCCACCAGATAGGCATATTGACTTTGCATCGATCTTGGAACAGGGTAATCGGCCTTGTTTTCCTATTTCTTATTTATCCACCCCCTTTAGAAGGGCTCCCGCTGAGTCAAGGGAGTTTAAAGGCTCAACTTCAAGAGTTTTTTTTGTTGGAGCGCAAAGGCTTCATTTAGACAAGTGCAATCCCCTGGTGGTTGCTACCTATTTGTTTGTAAAGAAGAAAAGAGGGAGCCTTCGGAGTGCATAGATTACCGGCAACTAAATAAAGTAAAGAACTATTAAGAACAGGTATCTCTCTGTCTCGCATTGATGAATTTGTTTGACAGTTACCACAAAAAAAGGTGCTTGGATTGTCCTTTTCTAAGATTGAATTGAGGTCTGGTTATCATCATTGAAATACGGGCAGTAGATGTGCCAAAGACTGCTTTTTGAAACCAGGTTTTATGGGCATATGAAATTCTTGGTAATGTCCTTTGGCCTAAAGGAAATGTGCCCTGCTGCTTTCTATGAGCTTGATGACACGGGTTTTTAAGCCATCGGATCTCTTGTGATCGCTTTATTGTGATATACTGATATCCTTACCCCATAGTACGAGAACATGAGAGCACTTTGAGACTGGGGTTGGAATGTTTAGGGAGAAAATGCTTTATGCCAAATTCATTTCTCCAGTGTGAGTTTTGGCTAGATTTAGTGTCCTCTTGGGGCACGTGGTTTCTAAGGATGGAGTGATGGTTGATCCTTCTAAATCGAAGTAGTAAAATTGGGTAAGACCTACAGTCCGCTGTAGTCAGAAAAGAACTTTGTTGTTTAGCCATTACTACCAGTCGATTGGTCAAGGATTCTCGTCTATTGCTTCCATGACGAACTGCTAAGCAAATGTTCCATTGTATGGTCGGATGAGTGTGAACAAGGAAAGCTATTCCAGAAGCTCAAGACTCGTTTTGACTACTGCCCAATTCTCCACCTTGCCAGTGGAGGTAGAATTTCCATTGTCTATTGTGATGCATCTCTCCGGGTTTGGGTGGCATTGCTAATGCAAGAGATAATGTGATGTGCTTCTTGCTCAAGACAATTAAGGTGCATGCACGTAACTATACAACCCATTCTTTTTGGAATGTGGCCGCGGTAGTGTTTGCATTAAAACGCAATGAGACACCTATTTTATGGGGTTAAGTTTGAGGTCGATACGGCTCCTCGTCGCCTACATTATGTCTTTACCGAACGATGAACTTGAAGACAGAGGAGAATTGATGGAACTACTGAAGACTACGACATCACTATTTTGTATCATCCGGGGAAATGCGATGTTTAGCGATGCTTTAAGTAGAAAGGCGGGAAGCCTGGGAAAGTCTAGCTCCCTTGCAAGCTTCTAGACGCTCCAGTGCTAGAGACGTCGATTCTGGCTAACGACCTTATGGATTAGAAGTAACTGAAGAAGGGAGATTCTTTACTTGTTTGGAGAAAGTCTTCCTTCTTGACAAGATTAAGGAAGCATTTTAATGATGAAAATTGCATCTGGATCCGAGAAAAGTGTTGCCGAGAGCTAAAGAGAGCGACAAAATCGTGAGAAAGGTGGTTTTGCAGGAGTAGTGAAGGGTATGTTGTACCCGCGCGTTCCGATGAGTTGATACACTATTCTAACAGAGGCCATAGTTCAGGTATTCCGATACTCCGTGTGCAACCACTATGTACCGGAACCTCAATCAACACTTTTGGGGAGTTAATGAACGTGAATACTTGTGATGTTTTATTGCCAAATGTCCAAAACTGACACAAGTAAAGTAGAAAACAAAGGCCCGAGGGAAAACCATCAGAGAATGCCCATTCCGCGAATGGAAATGGACGAGAATTGCAATGGACTTTGTGGGGTTGGTCTTGCAGAGACTGGGGGAACGTTTTGACTCTATTGGGTGATTGTTGATAGTGGTAAATAATCTGCCATTTCATTCCGTCCAGGTGACTGCAATGCAGAGAATGTTAGCCAAAACCTTTACATTCTGAAGTTGTTCGAATGCATGGAGTTCCACACTGAACATCATAATCAGATAGAGGTAAGCGCAGTTTACTTCTAAATTTGTGGAGAACTTGCATGCCGAATTACGGTACTATGTGGGAGTAGTACTTGCGATTCCATCCTCAGACCGACTGTCAGTTACTGAGCGACGATTCAAGTATTGAAGATATGCTTCGAGCATTATGATAGAATTCGGTGTCATTGGTATAACTTCCTACCTTAGCATAGTTTTCATACTAATAATAGCTATCACCAAAGATTGACATGGCCCATTTGAGCAGTTGTATGGTAGGAGATGTAGGTCTCCCATTGGGTTGGTTTGATGTCATTCGATGTTAGACCTGGGGTACTGACCTTTTGAGGGACTCGTTGAGAAAAGGTTGAAATCCATTCACAGAAAAGCTTTTGCGGCTCAAAGTAGGCAAAAGGAGTATGCAGATACGAAGGGTTAGGGATTTGGAGTATCATGAAGTGAAAAGTTTTGGAAGGTTTCACCATGAAGGGTGTGATGCATTTGGTAAAAGGGTACGCTAGTCCCGAGGTATATTGGTCCATTTGAAGTTCTGAAGCGAGTAGGGGAGAGTGGCTTATGAATTAGGCTTTGCCTACAGCACATCTCCTCGGATTACATCCGGTATGCCATGTGTCGATGTTGAAAAGATACCATGGGGATGAATACTACATTATCACGTTGGGATCCGTCTTTTGGCTTGATGAGAATTTGTTCTACTAGGAGGATCCTGTTTGCTTCTTTAGATACAGAAGTGCAAGTTGAGGTCAAGGGAGATTGCATCCATCAGGTCAATGAAGACTCGACAGGTTTTGAGAAGCCACTTGGGAGAAGGAGGCCGATATCCAAGAAAGATACCCACCACTGTCGATTCAGGATACTTCTTTGACCTTTGTTTCTTCTCTGTGATCGTTCGAGGACCGAACGATGGGTAAATTGGTAATCATTGAACGACCCTGTTTAGTCATTTTGAGAACAGCAGATTTATTTCTGGAAAACTGATGAGACGACGGACCCCACGACGGACCGTCATGGTAACGACGGCACCGTCGCAGGGTATCGTTTCAAAACACTTAGAAAATCTAAATTGGGTACTGAAAATCGACGTCTGAACTATTCGTGACCGGATGGCACGTGACGGACCGTCACAGACTCTTTGGTGGAAATTGAGTCTCTGAACCTGGCGACGACTCGAGACGGACCGTCGCAGGCACGACGCGTCACAGGTTGCGTATCCCAGTCTGGGTGGATGTTATTTACAGTTTTAAGGGACGTTTTTGACTATTCCTACTTTAATTATAAGTTAGAGGGTTAAGGTTAATAAGTCTAATTACTTGGGGGTTAAAAGAGGTAACCTTAAGTTAATTAGTGGGGGTTATTATTGCCATCACGTTTTAATTCTTAAGTTATATACTAATTAGGTAAAGAAGAGTGGTTTGAATAAGAAAAAAAAGAACAGAAAGAGAGGGAAATCGAGCAAGAGAGCGAGAAAACGAAGAGACAACAAGATTTGAGGAATTTGCTTGACTTGATCACGAATCTTCGGTGGAGGTAGGTTATGTGTTTTATCTACCTCGTAGTAAACCTTTAATAGCGAATGATATGTGTTGGGTTAGTAATTATAAAGTCTTCTATATGCTTAATTGTGTGTATGCATGATGTGATTTTTTAATATTGTTGTGAGAAACAGCATGATGAAGTATTGAATCCAATCTTGATAAAAAACCTAATCTGTTCTAAATGTGTGCCTTGGTATAAAAGAAGGCTTGATGAACTAAAAGTAATGAGAGATGATGTGCATTGTATAAGAGGCTTGATTACTAATAGAAGAGATTAGTGGGGCGGGTGTCAAGACCGCACGTAAATTAGTGGGACGGTGTCACGAACCGACACGTAGATTTGGGATCGGTGTCACGAACCACACGTAGATTTAGGGGATCGGTTGTCACGAACCGACACGTAGATTTTAGGGGATCGGGTGTCCACAACCTACAAACGTAGAATTTAGGGGTCGGGTTCTCACGAACCGACATCGTAGATTTAGGGGATCGGAGTGTCATCGTTCCGACACATATGTAGTAGGTGGATCGGCAAGTGTCACTTACCGGCACAAGAGGAATAAAGACTACGAGTGATCGGAGTGTCAGTACTGACCAAGAGAATATAGATAATGAATCTTGAAAGATGCTAATATACTCAATCTAAAGAACATGTTGTCCCAACAGAGAGGTGTGGTGGCGGCTTGAGTCCTCATAGATATGATCGGTGATATTAAATGATGTTTATACTTGTTGCTATACTGTTAAGAATATTAGTTGATTTTATGATTTATCTGAGATATATTGCTTTCTATTTTAGTTGGCCGATGATACCTACTCAGTACTTGTGTTTGTACTGACCCCCTACTTTTATGTTTTCTTCTTGTTTATTTGTGGAGTGCAGCAAACGTGCGTCCATCTTCGACTCAATATAACCTCTAGCCAGTCTTCATTACTCCGGATTATCAGGGTGAGCTTGCTTCTATTGGACTGGATCTTTCGTCTCTCATGTTCTTACTTGAAGTTGCCTCATGGACTGCTTTTGTATTTTAGCTTCTTAGAATACTCTTAGTTTAGTAATTTGATCATAGATGTTTTGTGGGTGATGACCTGTCGTTGTGGGGATAATAATAATGTTGAATTTTAGAAGTTATTAAATTGGGTTTTTATATGAGTTTAAAGTCTCCGCATTACTTTCTGTTTGAATTACATTGCAAATTTTAAGGTTTAGATTGGTTGGTTCGCTCACATAGAAGGATAAGTGTGGTGCTCAGTCGCGATCCTATTTGGTCGGGACCCTTAAATTTACTAAATGTCAATGGGATGAGTACGATAATTTGGCTTTTATAAGTTCCCCTCCGAAAGGTCCACGGAACACACCATGTTTTTTTAAACATTACTCTAGGGGGTGTTTCCCCGGTTGGTGCAACAAAGACCCTTACATTTATTAATGGTGTGTATCTGAAATTTTTTTTATCATATCCTAGGGGTTCCTTATACATTTTTGCCCAGTAAGCAAAGAAATGGAGGAATGCATAAACAAAAGAAAGAATAGTAAAAGGAGAATTTTTTACAAACTAAAAGCGAAGAAGTTTTTTTCCTTTTTTTTTTTATTATCCATTTTTTGACTGATTTTTAGTCTATACGTTTATTTACTACCCTTCATTATTTTAATTATTTTTGTTTATTATCTGAAAAATCAAGAGGAGAGAGAGTGGGTAAAATTTTCAATGTTGTCTTTGGGGATTTTAGGTGATTCCTTTTTAATGTTTAATTAGGAAATCATGAATAAATTAATTTCATTCAATCAGTTTTAAATACATTGAAAACATGGATTGAAGAATAAATATAATAGTCTTTCATTGTTGTTATTACAATAAATAACTTCACCAATTCCAAATAATAATTAAATATTATTTCCTCCATAATATAATTAGATTAGTTTAATTTAGTCTAGGGGTAAATGTAATATAACTTTTTCCATTTTTGGATTTTTCTCATCTATTCTCAGTTTTTAATATATGATTGATGATTAGTAGTTCTTCTTGACTTTTTATTCTATGTTGTTTCCTGAACCCTCTATCCACTATCCTACTCCTTTTTTTTTAATAAGTTTATCATTCAATGAAGGTGTGATATTATGGAAACGACGAGAATGATACAACTTTTTTCCTAAACAAACACTATTTCACTTTACCAATAAACGTTGATTATAATATAATACACAGTACCCGATTAAAATGAAAAATCTATTAATTTACGTTAACTAACACAATATATTATAGTTATAAATACCTTACATTTGAACTAATTGCAAATCAACAAACATCAACATAAAGGGTAAGGCGTCCCAAATGTTCCTAGGCTTTGGAATATAAAATCCTATGTAGTCAAAGTGTAACTTTTTGTTAAACAACATATGAAAAAACTATATTTAATATTTATGAATATACAATATATTAATAGTATAATACAATACATTATGAAATAATATTTCAACAACATCCCAAGAAAAGGGTAAAGGCGTCCCAAATTTTTTCTAAGGGCTTTGATATAGCCTATTTAGTCAAAGTGTAACTTTTGTTAAATTATGTTTTAATATTTCCTGGTTGTGGTAAAAATTTTTAACACTTCAATTTTTTAACAATAGGTGGAAGCCAGAAGGGGTTTTTGTTTGTTTTTACATGTGGTAACCCGTTTTTCTCAATTCTCCCTCACCAATTTCTTTTGTCCTTCTTATCTTGCTTTATTAATACAATTTATACAATACAATATGCAATATGTGCTTTGTATAGTCGAAGAGAGAATTTTATAAATAAGAACAAATATTTAATCGTTGCAATTGTTTACTAAATATAAATTTTACGTAGATTTATACAAATGTACAATCATTGAATTTATCCCCATACCATAGTACGTTACATATATACAATTATCTAACGATATAAACTATATGATTCACCTTTCTCCACTCCTCCCTCATCCTCTACTCGCCTTCTCCCTCTCTCATTCTATCTCGCTCGTCACACTCTAGCCTAACACAAAACATATACATTACACACACAATTTTAATAGACTATCCGATCATTTAAATAAATCGATGCTATTTTAATATAAATCAGATCTTTATAGCAACTATCGCGTATAACAAACTGTAATATAGAGCTACCTAATATAATTTTTTAATGTTTATTATCCTAAATTTCATTCCTAGATATATACCTAAATTATAGTTAATAATATATCTCCAATAATATTCCCCTAAGAATTTAACCATCACATTGGTTATAATTATTTCGGAAGTCATTTCCGTCAAATGGGTCCATCCAATTAAAAGAAATTGCCTTAAAATAAATCAATTTAATGTTTTCATTTTAAGGACAAAAATATCACCCACTATCACTATTTCCTTCACAATATACCTTTGGGTAAATACAAAAAGCATCACCCTTCTCCCTAGTTTGGGTCCATGAAAATGTCATTCAAGGCTTTTTTTTAATAATAGAACCTATTGAATTCATTTAAACTCCATGTAAACTAAATAGATGATCTCTTGTTTTGTAATTTTTTTTTAAATTAATTTTAATCAAGAATAACTTTTCATACTTAAATATTTTTATCATAACTAAAACTTTTTTCTGTTATTTTAATGTTATACAGAATGCGTTTTTAAAAGTATTATATCTAATCATCATCACTCATGACGTCTTAATTTACTTTCAATTAAGCAATAAATTTTAAGTAAATTAATAATAATTAAAGGTCGGTTAATTAGTAAAAAAATACTTATTTTTGATGCTTGTTTGAATCTAATAACTACTTCCATATTGTTTTTTAAAAGAAAATAAATTGTGAATAAATATTTATAGAAAAACAAATTTTGTTCTTTATTTATCATTATAGTAATCTCATATATATGGTAGAACTATGAAATTAAATAAAGTTTATTTGTGAATTCATTAATGCTCAACAATTAAACGATTATCCTATAAGGTATGTTAATCAACTTTTTTTAAAAACAAAGATTATGTTTGATTAAACTTTATAATGGCATTTACTGCATTACATAAGATTGTGGTTGTTTGTATTGTTTTTTTTTTTTTGTTTTTTGTCGATTTTCTTACCGATGACATTTGAATCACCTTTGATGGACATTGCACCTGATTTTCTTTGGTACAAACATAAATGGGGCACTCTATGAAAATCTGATTGGTTTAAAAAAGTCAAAGAAAAAATTATATAAGGAAAAAATGATCCACCCAAAAGCCTAAGGTCTTTTCACACACACAATGAACGAGTATTTTAGTCCAACCGTAGAGTAGTTCTAATATATCAAATGGATAAACGCCTTCTTCCTATAGATTGGCGCCTTTTATATCCCAAATTTTTTTCCTCAAACAAAAACATTATAGAGACCTCCATAATAATTTGGGGAACCCTGCCAACATAACTCTCAACCATTTTAAACTCTTTATTTCCGCACCGAACATTTTCTTTCATTCCTATTTCTTCTCGATAATTTTTATGAGGACCTATGCTTTATAAGTTGGGGTACCGTCACATATGCTCACACGAACACCATTTGTATGTCCATTCCTTTCTCCCGCCATTTACAAGCCCCATTTTAGAATCATCAAAATTCCCTGATTTTTCGTGTATCTATCGCCCACATAATCTGGCGCTGCGGAGCACACCCAAGGTTTGTTTTTCTTCTCAAACTTTTATGAGGAACAACGTATAAGTTGGAGAACTTCCACGTATACACACACACCATTTTTTAACGCTCCATTTTTACATTTTACAAAGACTTGTTTTGTAAGAAATATCCCAATTTCCCAAATTTTCGTGTATATTACATCCCATGGACAGGCGCCACAAATACTCATTTATTCTTAAAAAACTTTATGAAGTCCCTCCCTTTAATGAGTTTGGGAGAAATATTCAAACCAGTATACTCACATATTTTCTAAAGTCCATTTTCCGCATTTAACAAGTCCCCTTTTTTAAAGAATCACCCAAAGGCTCGTATTTTGTTCTTTTTATATTAGACCATGCATATGGCGTCTGGAGCACCACAACTTTTTTACTCAAAAAAAACTTTATAAGGCCTCAGTAATGATATGCATGAACCGTCAGTATAACGTGCAACCATTTTTGTTATGTCCTTTCGCTTTTACAAGCTCTTTTTTAAGATCACCACCTCACCCCAAATTCCTATATTTTTTTCGTGTGCATTAAAACCCATGGATCTAGCGCCCGGAAATCCAATTTTTTTCTTGTTGTTTTAAAGTTTTGTTCTAGTTTACCCAATTTAAAGTTTGGTTCATTTTACCCCTCAACCGTCTAACCTTTCGCCCCAATATGCTAATGCCTATGTAAGATAGTAGTTGGTGGTGCTAGATATATCCAGCTCATTTCCATATCCATGTCCTTTTGACGATGCACATACAATTATAATTAAAATAAAAGGGATATACATTCAATGCCCCCCCAAAAAATTAGGACCCCCTACCACCTAATCCCGATTCCATAATAAGTTTTATCCTCACACTTTTTTAACATTCGTTTTAAACCTGGAATTCACCCTCAACCTAAACTCATGATTCCAACGTAACGATTCATTAATATTACCACAATACGACACTGCCCAAAATTGTAGAAAAAAGAATATAAACTTCTCCCTATTACATATTGGATCAGATTTCCAATAATCTGTTTACCGCATGTCTTTTTAAGAACGAACACCCAGACATAAATTTTTTTGGGGGTATCATAAGAAGGAATGTATCAAAGTAACATCTTCAAAAGTTTTACAACCTTCAAGAAGTAAAAAACACCAACTCAACATATTTCCTTCCAAGAATTTTCGAGTAGTGTGAAGTAAGCATCAAGCATGACGGTTATGGGCTTTCCTAAATTGAGTATATTTTTCAACCCCCCCTGTCTTGTCCCATAAAAGACCATAGCCAGTTTGCACCCAGATCAAATCCAATCCATCCATAACTTCTCACCATATTATGTCGGTAATCACCGCATACAAAGTGTTCTTTGATACCGTTTTGCCTGAGTTTAGGCAATACTATCCTGAAACTTGCTTACTCGACGCAACTGCCGCACTCTTTCACTCTGACTACAAGGCGGAAGACTAAACTTAGATACAAAGCTTAAACTGAATAAAAGTTATTAAGTTAAACAAACTTACAAGCTTTTAACAAATCAAAAATGACAACTTTGAATGAAATCATATATAGTAAACTTACCATAAAATAGACAACTTTTAGCCCTTTAAAAATTTACTAAATAAATGGAATTACTACCCCGTCAACCGATACTGACTATCTATGAGCCTTGAACTGATAATATGTAAGTTTTTGAAAAAAAGAACAACTACAATCTATCCTAACTTGAAAAGTAATGAACATCCTCTAGAACAAGTGAGGCTCACCATTGGTACCTCGAACTCTTGGATGTATCAACAAGGCTTCTGTTGAATGGATGTCTGAAAACATGTTTGGCATCATCAAAAATATGCAGGCCAAGTGACTCATTAACATGTGGAATGTATGAGCATGTAAGGGAATTCTAAAGCATAAAAATTTTATTTTTAACTTGATTAAAAGGAAACAACTTACTTCTTTTTCAACTCAACACAAATCAAAGAAGAAGATACTCACCTCCAGATTAGATCCTCAACTCAAAGATTAATACTCAACTTCAAAGAATAGATATTTTGAATCCATGAAGTACAGATCACTCAAGATACCACTTAAAGTATCAACTCAAAAATACTCAACTCATGATACTTTAACTGCACTCATTTTGTCATATACAGTCAATGGTAGAAACGGTTTTAAAACATATTTAATCAGAAAATCAATCCATAAATACTTACCATGCGCCCTCTCAAAGTCTACTCGTCATGAATACGTCCCATAACCGCCATTTTACACTAAGCATAACCCTTGAGAACCATGGTAATTTTTTATACTGTGGGAGTGTTCTCATAAAAACCGCAACCACCACTATAGCCTAAGTGGGGTGATACCAACGTCACGTCCAGCTGCCAGAACCTTTCCATATACTTGCGTACGTAGAACATCCTCAACCTAGTTAGATCTACTGGCTACACTCTCAGTGATCATCTAAAAAAGTATGACACAAATACCCCTGAATGAACTACTGTGTTCCGTGGGGACTGATTTATCTAAAACCTTCATCCCACATCGTGCTCAATACCACTCCCAGAACTTGATTTTACTGCAGCCTTTTATAAAACCCTTCCTCCTTTGGGTTTAAGAAAAGATATTTCTGAACCATTTAGTTTTTAAAAGCTCCACTCTTTGAATCAATGTTCCCCTTTTTAAGTTCAAAACTCTTTTTGAACTTCTTAAGTTCCCTTTTAACTTAATAGTGAAAACATTTTATTAACCTTTAGGGGAATACTTAGTCCCCCCCTTATTAATTTTAGAGAAAATGAACTCAATTTGCTCTTTACTTACCTATAACCTTAACTTTTAGGGATACTTAGTTTCTTATAGCTTTTTTTTGCAGAATAACTAACTATTTACTTCTTTCTTTATTGAACTTCTAAAATTCCTTTAAAACAAAGTGAACACGTTTGTGAAAAACTTTAAAAACTTTATAAAATTTACTTTGACTTGCTCTTATCCTTCCTAAACTTGGACTCTTCAACTTTCCCTGATTAAAGTATGATTCAAGGTTCATGATCTCATTGTTATGGGATTATTTCATATTTTTTCAACTTGTAGGGTTTTCATCGCGAAAATTATGAGCCCCTGAAGCTACTCCCAATCAGGACTCAAAGACATTTCTTATCTGAGATTGTGTTGACTTATAGGGTTTTCAATACATAATTAATGCATGAAAAATTCAACTCAAGACTTATGGGGTGACAGTATAGTATTTTTTCCATAATTAGAATATAAATCTCAAAAGGATAAGAAACTAAATAGTCAAGACTTTAGAATTTTTGGAATACTACTTTTGCTCAATGATCTCATTAATTGGAAAAGTCATGTAGACCACCCCCTTCCTCATTTTCTTACTTACTTCCTCAAATCTTATCTTAAACTTAGTATTGATCCAAGATTCACAATTGAAATCAAAGTCCTTTTTGATCTTTACTCCTAATTCCTCTCTTGAATTGAATAATTGAATGAGACTTCAAGATTTTATGGTTTCATGATATAAAAAGATCTAGGTGATATAAAAGCATTTAGGATCAAAAACGAGTTCAGATACACTTTTTAATAAAGCCTCAAACAAGAGTGGACCGAGGGGCAAAACCTGAAGGGGCAGGTGACCTTCGGCTAGGGTGGCAAAACGGGGCTCCTTGAACCCTGTAATGACAAATAATGGTTTTGGGCGGGCGCTCTAGCAGGCGCACCATGCCAGGGCCCCAACCCCCCAAAAAATTAATGCCGAGCACTTTTGCTTCAGTTGCTCACCCCTAAAATCCCGCTTAAACTGACGGTTTTATTCCCCAATCACTTGAATTTGATTAATTTACTTAATACAATCTTAAATACTGGAAACCACCTAAATGACTCAATTTATTCCCAATAGTTCATCAAACTCAACACAACCAAGATTTAAGCATGAACCTCAAAACACCTACAAAGAACTCATCAAGAACTAAATCTTTCAACGTTTAGCATGAAGATTTTGCTGAAAAATTACTGAATTGGAGTGTGTGGGTGACAAACCCAACCGATGGGAATATTACATACATCTTAGGGATAGCCCTGGGGCAAAAACTTTTTTCGCAACTAAACCCCAGAAACAAGAGATAAACGCGCCTTCAATCCTTGCCTCTTTTTCTCCTTCTTTTCGTTTCTTGTCCTCTTCTTGAACTCTCAACTAAAACACATAGGTTTACAGATTAAGTTTAAACCTGAAACCAAAAGTTATTAGACCCCTAAATATACTAAACTGAATTAAAATTTAATTGAGTAAGGAAAATACCAAATATCCCTCACTATTTTCGTCTACTTTTCTTAACTGGACAGCTAGCTTCAAACTGATCATATCTCACTCACCGCGGAACTCAAAATTCTTGAAACTCCGGTGTATTTCGGGAAATATATTCAAATGATATTTCCTATGGTATCTTTGTATCACACAACTAAATCATCCCTTGTGCCTAGAAAGTTATGATCGTACTGAGTTTGACGCCAAAACTCTACCTAGTTTTAGACTGCAAAATTTATCAGATTTTGGCTATTTCCAATTAATTCCTTTTATGGAACTTCTTGTTTTTTTGGGTGTTTACTATAGGTGACCTGAACTTGATACTTATAAATTTTAATTCCATTGGTAAACAGCTCACTCACTTATGATGACAGCTCGAGTCGTAGCTCGAAAAAAATTTCTGGGGTGGTTACACCAACATCCTATTCCACAAAAGAAACTCAACAACTCTGGACAAGATTTGAGTCCTAATCCTCCACAAAAAAACCACCTCCCATCAACTAATAAGAACTCTCGGTGTTTTTCACAACTTTATACCTATATTTCTATTAGTGTTTGGTTGGTTCAAACCCAAATGAATCACCAGTAGTGTACCTAGAAAACGTCCTCCTGCAACGAAAGGAAGACAATACTGTAAAACATCAGTGAAGATAGTTTTGCGGAGTTTACATATATTGAACTATTAGAATGTAGAATAAAGAAAGAAAATGAGAATTACAAAAGTGTCTGTTGGCTGACAAGAAAAGCAACCGTTGTGACATTCAGAAAATAATTGCAACAATAATGCAGTAACTCCAAAATGGGTCAATGGCCCCTAATCCCAGAAGTCATTGTCAATTAACTTCAATAAGCCATGTGAACAATCAACCAACGTCCGAGACAGTTCCTGACTGTGCAATTTAATAAATTCTTTATATATGTAAAAGCCCACACTAAAATAAAGTAATAATAATTAACAACTAAAGATATTTTAAATTTTTAATTGACTTTCTGACTTCATTACATCAATGCAATTGAGACAGAGACAAAACAAATCATTAGTTTAAACAATAAATTTTTTAAAACTTATAATAATTACCATTTAAAAAATTTAATAAAATAACGTCAAACGAGAGAAATGAACAATGACTGCATTCTGTTATGCTCCTTTGTTTTACCCAGGATGTAGTTTTATGGTTTAGCACAATAAAGCTTGGCACTATATTCGTTTGAATTTTCCCATAGAAAATGGTTTAATTTTGGAGGGGTGTCCATGTACAAAACAAATCCCTCCGTTTTATAATAATAAGGTGCCACATGAAATGGGGATACTTCCTTACCGTTGTTGGGTAGGACTGTTTTCCCCCTTTTTTTTGAGGGGTGGATAATAAAAGGTTCATATAATCTTCTATCTTGCCACCTCCGAAGATCAAACCGATATCTCTTAGGTTTTGACAACTTTTCTTTTGTCCTCTTATCCAGCACTATGATTAATGTGCTTTGATTGGTGTTTAAACAATGTCATGAAAAAAAACCCTTTTTGCAAAACTTGAAGTTTGACCTTATTCACTTTCCATATGTGTGAATGGTTTCCATGCACTTCTATATAGTTTTTCCTGCGTAATAATTGTTGGAAATTATTTGGACGCATACTAATAGGTCTACTCTTGAGTAAATTGAACCCAAGTTCTGGCAAATTAGTGATTTTATTGTGTGTACAACATTCCTTATTTGATGCCTCGACTCTAGATTTCAAACTAATTTGGGTATTATTGCCCATGTTTTTGAGGGAAACCACGCACAGCGAGGCCATTAGATCTAAAAAAAGAGTTTGGGATCAATCAACACCGTTGTGGCTCTCTTCACTTGAAATTTTTTTATGCGTTTTATTATATATATAAAAAAAATTTTTTTATACAACAACAAATGGGTTTCTTTAAAATTTTATTGTTTTAAATCAAACACAAATCCAACACACAAAATCAAATAGTTAACAGAATGGAATCCCTTATTTAACTGATAACTATCGCAACTAACTCATCATATTCTATTTGAATACAAACTACTAAACCCTATGATAATTTGAATTCAAACTTAAAACTTTTATCTATAGTAATTAATTAATAATCCCTTTCCTAATAGGAAATTTTTGAATCCCACGTAATTTTGTTTTATCTTACTAGTAATTAATTAATAATCCATTCCTAATAGGAATTTGAATTCCACAAAAGCGTTTATTAGTAAATTAATAATCCTTTTCGATCGGAAAGAATAAATCGTAGTAATTAATACACGTCCCCTTCCTAAAATTTTGTGTCAAAAGTAATCAAAACTACAATGAATAAAATTAGTGTGTGGAAGCTGCTAACATAAGAAGAGAAAGACGAACTGGGTAAAACTTGGATCCTTCAAAACTTACCTTACTGTCGGACACTTATTGGACTTTGGAGGTTTAATGTGGCAGTTATAAAGCATTTATGACGACCAAGAAGCGCAGTAATATTTAATTAAATTACTAATTTTTCATTAATTTTTATACATATACTTTCTAATTTGTTTTTTTTTAACAAAACCGTTCTTTTATATTGTTGTTAAACTCAATATAGTTTTTTGTACATTATTTTTTGAATATTATTGTTTTGTTAGAATGCACATACGTAAATAACTTATCTATTGGGGTACGTTGCTTGAAAACTATATTAGATCACGGGTTACATTTTTTGAATTTGTTGGTAAGAATGATTATGAGAATATAATATATATCTATTTATATATATATATTATATATATATATCATATAATGCGTATATATATTAGGGTTACTTTTCTGAAAACTATCTATGACGGTTTCCTTTTTCTTGATTATTGTTGTTAGAATATTGTAGTAAAATTTTTTATTATTGTTAGGTTTCTTAGAAATATTGTTTATTAGACTGACGATATAGTGATTTTATGTTTTTCTTGAATATTTGTCAATTTTACCATGTTTAACATGGGAAAACTTAGAGGTTGAAAATAATCTGATTTCTCAAAATTTTAATTGAACACACATGATGAGTTGCAGTTACAATATTTATTTGAGAGATGGAGAGAAGGATCATAAAAAAAGCAGATGGCAGAGGTACCTTCCATAGCCAAGAGTCTATTTTGTGCAATCCTCAACACTCCAATATTGCTGATGATAGTATATATATCTACATAATTAATTTTCTTATTTTGCAAATCAGCCTGAATAATATTAATTTTGTGCAGTTTATCATTGAGAGCGATACAGGATGACTAATGTGTCCAAAGATTTAAAATAAAATGTAAAAAATGTGCAAATGTACTAAGTACAAATGGATATTGTTTTTGCAATAGTGTTGTGGACAGTATGGTTGGTGGAGGTACTCCTTCAATCACTATCTTCCAAACATCCAAAATATGGAAGAAGAATTGCATTTGGATACACTATACAAAGTTGCATTCCGATGTTGCTACAGGGTTGAATTAAACATTCATTCCAACAAGATTGTTTCCTAGCGATGTGAAACCTAAAAATTACTTGTTGACAAAATGGGAAGAGTGAAGATCAGTGCTTTTCCGGACATCTCTAGTAGTTTTATTCTCCCCTAGCTGGTTGGAACAATTGACTATGGGTTTATAATGGGCCTCCCTGAGTTTTTTTGACATTCGTCCATATGATCAAAATGGGCATGTCTACCGGCCTTTGTCAATTTGCTTGTGGAAATGTATGCTTGTTTAACACGTCCCATAACCCTCAACACATTTCTCATAGTAAACTCTCAACCCATCACAATTTTCCAAGGTACTTTCTAATTGCTACTTGTCCCTGTCCATTAATTCTTGTCCAAATAAACTAAGGAAGTTGTTTTTGTTATGTAACATTTCAGTATCGAAGGCCTGAGATACCAAAAAGTTTTGTCCCAATTCAGCAAGTGTCAGCATTATAATGCAGAAATGTGGGATTTAAACCACAAATAGGCCCAGATATTAAGGAAGTGGTTGCAGAGTTAGACATTAAGACAAGAAACACAAAACAATTCTAACCTGTAATTAACGTGTAACATTGTACTGTGGCTACTGATATTTCCAACCCTATTGTTTATCCTAGCTATAACCGATCTATTCATTCTCACTTTCTTAAAAATTACATCAAATCTGTCACAATCCCAAATTTTTGTACCCAAGTTTAATTTCCGCAAATCGCTTCATTTACTATTTTTTGGACTACCTACCTTCACACTTAATGCATTGAGTTATTTAGAATTCGCTGATCCAACATGACAAAAATTGCTCTCAAACCTAACTGAATAGCTTTTCGTTTTACTCTCCATCTAGTTTATATACATTAAGATCACATCTCAAATGTAAAGGACAGAAACTATTAAAATTATCCAGATAACAAACCAATGCAAGATAAAAACTTTTATCCAATCACAAGCAATTATATTCCAAGTTGAATTGGGCTATTATATGTGAGTAACAAAGATTCAATCCAAAAATAGATGACAACATACCTCGAATCAGGTTTGTAAAACTTCAGCAGGTTCATCTGACTACACTCGATAAAACTCTATTTTTGACATTGACCCTTAGGTGTTGTACCACACAAACCTTAATTTTTATATGGTAAACTTATTTTTTTACAAAAAATTATATACCTTTCGATCCTAAAAACGTTTTTTTAAAAAAATGAAATAAATATTCATTCTATAGAATTGACGTTTGTTAAAGAACTAACTTAGTGATAAACATGAAATCCCTCGCTTGCCACAGTAAAATTCAATTTAATAAATTTTCTTCAACGTTTTGTTCTTTTTCTTAATTCCAAGATATAATACATTTCAATCAAATCAAAATACAAAAAAGACAATTAGCATTGTTACTGTAAAGGATTGGAGGTCGTTGATTGATTTTCCTTCAAAAGTGATCTGTTTCAAAATGAAATATCAAAGCACTAAAACACTCATATAAATCTTAAAAGTAATTATTGAAATTTTTAAAAATTGGGAAAGAATTGTGAAACCTACCATTCTTGACTTGAAAAACAAAAAGAAATGGGTTTTGTCAATTTGTTTTTGTTATTGATCAAATTAATGTTGGCGGTTGATAATGAATATTGTAGTTGAAAATTTGAGACCACAAATGAAAAGGAAAGGGGAAAGGTGGTTCTATATGGGGCCCCCTAAAACTATTGAAAAGGTCCTAAGTTGTAAATTCTGGTTTAAGGTCTGGTTATCCTGTACCCTCGCCGTCTAACCTTTTCCCTATATATGCCTTGTAGACGTTATGGGATTCACGCTGACATATCCAGCTCATTCATTTACATGTACATTTTTTGACCTTAGCACCAATGACAATTTGGTTACTTAAAAAATGATAAGAATCATTATGCCCCTAAAAGTTTCGACCCATAACAACCTAACTGACCCATACGTCCATCTTTAAAAAATAAATTAAAACGAGGCCTTTTTTTTCAACAATTTGTTTTAACTGTTTTATTGTTTTAGTAAAGTTTTGGAGATTAGTAATTGATACACTAAAAAGTAATGAAAAAATAGAAAACCAATTTGTCAATTTCACAAAATAAATATGTTCCCCTTCAATTCCAATAATTTTTTAAAATTTTTTATTTTTTCGGTAAAATCCCCAAATGAGTAATTGATTATTAAAAGTAGAAAAAAATATGTAAAATTAACGCCAAAAATTTACAATTAAATATATAAACCTTAAATTTCAACAATTTAATATTTTTTTTTGAATTTTTAATTTTTTCGACCAATCCTGAAATGAGTTAATTTACTAATAAAGAAGAAAATTGGAAATACTAATCTAAAAACTTACGGCAAAAATTCAAAATAAACCAATAGTAATTTTAATTCGAAATCGCTTTCTTCTTCTATTTAATATTGCAGGTTCTTTGGCGTCATGTTCGGACAAAAAATTGGATGAATATTGATACGCTCAAACTTAAATTCTCAAAATAAGAAAGTAAAGCGTTCGCGTTAAGTAATACCAACAAGTGAGGTGGGAATCGTTCCCCCACGCGGCAAATAGTTTAGACTTAACTTACACTTGTATTACTATTGTGCGGGTGCTTGAAACTTCTTAGAAAGTAAAACATCAAAACAATGTAAAAGGTGGTTTGTATTTCCTTAATACAGTAAAAGACCTAACTAACGTGAAGAGACACTTAAACAGTTTTTGAAGTTTTGTTTTTAATTAATTATCAAGTACTAGGGTTTAACGTGTTCCCCACAGGTTCCATAACTTTGATATTTCTAACTAATAACAATTGCTTTGTCCCTATTATCTTTGGCATGCACAGTGATTAGTTTATTATTTTCTTAAATCCTTGGTCCGGCATCTAGCAACCATCTCACTCCGCACCTTGGTCCGCTACGTGTGTTTCTTTCCTACCCCTTATCGTACCCCTCATATTAAGCATCGTTTCGATAATTTTGACTAATTTTACCTAACCACCCGTACCAATCAATACTAGCCTATTAGATAGTATCCACTAATCTACTGTTAATATTCTTTTCCTATTTAATCTACCTCTGTCCGGCAAGTAGCATTAATGGCAAGTTTCTAACGTGTGACATCTTCCCGTTAAAAAGACTTCTAAGAGAAAGAATTAATTAATACTTGCAAGAACACTATTCTAGAATGTTTTTTAGCTAGGGTTTAAACCTCATTATTTGCCCCCTATGGGTCCCACAACCCTAGTTATGGAGTTTTTATAGAAGTTTAGAACTCATCGCCATAAACCACAATATTCAAATATATTAAAATAAGAATTTCATTACTTCTTCAATGAAAAGAATACGTCCAAAAGATTGCCTTGATTAATCACCAAAAATTACTTGCAAGAATTCCCTCAAAGTATAATACTCTCAACGAAAAGTCTAATGATTACATCGAGAATATCACAATAAATGTTTACGAATACGGAGTTTCAAAATCTTCAGAGTACCTAACTATCAGGTGTCTAACCTCAAAAGAGGTTTTTTTTCGAACTATTATTGATAAAAATACAAAAACCCTAATTAACAAGAATTCTACTGCTGGAAATCTCCAAAACGCGGCTGGGTCGACGGACCAACCCGACGGACCGTCGTGGTCATGCAGACGGACCGTCGTGAGACCTCCGTCCGCCCATACGTGGTGCATTTTCGTCTGCTTTGCTTTCTCGTGTTCCCCTCACCGGCAAGTTTGTACGGACTGGACCTTCATAGGCACAACGGTCCCTCGAGGGTCCCCTCTTTTCACACACATCACAAAAAAATCAACATCAACTCACCCAAAAAAAACCAATCACAAAANGCTCAAACCCTCCCAAAACGCAAGTCCCTACCTTTCTATCCGGGCTTTCCCTTTGCCTACCTTTGCGCCGCTCAAAAGGCTTTTCCTTAATAATTTCACCTTCTCTAATGAATTCCTCAAAAGGGCAGTACCCCAGTCTAACCCATCGGAATGCATCAAACCACCATGGGAGACCTACATCTTCCTCCCATACCACGCTTCGAAAGGACCCTATCAACTTAGTGATAGCTATTATTGTTCTGAAAACTCCGCTAAGGGTAGAAGTTATCCAATGACCCCGAATTCTATCACACACTCGAAGCTATCTTCCAATACTTGAAATCGTTCGCGGTAAATTCAACCTGTCCATCAGTGCTGAGGGTGAAATGCACGTAACTAAGGTCCATCTAGTACCTAATTCACAAATGCATGCCCTCCAAAAAACTTTAAAGTAAACTGGCTACCGTCTCTACTGATCTATGTAAAGTGGACGCCATACACCGAACATTCAAGATTTGAGTCCCTGGCTAACTTCTCTGGCATTGTAAGTCACTCTTAAAAACCGTAATGAAATGACAATTAGTTAATACTGTCCCAATTACCCAAATAAATCAAACGTTGCCCAACTGTCTTTGGAAGACCAACCCTAATCCCTTTCAATTCTCTCCCACCCATTCAGGAATGGCATCTATTCTCCTGACGTGTTCCTCAGCCTCGTTGTTCATCACTTTACTTGCTGTACCAATTTGGACATTTGGCAACAAACTCAACAATGTCGCGCTTCATTTTAGACTCTAATCCACCAAAAGTTTTTGGCTTAGTTTCACGTTACCTCTTTGTTGGCACCAGGATATATAAATATCCGGAACTATGAGCCTCTGTAATATTTGGATCCGAATCATCAACAAGGGGTACACATACCCTTCCCCTTAAGCTCAAAACAAAACATTCCTCCCCATTATATATCCGTCGTTCTTTTAAAAGCGCCTCCTTCTCCCTCGCAACAGCATATATCCCGAATTCGGCTTAGTTTCTCATCTGTCCTCAAACCGTTTTCCCTTGATCTGGTCAGAAAAGAGATCTCGCCTCCCACACTAACCACAATCCTCCCTTCTCATTCCTCATTTACTTCTAAACCTCATAAGTCATTAGCCCAGAGTCTGAAAACCTCTATAGCCCAGTTGGCGTCTAGAAACTTGGTAAGTGGCTAAACTACCCTGCTCCTTTGCTTTTTCTACTTAAACCTCTGCTAACAGAACAGTTAGCCCTTCCCGTATGATACAATAAGTAAATCATCACTCCTTCATTCATAAGTTCCATCCACCTCCTCTGTCTCAAATTCAACCTCTCCTCTGGTAAAGACTATTGTAGCTACGATGACCTTATAGGACTTCACACTTTATAACCCCATATAGATCGTGTCTCCATTGCTTTTAAGAAGCAAACACCGACCGCAGCCAACTCTAATCGAAAACGTGGTCGTATAATTACGTTCATGCACCTTAATGTCTCGAATCATAAGCATTACATTTTTTCTCTTGCATAAGCACTGCAACAACCCAAACCCGAATAGGATGCGTTCACCATACACAATGAGTTCTTACCGCTCTAACTGGTCAAGGTAAGGATAGGTGTGGTAAGTCAAGCAAGGTCTTTTTTTCTGAAAGCTTTCCTCACATTCATCCGACCATACAAAATGGAACATTTTTCTTTTTTGCTTAGTCAGTTCGTCCAATGGGCCGCAATAGAGAGAATCCCTTGACAATCGATGGTAGTAACTGGCTACATCAACCAAAGCTTCTTATTCTGAACACATTAGTCGGTCTTAACCGCAATTCTTTACACTTCGATCCTAGAAGGAGCCACCATCACTCCATCCTTAGAAACCACGTGCCCCAAAATGACACTGAATCCGCCAAACTCACACTTGGAGAATTTGCATAAGCTTTTTCCTCCTTAACATCCAACACAATTTCTCAAATGCGCCTCATGTTCCTGTCTTACTCTTGGAGTATAATCAGTATATCTCATCATACATACGCTCACAAGAGTCCAGATTGGTTAAAAATCCCTTCATCAAGCTCATGAAGCAGCAAGGGGCATTCGTTAGTCCGCAAAGGACATTACCAAGCAAAGATTCATAAGGCCCATACCGGTTCGAAAAAAGCAAGTCTTTGGACATCTGCTTCACGTATTTTCATATGATACCAGACCTCAATGTCGATTTTTGAGAAGACGCAAGCACCTGTAACTTATCAAACAAATCATCAAATGCGAGGAAAGGATATAATGTTCTTAAAAGTTACTTATTTTAGTTTGCTGGTATTCCTGAATGCACATCCGAATACTCCCATCTTCTTCTCACAACAACGGGCAACCCCAAGGGGGAGGCACTTTGGTCTAATGAAACCTTTATTTACAACTCTGATTGGGCCTTTAAACTCTCTTACTCGCGGGAGCCATTCTATAAGGGGTATAGTAATGGGGGCGAGTACCCGTTCAAGATCGAGCACAAGTAATATCCTCTATCCGTGCAGCCAGGAATTTCTGCAGGAAACACATCTAAAAACTCGCGACTATCAAGACCGTACTGCAATTGAAGGTAACTTGGGTAGTATCATCCTTGAGGTGTCCAAGTAACGCAAACCCCCCTTACTACCATTTTTTCTTAGCACGAAGTGATATGAGACGAACCGGATTTGGACGTATAGTCACCCTCCACTACGGATCTGTGCCCTGGCTTGTCAACGTCACACAGTTTTAGCATTACAATCCAAGCTTGGCAAATTGGAGAAACCAATCATAAACTCCCAGAATTACAAATTACATCGAATCAAACAACCATTCAATATAACCAAGTCTACTGAGATTTCCTCCCACAAAGTCACAAAGAAATACCTATACACCTTTGTCAACTATCACAATCACAGACTCACCCACCGGAGTATAAACACACGAATAGGCATGTCGCAATTCCCAATGTTACATTGACCAGAGCAAGCAAATGAAGAAGAACATATAAAAGTTGGATCCAGGATCAAATAATAAGGAAGCCATGCAATCACAAACCAAAAGATTACCTGTGATAACTGCATCAGATGTCTTCCGCTTCATACCGCCTGGGAACGCATAACAATGATGGGCCTATCACCGGGTCTGCCCATTGCCCCTACCATGTTGTCTGTAGTTGGCTCCAGTTTGCCCGGTACCCACCCCCTCGGCCTTTTTGGTGACCCCATTACCTCGACCACCGCGTTCCTCCAGAATAACACCTCTAACCATGACCAATCTACCTCTAACTATTTTGAGGTCTGTAGCTCTGTTTTGACAATACCTCTTATATTCCAAGTCTCCCCCACATCTCATACACTCTCTGGATTCGCATAGGTCTCTCCCACTTCTCAAGAAGTGTTGACTGGTCTGAGGTGGACACCAACTAAGTCTGTAAGTGAAGACTGAATTGGTCTGATCGAGTAACCTCCTGAACCCTGTCCTCTAGAGTAAGAACCATTAAACTCCCCTCCCCTTTCGAAACGCACCTTTTTGATATCGATGCCATGGTGAAGCACTTGCTTCACCCCTTCCACCGTCTATCACGAAAGTCTAGACCACTTCTTGAAAAGAATTTGCCAGTAGCGCGACCGGTAGGTGAAATCCGCATTCGACCTCAACCCTTTCACAAAACGGCAAACCCGCTCGGTGGACTGAAACATATTGGGTGGCATACCTGTATAATGCGCGAAACTTAGCCTCAGATGCAGTAACCGATATCTCTCCGACCACCTTGCTCTAGGCTCTAGAACTCATCGGGGGGGGGGTCTTTTCCTTATCCCCAAAGTAGTCCTTCCGGGGATATACTTGTCTCCTAACAAGCTTAGATAATGATGCCACGTTCATGTGTTGCCTTCTGCTGTTGGTGAAGCCTCAACATGTACCGCCACACATTTGGCGTTCCTTGAAACTGATAAGTACAAACTCACACCACACCAGTCACTAACCATTTTGGTAGTAGCTCATGACAAGTAACCAGAAAATCAATGGCAGCCTCAGATTCAGCACCCTTGACGACTGTAGGTTTCAATTTCAAGAACTTACACTGAAACTTTCATGCTGATCATTGCATTATAGAACCCTGTGGTCCGACGAGAACTTGCCTATTCCAATGAGGCTCCCATGCGGGGAGCCATAAGTACTTCATGTTGTACCTCCGAACCGGAGGTGTTGGTGCATAAAACCTGGAGGGCGTCTGTCCCTGATCAGATAACCCACTAAGATAACCAAGAAACCTGATTGATCATTTCTGGGGTAGGTTGGGGTGGAAATTCCTCATTTCTGCACTTGTTCAGTTTCCCCTTCCCTCCTCACCTCACGCTTCTCACTACTTCCTAAGTGGTGGAGGAGTCACCGCCCTAGTGCGCCTAGATGGGCTAGTGCTCGTCCTCTTTCTCTAGAGTACGTCCCCTCCCCACTACCTCATCCACGGCCATCTTGTCACTACTCCTACTCCTCTTCGAGCTACAAGCCCCAGTGTATGACTCAACGCACCTGTCCTGCCGTGCTGGTGTTTGGCGCAGTCGTTGCTCTGTTCTAACCATCTCGAATATGTGAAGATGTTCCAGATACAGAATTTGTATCACCTAAACCAATTGGATTCAAGAATAGCACGAACGAAAGAAAGATTGAATTTTTCTACCGTCCTATAAGCCTGCTCAAAGAAAAGTAAGCGTCCCCCTACTGTTTCCCTTAAGACTCTACTAGAGCCTGTTCTTGTTGTGATGAGACCAATGAACTAATGCTCTTATATACCAGTTTGTCACGAATCCAAAACGTACCGCGACCCGGCACCCACACTATCCTTCTATTGAAGCGAACCAACCAATCCATTCCGCAACGTTTTCATCAACATAAATAACAAGATATAATGCGGAAGACTTAAACTTATTAAGAAAATCGATTAATACTTATAAAAACTCATACTTATATTATTCCCAAATCTGGAAGTCATCACCACAAGAACAGCTATCCTCAATTTACTAATCTAAGAATATCTAAGAAGCGAAAATAAATAAAAAAGCCAGTCCACTGCCGGAACTAATCAATCCAAGGCATCATACATGACTAAGATGATCCCGTCCAAGCTAGAAGCTTACTCACCCTGAGATCCGACTTGAATAAGACTGGCTAGAGTTGCGGTTGAGTTGACTAACGATGGTAATTTTGCTGCACTCACAACAAAAAACAAAGAAAACAATTACAAGTAGGGGTATGTACAAAACCCAAGTACTGAGTAGGTACATCGGCCAACTAAATAAAAACCGTATATATCACATAATTCATAATCAACTATAATACTCAACTGTAGCAACACAGTACTGTAATTGTCCAATAAAATACGCCAAGTTCACTCTGAGGACTCAAGCCCTCAATACCATACCTTTTGGAACTAGGTTCATTAATTTGAGTATATTACCATTGTCAAGATTCATTCCCATTATTCCTGGTGTCGGAACGTGACACGCCGTCCTCATCGATACTATCCTGGTGTCGGAACGTGACACCCCGATCCTCTGGCTTCCTGGTGCCGGAACGGACACCACGATCCTCTAATTACTACCCTGTGTCGGACGTGACACCCGATCCTCTAACCGTCATTCTTTTAGTTCATCAACCTTCTTTTATACTAAGGCATCACATTAACAAGAGGTTTTCAAGATTAAATTCAATACTTCATCAGCTAAGTTTCATCATCACAATATATATATAAAACTCACATGCTTAGTTTCAAATCGCAATTATATAGATAACCTCACACGCATAACCAAATTAAGCATATAGAAGGGTTTACAATACTACCCAATCCATATCATTTCGCTATTAAGAGTTTAACTATGAAATAGCATAAAACCTAACCTAACCTCCACCTCATGAATTGTGATACCAAGCAAAATTCCCAAACTTTGTTTTCCCCTTCCTCCTCCTCCTTCGTTTCTTTTCTCCCCTTTCTCGTTCGATTCTCTCTCTCTCTTTGTTTCTGTCTATTTTTTGCTTATTCAAACCTCTTTCTTTTACCCTCATTAGCAGATTTAAGTATAAAGGATGAAAATATAACCCACTAATTACTCAAGTTTTCCCTCCTTTTTAACACCCCCAGTATTAGCTTATTACATTAACCCACTACTTTATAATTAAAGCCGACATAATCCAAAACGCCCCTTAAATTACTTACAGAAATCGACCGACCGCAGCCTTGGATTACGCAGCCTGTGGACGGGCCTCGTGTCTGCGATGGTCCGTCCTCTGCTCCGTCACAGAGTTCAGAGACTAATTTTACTACATGGTCTTGACGGTCCCTTCGTGCTCACGAGTCGTCCTTTCCCATTCCGTCGTGACGTTCAGTAGAGTCAATCCAGTACCGACCCAAATTTTTCATTTCCTAAGTGTTTTGGAACGAGACCCCCTCGAATTGGTTCCCTCGTGCCAAGACGGTCCGTCGTGGATCCTTCGTCCCTCAGCTAGTTTTTCCAGAAGAAAATAGAAATCTGCTGCTCAAAACGACTAAACAAAACAAGTCTTTACACTATACCTTTAAAAAATTATTTTTGTATTATATATGATAGCCGAGATTGATCTTGAATAAAGAATTTTACAAAAATAATGTATGTCCAGAGTTGAGACAATACATAATTCGAACTGTTACAGCAAACAACACAACGACAATATTAAATTTGATACATTGATAAGAACAATTAATTTTTTTGGTGTATCAAGTTAAAATAAACGTTTGAGAACATTAAACTATATAATTTTATAATCATATATATGGTATGTTAGTCCTGGATACATAATTAATCATTGAAACCTTATTTGAAAATTAGGGTTTTATGTATTAAAAAATATTGTATACTGATTAGGTTCAAAATGATAACATAAGATATTTGATAACTTTCACACAGCTCTAATGTATACTGAATACAAATTAATACTAAATCAAAGATTGAACATAAAAAAATACAGAAATAGATCAGAATTACCTTAGGTAGATTAAGATAGAAAATTGAAGATGACATGTTTCTACCCTTTTTAGGGGTTTTTCAATCGCTTTTGAAGAATACGACACATTCTCCTTACCTTCTCAATATTCACATTTGCCATTGCAGGGGATCAATGCAATTTCTTCGATCTATTCTCAGTTCAACCTGCGTATTAAACACGACTGGTGTTAAATGTCATAATTTGGGTAATACCTATACTAAAATAAGGAGTATAATCATAATGAATCAAGAAAAAAATCTATCAACTATGAACAAAAATAATGAAATTGAAATAATACCCAAAAGGAATGAAAAATCGTTTGACTGGAGAGTGAAATATCTTGAAACTCAATTTTAAAATTAAACTAATAAGATTACAGGAGAAAAATATGACTGACTTGAGGATGTGAAAATGGAGGAGGATTAGAACGTTGTATTAGATATGTGAAATTATGTATTAGGCAGATGGATTTAAAAGAGTATAAAAAGGGATTGATGAAACATTTAATAAAAGTAGGGGGAAATGGAGAATAAGGTAAGTTAAGTTAGTGTATTAAAGTAATTTTTTCATTTTTTCATTATCACAGGATAGTATATTTTGTATGTCAAGTGTACATTAACGGAGTCTAATTATTATGCATATAGTTAAAAAAACAAATAAAGGGCTCCTGGGTTGGATCTATATCACGTCTAAAATGTTGATTTAGTGTGTTAACTCTATAAAATTAAGTGAATACAAAAATAATTATAAATTAAGCAAATATAATAATAATTATAAACTAAGCGAACACAATAATAATTATGACTATCACGTTTTATTTGTAGTGAAAGTTTTGTAATAAACTTCATTAGATAATTTATACATGGCACAACAATAACTACGAAAAGGATAAAAAAATCCCATGTAAAAACGTGCAAACTAATTTGTTTATCAAACTTCTCCATATTCACTGCTATAAGTTCGGTTTAAGACTTCAAATTATAAGCAACAAATAAGGGCTGGTGGGTGGCATATATTAGGGATAAAATGTTTGGTTTAGTGTGTTAATCCTAATAGTTCAGTCTATCACGTCACAATTCCAAAAGTTTTATTATTAAACTTCTAGTATATATATATATATATATATCTATATAATGGCATAAATAATTTATTTTATTATATATCAAATGAATTTTAAGATAACTGAAGTCAAATGATTTATTGTACAATGGTTACAGGTGGAGTGAGTTTATTGATCTAAACTAAAGTTTAATACCTTTTACACTAAATCTATTTTTCAAAGTTGAAGAAAAAAGTGACCTTTGAGATTCAACTCTCAAACTCAATATAATGGGATGACAACCGCTACAAAAACATCTACGGATGTCTGAACCTACCGTATGCCACAAAAAATTTAAAGTGACAAAACAAAGCCCACTATTTTAGGGGGATAAATTAATAAGCTTAGGAAAGAAAAATTTCATTTTTTGCTTATTCCAACGTTTTTGGGTTAGTCCTCAAAATATTTATATTTTAATATTAACAGATTTATTTCTTACACTTTATAAAGTGTAACTTTAAACTTACACTTTATGAATGTAACGACTCTTTTGGTCGTTTTGAGTAGTAGAGATTTTTATTTAATAAATATTTTTTTGATATATTTTAAATGGGTGTTTTGAACTATTCATAATTATAATTATAAAATTAGTGGGGTAGTTTTAAATAATTTAATTAGTTGGTGGTTAAAGAGAAAAACTTTAAAATTAATAATGGGTCAGATTTATTATTATATTTATAATTAATTATAAAATCAATAGGGTTTTTGCCATTCTCTTATACGGAATTAGAAAAGAAAAGAGGGGAATCAAGAGAAGCCGCATATCAAAGATAATACGACAGGTAAATTATTGAATTGATCTGCACCTTGTTTGCAGAGAGTACATTTGAACTTGTGGCAGAACATTTATTTCATATATATATCACACAAAACTTGATTGAAAGAAAATAAAATATTCAATGGAAGCGTGTGTTGGTTATTTTTTTTTAGGTGTATTGACCTGAGTATTTATTAATTATTATACTTTAAAAGATGGGAGTATAAATAAAAAGGATATAGGAATCTCGTAATCTTGTTATAAGTGTTGGTTAAGGTAGAAGTTAGGACAAAATAACTAATAGAATGAAACTTATATAAATAAAATATAATTAAACTATGGGACAAATTGTGAATTATGATTTCTATAATGGGTTCTGCATATTCCTCATATGCAGTTGTTACAATTCATGTGACTTAGGTTATTCCTAGTCCGTGAATCACTTAATTAGGTGTATTAAATTAATAAAAAAATTGAGTAAACTAATAAAATATTAGGTGTATTGGGTTATTTAAATTCCACTAAAGTTATGTTAATTGGAGGAATTAAGACTTACCCTTCGTTTTAAATTTTAAAAAGAAGATTATAAGTTAGATGTTGTTTGTTGTAGTTTGGGATGCACATAAAATAAACGTAAGTGTTATAGACTCGTAACTTATCAATTAATGCATATATACTTGATTATTTGAAAATTCATGAGCATTGAGAAAAAGAAAAAGTATTGGATGTAACTTGCTTGACTTCTTCTTCGGTAGAGTAGATTTATGGTTTTATTTCTATTTTATAGATTAACTCTCAATAAGATTGATATGTATTAATTGATATTGTAAGTCTCCTATGTACTTGATGGGGTGTTGTATGTCTTGATTGTGTTTGGTTTGTGGTTGACCTAACATTTATGAGATTTATTGAATTTCTAAGCGTGAAGAACGCCTCTCTAGTAGAAATGAGGTCTTGAATACAGAAGGATTGATGAAATAAACTAATAATTAATTGGATTGGAAGTGTTCACGTTCCGACACGTATTTATTGGATCGGAGTGTCACGTTCCCGACAAAATGCGGTATTGGCTCGAAGTGTCACATCCGAACGGTAATATGGATCGGAGTGTCACGTTCCACCCCAATAACATTAATAAAAGTAATCTTGAAGTACTTATATACTTACCTCAAAAACCGATCGTCCAAATGAGTCTGGTGTAGTAGACATGATTCCTCATAGGTTGTGTTTTGTATTGGTATTATGGTGTCCTTGTTATGGTTTTTGTTGTCAATGGTTCATTGTTTTTTGGCTTGCCACCGTTAAGTATTGTATTTGAGTTTTATCTTAATTATTCAATGTAGATATTGGTTTCGTTCTATTTTGGAGTTGGGCCGAGGATACTACCTAGTACGTGTTCCTTGTACTGACCCCTACTTGTATTTTCTTCCTTGTTCTTTGTGAATTGGCATCAAAGTGTACCCTCGACTTTCGACTTGCCCCAGCCTAGTCATCTTCCAGCATATCAGAGTTTCAAGGTGTGCGCTATTATTTCTAGCTCCTTGCGGGATTCTCCATTCAACGCTGATGTCTTTGATTTCGGACATGGACCATCTTTTTTACTTTATTTTGGTTTCTTTAAATACTCTAGACTTGGTAATTTGAGGATCGATGTTCTGATTGATGTGCTTACTTCTAGATTTGGGGATAATCAGTGTTAATTTTTAGAAGTCTTATTTAATTGGTTAACATTAATAATTTTTGATCTTCGCATATTTTTTGTTTATTCATAGTTAAATATTGGTAAATGTTGGGGTTTAGATTTGTTAATATGTTTGCTCACTTTGTATGTGAAGTTGGGTCACTCGCGACGTCTTTTTTGGGGTCGTACAAAAATTTGGTATCAAGCGTTAGGTTCGTTGGTCTCATCACACAATTACAAGTCTAGTAGAGTCTTGAGAAACTGTAGGGGACGACCTTTACTTTTTTTCAGAGAGGCTATATGACTTTAGGAAACTCCATTCTTTCTTCTTCCGGCTATTACTGGTCTAATTGGTATTTGGGTATACAAATTGGTATCTTTCTTCTCACTCTATTTCGCACATGGTTGAACTAGAGCAAAATTGAGCCCCCGTCAAGACAGGGTTCCATCTGAAGCCAATCTTGTGGGTTTTCACTGGGAGGAGCAGTGGAAAGAGGCGTGGTAGGGGTCGCAGGAGGCGCCACTAAGGCAAAGGACAAACACTGTTTTCAGCTAGGAATAGAGCAGTGACTCCTCTAGCCTACTGATGAGGTAGTAAGATAATGGTGAAGAAGGGGAAAATTAGCATGTTCCGGATACGGAAAATACCGTATGTTATTTGGAGAAGAAGTGGGAGAGGATAGCGGACTCGAAGGACCCCCCACACTACCCCAGAGATGATTATAGGTTCTTACTTTCTAGCGGTTTATCGATCAGGGTCAGACACTCTGTGTTTTTTCTGCACCGCACCTCATGTTCGGGAGTAAAAACAATGCAGCTATTGTGCCCCGCATAGATACATCATTAGAAGTAGGCACGTTTCCACGATTGACTACAATGGTCCTAGAATGAACAGGTGCTCAGCATGAACTTTGTTTTTCCTTAAGTTCTTAAAGTTTAAAACCTCCAGTCTTCAAGGGTGTTGAATCTGAAGATACCAGATTTGTCTGTTGACTGTCAATGAGGTTTTACAATAAAGGGACATAGAGAACGATTCTGTGTTGAGTTTGTGCACCTACTAGTTTCATCATCATCACTCATCAGGGGGGATGCGCAAAATATGGTGCGGTCGTATGTGTGAGAGTCAACCATCAAGGTCAACCACCTATGACCTTTGGCATCATTTCTAGCTTATTATGAGAATTATCTATAACTCATACTTTGAGGTAGGAGGAGAGATGAGTTTTTCTGAGCTAGAGCAAGAGCAAGTATGTCCTGTTGCTGCTATGAGGGCCAAATTTCATTGCACAACTCCGGTATGCCACTCAGCTTTGCTTCAGTCACATAGCTGATTTCGTCGCCGCTTTGTGAAAGGATTAAGATCAGATTTGTCGATTCCGCCTTACAGGTAGCTGCTTGCAGAAAATCCTTTCAGGAAGTTGTTGATTTTGTGATAGACTGTAAGGGGGTGAACCATGCGACTTCACTAAGACAATCGACAATTTTAAATGTTTCGTAAGGGAAGTGAGTTTATGTTCTTACTCCGAAGGGCCGAGTCTGGAGGTTACAAAGCCCTCCTTTCATCTCATTGCAGGTTCAGCTGGGGGTCCATCGCAGACCCAATTCGGCCTGAGTTTTGGAGGTATCCCAGACTTCGTCATTTCACAGAGACCTAATACTTCTTGACTGCCAGAAATTTTTTATGGATATGGAGATGCCTGGACTATTAGGAAATAGTGGTCCAAAACATAGTTACAACACCGTAGTATTAGATTGTAGAGGTTGTCATTGTAAGGCGCCATTCGGAGGACGTGGTGGCCAAGGTAATGGTGGTCACCATTCAGAGTAGGGGTGGCGGGCAGTTGGAACTACTGCATTGAGCTGGTAGGGGCAATGGCAGACAGGTGATAGGGCCCATTGTTATGTCTTTTCCCCGAGAGTCTTAAGCATAGACATCTGATGTTGTTATCACAGGTATCTCTTTTGGTCTGTGATTGCAATGGCTTCTTATGTTTGATCCTTGATCCATCATTTTCATATGTATCTCCTCATTTTCTACGGTCTTGATTTATATTATGATTTGCTTGACATCCTAGTCGTGTCGCATACTCCTGTGGGTTGATCTGTGAGAGTTAAGAAGGTAGTATGGGTCTTGCCTTGTGAACTTTGTGGGGGAGCCAAGACTTATGTAGATTTAATTATTCTAGGAGATTGTTGCTTTTTATGTAATTCTGTTATTGACTTGGTTTGCCTCAAAATTTTTTCAATATTAGTTTGTAATGCTAAAACTAAAACTGTTGGCATTGGCCAAGCCTGGACATATCCTTTAGTGTGGGAGGGTGACTATATTTCCACTCCAGTTCGATTATCGTCTTTCTCTCGTGCAGAGGATGGTAGTAAGGGTTGGTTTGCTTTTTTTGGCACAATCTCAGGGATGATACTTTCCAAGTACCTCGATTGAGTTGTCGATGTCCGTGAGTTTTCTGTGTGTATCTGTACCTGTCTTGTTGTCCACCAGCGATAGGGATATTGATTTTTTGTATTGAATTCTGGATCCGGGTACTTGCGCCCCATTTCAGTCCCCCTTATAGAATGACTCTAATTAGTTAAGGGAGTTTAAAGGCCTAACTTAAGGAGTTGTTAGGTACAGTTTTATTAGACGAGTGCATCCGCTTGGGGTGCTACTTTTTTATTTGTGAAGAAGACAAGATGGAAGTTTCCGGATGTGCATTAGACTACAGGCAGCTATAGATAACGATTAAGAAAAGTAATCTCATTCCTTTCCTTTCCTCGCATTGATGATTTGTTCGATCATTTACAAGGTGCTTGTGTCTTCTCTAAAAATTGATTTGAGATCTGGTTTATCAATCATTGACTACGGGCAACATATTGTGCCAAAGACTGCTTTTGACCAGGTATGGGCATTATGAATTCTTAGTAATGTCTTTTGGGCTTACGAATGCCCCTTGCTGCTTTCATAGCCTGATGACGTGATTTTTAAGCCATATCATGATCTCTTTGTATGGTATTTATTTATGATTGATACTGATATACTCCAAAAGAGTAGGAAAGAGACATAGGAGCATTTGAGAGTTGTATTGGAGTTTTGATTGAGGAGAAAAGCTTTATGCCAAATTTCCAAGTGTGAGTTTTTGGCTAGATTCAAATATCCTTCTTGGGGCCCTTGGTTCCTAAGGATGGAGTGATGGTGGCTCCTTCTAAATTGAAGTATTGAAGAGTTGGTAAGACATACTAATGTTTAGAGAAGGAGCTTTGTTGTTTATTATCTGACTACCGTCGATTTGTCAAGGATTTTTCTTCTAGTTTGCTTCCTTCCCAGCTGACAATTTGACTAAGGCAGAATGTTCCTTTGTATTGTCTGACGAATGTTCCGAAAGCTTCACAGAAACTCAAGATACCTTTTTTGACTACTACACAAAACAAAAAAACTTATCACCAATTCTATTCTTACTTTTCCATTGAAAGTAAGAATTTTATTGTTTTATTGTGATGCATCTTATTCTTGTTTTGGCGTGTCCAGTGCGAATGCAGGAGAGGATTTAATTGCCTTATGCTTTCAAGGCAATTAAAAGTTCATTAACATAACTATCCGACCCGTTATTTGGAGTTGGTTGTAGTTTGCATTTGCATTAAAAGCAAAGAAAAAAAAACCCCCCATGGAGACATTATCTAGAATTGGGTAAGTGTGAAGTTTATACAGATATCGTTGTTTACAATATTCCTTTTTACTCAGACAGATTTGATTTGAGGCAGAGGAGGTGGATGGACTATTAAAGACTAGTATATTACTAGTTGTATCACCCAGAAAAGCCAATGGGTGGCCAATGCTTTAAATATAAACAAGGATCATGAGTAGTTTAGCCCAGTTACTGGGTTCAGATGCCCATGGCTAGAGAAGTTCCAAACTCTGGCTAATGATTTGCTTTATGAGAACTGGAAGTACTACAAAAGAGGATTTTTGGCCTATCTGGAGGTAAGATCTTCTTTTTTCTTGACAAAGAGTTAAGGTACATCATTTTGCTAGAGAAGCGGAGCCGAATTCGAGATATGGATTGTTAGAGAGTCTAAAGAGGCAGCATATTATGAAGAAGGCTGTCTTGAGATTAAGGTAAGGGTATTTTTTTGTGCCCCGGTGGGATATTTGATTCACACTATTCTTACATAGGCTCATAGTTGCCACCAGGGTATTCTATACATCCTGGTGTAACCAAGATGTATCGTGACTAAAGCAACATTTTTTGGTTAGTAGAATGAAGCGTGACATGTTGATTTTGTTGCCAATGCCAAATTGTCATCAGGTAAATATGAAAATGAGGCCTGGAGGGACAACTTAAGAGAAATCCCATTCCTAAAGGATGGAAGTGGGAAAGATGGTCAATGGATTTCGTAGTTGGTCTTCCAAAGAACAATTGGGTAAGTTTTGATTATATTTGGGTAATTGTTGACAGGTTACTAAGTCTGTTGCTCGAGTTCTTTCGTTGGAAGAAAGACTTACAATGCCGAGAATTAGCGCAAACTCTATATCTCTAAGATTATTCGATTGCATGGAGTTCCACTTTCTTAAATCATATAGAGAACCGATGGGCATCAGAGCAACAATTCAAGTGCTGAGGATGAATGCTTCGTGCGTGTGTGTAGATTTTTGGTGGTCCATTGGGATAATTCTTACCCTTAGCAGAGTTTGCTTACCAACATAACTATCATTTCGAGGATGATATGGCTCAATTGAGCATTGTATGGGAGGAATGTAGGTCCTCCATTGGTTTGGTTGGTGGCATTTGAGGTTAGACCCTGGGGTTCTGATCTTCTGAGGGAATCATTAAGAGAAATGAATTTATATTCAGAAAGCTTTGAGTATCTAAGATTAGGCATAAAGGAATATCAGATCGAAAGGTTAGAGACTTGATTTTATGGAGGGGGAACAGTCTTGCTGAAGGTTCCCTCCACCCCTTCCTCCTCCCCCATGAAGGTTTGATGTGATTGGTAAGAAGGTAAGCTAATTCTGAGGTATATTGGAAACCATTTGAAGTACTTAAGCGGCGTGGGGGAGGTGGCCCCTATGAATTAGCCTCCTCCAGGACTGTCAAGAGTGCACCGGTATTTCTATGTCTAGCTGAAAAAATCCATGGTGATGGAAACTACATGTATTCGTTGGATTCAGTTTTTCCCTGATGGAAATCTGTCTTATAGAGGATCCTGTTTCTATTCTAGATAAGGAGGTCTGCAGTTGGAGATCAGGAGATTGTATCTATCAAGGTTCAATGAAGAATCGTCCATTTGAAGAAAATTCCACTTGGATAGTGAGGTGATATGCCAGCAAGATGTCCACATCTTTTTTACGATTCAGGTACTCCTTCTCGCACACACCTTTCTTTTTGATCGTCGTAAACAACATGCTAAATTGGATCTATTTAATAAAACGATTCTTTTTGATCGTTTTGAGTACTAGAGGCTTTTATTTCATAAATATTTTTCTGATATATTTTAAATGGGTGTTTTGAACTATTCATAATTATAATTAAAAAATCAATAGGGTTTTTGCCATTCTCTTATACGGAATTAGAAAAGAAAAGAGGAGAATCAAGAGAAGCCGCATATCAAAGATAATACGACAGGTAAATTATTTAATTGATCTGCACTTTGTTTGCAGAGAGTACCTTACGAAATTGTGCATGACATTTATTACCATATACACATATATCACAAAACTGATTGAAAGAAAAATAAAATAAAATAAAAATTCCAGTGAAAGCGTGATGATTGGTTCAAGTTTAGGTGATATTGACTTGAGAATTTATTATTACTATACTTTAAAGTGAGAGTATTAAAGGGTATATGTATAGTGAATGTTTTAATGTGTTGGTTAAGGTAGAAGATAGGCCATAACATATATAGATACTTATATAAATAATAAAATAGAATTAAACTATGGGACAAATTGTGAAATTAATGATTTCTTAATGGGTTCTGCATATTCCTCATATGCAGTTGTTACAATTCGTGTGACTTAGGTTATTCCTAGTCCGTATATCACTTAATTAGGTGTATTAAATTATTAAAATATTGAGTGAAGTCATAAAATATTAGGTGTATTGGGTTATTTAAATTCCACTAAAGTTATGCTAATTGGAGGAATTAAGCTTAACCATTCCTCATGTTTAAATGTTAGAAAAGAAGATTATAGTTTAGATGTGTCTTTGGGTTTGGATGCACAAAAATAAGAAGTGTTTATAACTCGTTAACTTATAATTATGCGCATATTATACTGATATGATTGAAAGATAGGAGCTTGAGGAAAGAAAAAATCTTGGAGAAGTACTTCTTGACTTCAGTTTCTTCGGTGAAAAGGTAGATTATGGTTTATTTCTATTGATAATAACTCTGATAGGATTGATATGTTTAAGTGATATTGTACAATCGTCCTACGTACTTGGATTGTGTGGTTGTATGCCTTGAATTGGTGTGGTTTGTGGGTTGACCTAACATTATGAGATTGTGAAATTCTAATCTGGAACCCAACCCTCTCTATCTGTAAATGAGGCCTTTAAATAAAGAATGATTGATGAAATAAATAAGTAAGATAATGGATCGATGTGTCACATTCCAACCGGTATTATTGGATCGGAAGTGTCCCGTTCCGACACGGTATTATGGGATCGAAGTGTCCATTCCGATACGGTTATAAATGGATCGGAGTGTCACGTTCCTACACAATCACATTAAAGAAAAGGAATCTTGAAAGTAACTTAATACCTTAATATACTTAACCTCAGAGAACCGATCCGTCCAAATGAGTATGGTGTAAACATGATTCTCATGTGGTGCTTGATATTGTGGATTGATGGTATACCTTTATGGTGTTGTGTCAATGGTTCATGTGTTTTGTTGCTTGCCACCTGTTAAGTATTGGTAGTTGATTTTATATTATTATTCAATGTATATTGGTTTGCTCTTTTGGAGTTGGCCGAGATACCTACTCAGACGTGTTACTTCTACTGACCCCTACTTGTATTTCTTCTTTGTTTTTTGTGGAGTGCAGCAAGTGTACCATCGACTTCGACTCGCCCTCACTCTAGTCATCGCCAGCAATCAGAGTTTCAGGGTGAGCTATATTTCTAGCATCGTGCTGGATTCTCTCATTCACGTATTGATGTCTTGGAATTCGGACATGGACCTCTTTTACTTATTTGGTTTCTTAATACTTTTTTTAGATGGGGGGGGGGGGGGTAATTTGAGGATATATGTTCTTGAGTGATGACTTCTAGATTTGTGGGATAATAAATGTTAAACTTTAGAAGCTATTTAATTGGGTTACTTATAAGTTTGGGTCTTCCGCATTATTTTTTTATTCATAGTGTAAACAATTGGTAATATGTTGGGGTTTAGATTTGTTGGTTCTCTCACCTAGTAGGTTAAGTGTGGGTGCCACTCACGACTCGTTTTGGGTCGTGACAATGAACAACTACTTTACCTTTTCATTTTCATCTTCTCCTCTTTTACTTTCATGGCTTTCAAAATGTTTTTCACCCGTATACATAATGAAATGAATGTTCCCATAAGTATACTCACTCACAAGTGCTCAATGTGTAAACAAATAGGCTATGATAGGCACAACTTTCCTTCACGAGCTCGGAACGCCTCATACGGTGATAGTAACTAAAGAAAGATATTTAACATGTTTTAATTTACTATTAAGTTATTGTTGTATCAATTTATATGCAACTTTTTTATTCGTATTTTCGGTAATCCTCAAGTCATGTTATATTTTTAATTTTTTTCATTCACTTTTTATTAAAAAAGACATACCCAAATACAATTATATAAAATTAAATAAGGGAAAAGAGTCGATATACCCCTCACTTTGTCATTAGAGCGAAACCCCTTTTATAAAGTGGCTCATATATACCCCTACTTGTAACAAATGGCTCACATATACGCATTTTCTTCTAACGGGAAATGAAAAAAAAATATTCAATCTAAATTTTTATTTTTTTCTAAACATATAATTCCATATGATTTAAATTTAATCCTCGTCAAACATATTTTTTCGAACTTGTTTTGTTTCAGATGACTAATTTATATTATTATTTGATACTCAATTATTTAGTTTCACTAATATTCTTGTAAACCTTCTTGTAGATGACCAATTTTTTCGAATACGACATTAAATTACAATAAACCTAAAATAGTTTAAATTTTTTCTTTAAACTAAGGAATATATAAAAAAATAAAAATAAGAATGAGAACTAATAATTATATAAAAGAAGTCAAAATAATTTATGTATGACAAAAATAAAATAATACTTGAACTTTTATAGAGAATCATATAATACCCCTAAATATTTTTTTTAAAAAATTATAAGTAATCATATAATGTAAAAACTAATTAGTTAAAATTCCGTGAATGAAGGGTATATTTGAACAAGGGTAGGGGTATATGTGAGCCTTTTGTATAACGGTAAAGGGTATATATGACCCCTGTTATAACGAGGATGTATCAGCCCAAAGACAAGTTGAAGGTATATCTACCCTTTTTTCCTTACAATAAATATTATCACTTTCAAAAAGATGACTACACAAAAAAAATATTATGTTTCATAACCCTTTCTTGAAATTTGTAGAACATCTCGCGGTCGAGTGAAAAACGTTTGAAGCCATGGAAGTGAAGGGGAGAAGAATAGAATGAAAAGATAAAGTTACTTTTTATAAAATGTAAGGTTTTCTTCCACTTTATAAAGTGTAAGTTTTTCTTCCTCTTTGTAAAGTGTAAAAATGAGTTCCACTTACACTTTATAGAGTGTAAGAAATAGTTTCGTTATATATTAAAATATAAAAGTTATGAGACTAACGAAAAATGTTTGAAATATTAAATAAAGTAAATTTTTTTCTTCCACTAAGCCTATTTTAATTACTTCCTAAAATAATGCTTATTTTGGTCACTTTTATTTTTTTGTGGCTTATTTAGGTTCTCGATTCTGATTTTGTTGTATTATGTCATCCTACTTTATCTATACAATGACGCGATTATCTTTAATTTAAATTCAAAAGTTAAAGGTACAAAAAATTGATGGTCTTTTGTTTAAGAAAAAAAAATTAAATAAAAACATATATATGGTAAATTTAAAAAAATCAAAAGGAATAACTTATGAGAATAGTATGATATATCAACTTAGTATTTCGTTTATAAAAATATATTAACACAAAAATAAAAAGACGTACAAAATTAAAATATATAGAGCAGACAAATTTTACAATTCAACATTACTACAAAACAAAGAAGAAATAGTTAGAAAACATTATTACGAAACAAAATAAATAATAATAAATCGAAATGTGAATATATTATTTATCAAAAAGCACTTTACAAAGCAGAATTATTATTTTTTATAGTATATATAAGAAAAAATGATAATTTTATTTTCTTTTAAGTGAAAGATTTTAAATTACGCCAACATTAATTTAAAAAATCATGTCAAAAATAGATTTGATGATTTCAAACTTTATTTTATTGCTAGTGTATAATTTGTTTCAAACTAATGTTCAAGAGTAAATAACATGAAAACATGGTTTGTCCCTAATGTCATTTTCGTATTACTATTTGACAAAAAACACTGACAAAAATTATCGAAATGTTTAATGGATATTTGATTTATGAATGTTGAAGTTTAAACTAAGAAATTAAGTTATCATTATTTTGATTACTCAGAAAAAAAAACAATTATTGCATAATAGAGAAAGAACTTTATATACATTGAAACTTCAAGAATTAAAAAATAAACTTACGTATAATTAAACTCTATCTTTATTTATTTTTGGGGAAAATGTACAAGTACCCCTCAACCTAAGCCCGAAATCCCAGAGACACACTTATACTATACTAAGGTCATATTACCCTCCTGAACTTACTTTATAAGTAATTTTCTAGACTTTTTCGACTGACGTGGCACTAGCTTGAAGAAAAAGTCAACCAGCGTTGTGCCCACAAGATTGTGCCACGTAGACCGAAAAGGGGTAGAAAATTATTAATAAAATAAGTTTAACGGGGTAATAGGACCTTAATATAGTATAAGTGTGTCTCTAAGATTTCGGGCATAGGTTGAGGGGGTACTTGTGCATTATCCCTTTATTTTTTATTGTCCTTGAATTCATGCTAGCGTGTTGAATTGATCTCCTTTGTCAAATACTGAAATACTATATCGTTTTGAAGAGGGTAAGAATTTGTTTTGATATAGTTAGTGAAGAATGTTCTTTTTCATGATTCTTTTGTGTATTAAAGTAAAAATTCTAATTGCTATTTATATTTTTGATTTAATAATTAAGTATTATATGAAAGTATTAAAGATAAAGACCTAAAATCTTGGGAAAATGTTCACTTAAATTGCCATCGTAAAAGATAAACTGTAATTTTAAAAAAAAAAACAATTTTTTTTATTATTATCTTTAACGTGTGTTTTAAATAATATGAAACTTTTGTAAATTTAACTTTTAAAATTTGAAACAAAATTGAAGTCTTAAAAATAATTTAATAGATCTAGTTAGTTAGTACATATATGATTTGAATATTATAATTAGTTTAAACATAGTTCTGACAATTTGGGTATTAATAATAATAATAATAATAATAATAATGAATATAATGTTATAACCTAATTTTGTATTATAGTTAATGTCTAATTATGTGGAGTCCTAGTAGGATATGGTTAGAATCCTATCTGGGGACCAAGACGGTTTTCCCTATAACTAAAAGGTTTTTTTTTTCCTTCATTGCAAAGAAGATTTCTGAAGAATCTATTAATCCATGAATAATACTTCAAGTTAAATAAAAGTTTTCTTCTTCTCCTCTTTTCTTCTTCTTCTTTCTTCTGTTCTTCTAATTTTATATAGGGTTCATAGCACGTTATCAGCACGATGTTCTAATTCTTAAAGAATGATGAAGAGACGAGAAAAGTGCAAAAAATCTTGTATAAGTTAATGCAATTAAGTTTCTTAATATCTTTACGGTATGATTTATCTTTATGGTTATAATTAGTTATGTGACAGATCTGGAGTTCCCATCTAAATAAGTTTTACAATACTGGGTTTGCTTTTTATACGTTAATTTTAATTAATTGGAAGAGAATTCCTTAATTTATTTGGTAAATATTACATAAGCACAATTTAGTGAAAGATATGTTTTTTCAACCTTTATATGATGTATGTGATCTCTATAAGCACCTTATACCATAACGTACAAATACTAAGGTTGATTAATAAGAAAATCAACATCTCAATTCTGTGTGTAATTATAATGTAACGATCATTAGTGACATCAAACGTGACAAGATTAATTATTTTTGAAGGCTTGAGGTTGAGCCCATTGTGGAAGACGATAGATTTAAGTTTTATCACACCAAAAGAATAAGATGATGGCTTTACGTCCAATCGAACCAAGAGGGGTAGACATCAGAAGTCCTTGATGCTTTGTGAGAAAGATGTTTGGATCCAAGTCCCTCATTGAATTTACGACATAGACGTTGGGTTGAAGTCTCAATGCACCACATTGATGAGATTATTATGACTAAGGGAACTAATGAGTTTTTGATAAACTTAGTCAATGGAATATAGTCTCGTTAAAGCCATATCCATTCCCCAAGTGAAGTAAGCATACTAACTGTCTAAAGAGACAATTGATTTAATGATGCACATGAATGTGGAATGAGGTACTAAGTTATCAAAATTTGATGTCTTAGATATTGTGTTCTATTCATGAAAATGAGAGTCTTTGATACATGGTAAAAATACAAATCATTCTTTAAATGAATGAGGGAAAACCACATTCTAGACGTGAATTTTCTTGTAGTGATTGTTAGCAAGGCACGCTAATTGTGAGACCATCAGAAAACGAAAGTGAGATTTATTCTCTGCGTTCGAGAACGTGGTGAATAAATATTTGTGGACCGAGTCATCCACCTAGTGGATTGTTAGACATTTAATGGTCCTAAATAAATGTTTCTTTCTATATGGTCTCATGTGTGCCTAGTATTATCTCGCAAACTTGATTTTTGCCAAAATATTGGCACAACTAATATGTCACATGCACACTTTTCTTCAGATTAGTTCATTCAATGATGGGATTGATGACCCACCTAAAGGGGTGAAGTAATGATAAGAAATTAAATATCTGAAAAGTACCAACTTGGATTAAATAAAATTGAAATTCACTCATATAATAGTAAATATAAATTACTAAAGGAAAAGGTACATACGTAGTAAACTTGAGTTTAACGAGTACTACTAAATTTATTAGTTTTTATGAATATTTTGGTCATCCCGAAGATGGTGCTACTGAGTCATGAACATACATTGAAAAAAACTAGAAGATTCTTCCAGAATTCTTTATTACGCTGCTTGTTCCGTTGATAAAGTTGATGGATCAACTAAAAGTTTGGGACTAAATCCCTAAATTTCTGAAAAGTATACAAGTTGAATATAGCCCGTTTACCTATCAGTGGATTATGAAAAAAAGTGCATCAATAAGATAATCACATGTGCCTTTGTTGTCACTTGCATTTTGACATTCACAAAGTGTTTGTTCAAGATATTGAGCTTACAAAGCACAACTTTTAGAACTGAAATCACGATAACTCATCTTGAAGTATTTTGATCAAATAAGTAATTGTAGGGGACGTGATTGTGACATTAAATGTCTCATATAATGATCAGTTGCTTATGAAAATAAAGTTTCATATGTTGATCTGAAATATGATATTACATAACAAACATAATTGTAATGAATCAAACCATATTTATGATCATTTTTCTGTCCTTTCTTATGGTCAGGACCAATAGTTTTCATCTGATAATTTTGATGTGCAATATATGATTAAGAATATACTATGATGCACAAAGAGAAGATTCTCCAAAAATTGAGATATATGTTAGTTTGCTAACATAAGGGTGAGACAGAAGCACCAACAAGAATTGTACATACACTATTTAAATGTCCCTTAAGGATAAAGTCTATGCATGCATGAAGCAATGATATCCAACAATTCTAAATAAAATAATCTTGAAAAAGGGGGAGGATCAAAGAATCAAATGATCATAATAAGGAGACAATGTGCTCTTGATAGCCTCGACCTAACACTTTCTGGAAACCTCATTAAAGGGGTAGCACCTAAAATAATAAGGATGAATCTATCAATAAGTTCTGTCTTATGTGGATCGATACAAAATGATTTATCGTTGACGATTCCTTTTGATACAATACGCGCATATTTCAAAATATAATGAGGAATATAATTAAACATCTATTAAAGCAGTTTGTGTAGAAATAATTATCAGTGAAAGTGGAATGATCATCTTGGTAAGCGTAAAGCTTAGTTTTGACCTTGGCAAGCTAGGCACTAGAAGGATGTCATACATCAATATTAAATGTTATTACTTGACAAAATTGATATGAAATATCGAATGAGTTCAAATCCAGCATTACAATTTTGAAACTTGTTATCATCTCTAAGGATTAATCAGATCAAAATGCATCGAGCATATACAAGTATTATTAGCAAGTTGTGACTAGAATGAAACTCTTTGCAATTATTTGCTTCAAGAGTTGAAGTAAGGAACTTGCTGAAATCTTTGACCCTGAAGGAAGATCAGAAAAGCATATAGAATAAATCATATGTTCGTCAAGTTTTCTACACTCATGAGCTCCCCAAGAATTGGTGATATCAACATGCAAGAGGTATGTTCAAGTAAGTTATTGTTGATTTATTCCCAAGTCTCTATCACCTACAAACTTTCAAGAAGATGATGCACAAGCTTGAAATGAAGATTCTAGTCTCTGAAATTGATGTTTCTCGATAAGGGAGAGTTTAATACGGCGAGTTACTAGTTTTTCCCTCACAGGTTTGGTCCCATTGGATTTTTTTTTTCCTTAAGGTTTTTAATTCGGTCATCGTAATGTGTATTGTTAGAATATGTTTACTAATTTTTTCCTCCACTAGATTTTTTCCCACGGGTTTTATCTAGTAAGTTTTAACGAGCCCATAATCCTATCGACACATTCCAAGGGGGGTGTTATAAACATTTGTTATAGTGAATGTCAATTATTGTGGAGTCCTAGTATGATATGGTTGATCTATTTGGGGACCAAGTTAAGTTTTCCCTATAAAATAAAAAAGGGTTTTCCTTCATTGGCAAAGAAGAGTTCTGAAAAGATCTATGAATCAGTAATATACTTTCAAGAGAAATAAGAAGTCTTTTTCTCTTCTCTCCCTCTTTCTTCTTCTTCTAATTTTATATAGTTTCATAACAAATAATAATAATAATATATTATTATTATTATTATTATATTATTATTATTATTATTATTATGAAAAATATAATATTTTTTTATCTTTAATTTTTATCAGTTAGTTATTTGAAAAAATTGAAGTTTGACTAACATAAATAAATAATGTGACATAGATTAGCTTGTTAGAATTTTACTGTGGTTAATTTTTAATTTGAAATGAATTGTTATGTGCTCCTAAAATTTAGCACCATTATCTATATATTAGGTATTTTTTTAATTTGAACTTTATACTTTTAAAATTCATTAAAAGAAAATTAGTAATGAGCAATTCATTAGGAACAAACCCATCCAATTTATTTGAACAATTAAAAAAGAGAAATCAATACAAAAAAAATAAGTTAACGTAAATAAATTTAAGTTGATAAGATGTATCTATTTTTATTTTTAAAATGTTTATTTAAATATTTAAATGATTATATAATATCTTACTAAATTAAATATCATATTCATTGAATTCCTATAAAACATAAATTCATTATATATAAGTACAATGTAGTACAATGTATTTGTATATAATTCATTGTAATATTTTTTTTTAACTTCATTGCAAAATAATTTTAAGAATTCAATAATTCAGCGTAAAAAATAAAATTCATTATCGGATAAAAACTTCATTATTGTTTAATCAATAACAAATATTACTCTCTAATCTTTACCAAAAATTTCTATAATACGAGGTGAAGAATAACAACATAACAAACATCGAAATTTTAATGAAACAAAACTATCAAAATGGCTTCTGTGGTCGAATTCGGAAAGTAACAATAAAAACCAAATTCATTTACAACTCAAAGCTATCTAATTGTGCATAAAAGAAAGTTCCATATATTTGCTATTGCAAAATGGATGTAGTCTTCATGGGTTGTTCTTTTCTTTTCTATGTTTTGTTGATTATTCTCTTTAGAAGAATGCATTGTAGTAAAAGACAACAAAAACAGTAGTTGCAATAGTGTGGTATCCAAGGTTATGCAGAAAGGAAGGGATGAAGCATATCAACTTGATTAATAATGTTTTGAATTTCCGTTTCATAAGCGTTTTAAGCGTTTAACTCTCTTAGAAGAATTAACTCTCTCTTTTCCGTTTCATAAGCGTTTTAAGCGTGTAATCGATAAATGTCTCAACTTTGTAGTATCAAAGAAAAAGATTGAAATCTTTCAACTAGACTTGTCACTCAGTAAAAGCGAGTAGGCGTTATACCTTTCCGTTTAAGCTTATCTCAAGTTTCAGATCAAATTTATTGCCATTTTTTGACTCCAAGTTCTAGCTTTTAACAACGTTGATGTTGACAATCGGGTCGTCTCATCTTCAACTGTCCCATTCTTGAGAAATTATCTATTCATCAATCACGACTACCGACTCACCTAGAAATTGTTGGAGCATCAAGCTTCAACTTGAAATATTTGGAACTATGTCATTGCTTTAATTTTTATTTCATCAATATTCGCAACGTCTCTTTTAAGTTCATAGGAACGTTCTCAAGTTTGCTTCTCGAGAATGTTACTTCCATTCTGACAATTGATTTGATGATGACTCTAGCAGTGAGATGTGAACTTGGTCATACGTTTACAACCTATTTCGCTCCACTGACGACACTTTCACTTGAATTTAGTCATATGTCATCAGTAAGCAAATATATATATTAATGTATTTCATAGAGCTATAATAATATAAAAGGAAAGCTTGATTTTATTCTTGTAATTTTTAATTTTTTTTATTATTGCATGATCTTCGTTTTCTTGATCATGCTTTACCAAAATTCAACAATCTTAAAGTGCTTGGCTTGAAACTCTCAGGCATGAATGATTTTTTCCCACTTGATATTACTCTACTAATAGAAGCATCTCCATATTTGCAAAAATTGCATATTGAAGTACGTATGAGTTTATTCTTTATGTTGTTTTTCATAAATACTTTTTCATATTCAATATACATATTGACATAATTTGATTAGGTATAGTTTTAAAATAACAAGTTTTGAAGTTTAATTGTACATATTATTTTAAATGTTTAACTATAAGACTTTGTCATTAAAGATATAATTGAAAATTCAAGTTATTTAAAATTTTTTAATAAGTATTTTTTTTTTCTAACAGGAAATAAGGACATAGTATCAGAAATGTTTATTTAATGTACTTGAACTTATTCAATAATACACAGGTTTGTTTGCGCCCCATCACCTCTTTATCGAAAATTGCCTTTGATGGTTTAAGATTTTCATATAAAAAAAGCCCTGAAGATTAGAAAATGATATAAAAAATTTTAAAATAAAAATTAATTGTTGAGGACTAAATTGTTGATCCCAATATTTTATTATAGAAAAGAATGACTCTTATAGAAGTAAAAAACATTTTCCTCCAAAGAAGAGTTATGTAAATGTGAAAGAAATTTTCTTTCTTCCATAACTGATTTATTATGTTAAAATAACCAAAATTTGGTAAACTAAAGCCAAACTACTACTAATTCCTAATAATTAAGAATTTATTATAATATTTTCCTACTTATTCTCACTCAAATCTAATTTTTCCTTGTTATTTAACCAATTTTAAGCCAATTTTATCAACTATTCTTCACCCCCACAAACTTTTCTTTTTTTTTTTTTAATAATTATAGTTACTTTCTATCTATGAAATCAGAAATTCTTTTCACATTGGTATCATATGTAATTAAACTTCAATTGAATTAATTTTAGAAAATATTTTCCTTGGCTTCATACAAGTTATATTCTGTTTATTTTTTTCCCTTTTCAGCTTGAATGGCGAGAAACAACAATCTCCAAAAATAGAGTTATACGTAAAAAGTATCCCCATCAACATCTCAAAGAAGTTAAATATAGTGGTTACGTTGGTGATTTTGCTGACAAGGTACTTAAAAATTACCTTATTAAAAATAGTGTGACGCTTGAAACATTCATTATTGTTCCTTTAGATATGATGCTCAAGAAGCAAGAGGTCTGTCTCGACGACAACTACAAGGAAAAATTTCCAAACGAGTCAAGCTAGTGATCCTTTAGATGTTGGGTTGTTGATTAAAGTTATAAAGAAAATAAAGTATTAGTTTATTTAGAGGTCAATTAGTGATGTATTAGTTGCTTTACATTTTAACATGCATAAATTAATACATACATTTTCTCATATCTTAAGAATGTATTAGCTATGTGAGTTTTTAAATTATGAGACAAATGTTAAATTGATTTTCAATTGTCGTCTTAAGTTTTGCCTAGGGCTCTTAACTCTTTATTTAATTATCAACATGTAGGCTATCACATATCAAAATGAAGTTATAATTTGAATTATCTTGGTTACGAAGATGATATTATTATCTTTATTATAACATAATGCATATTCTTTAAAGAAAATAGTATCAATTATACAGGATTATGAGACCCAATCTTGTCAGAATGTGTCACGATCCAACCCATTGGGTCTTACGGGTGTCACGACCCAAAACGAGCCGCGAGTGGCACCCACACTTATCTTACTAGGTGAGCGAACCACATCTAACAACCCCAAACTTTACCACATTTCAACCATAATAAAACCAAAATATAAACGGAAGACTCCAAATCTTATAAAATACCATAATCAAACTTCTAAGTTTATCAACTATCATCCCCAAATCTGGAAGTCATCACTCAAGACTCTATCCTCAAATTACTAAGTCTAAGAGATTTAAGAAACTAAAAATAAGAAGAGATGCCATGTCCCCGAACTTCAGACTCAAGCCGTGAAGGAGAGAATGCCAGCCCGAGCTAGCTCACCCTGAATTCTGAATGCTGGAGACTGGCTTAGAGTTTGCGGACGAGTCCCAGTTGGATGGCACGCTTGCTGCACTCCACCAATACAAAAAGAAAATTACAGTAGGGTCAGTACAAGGAACACTTACTGAGTAGGTATCATCGGCCAACTCAAAATATAAAGCAATATATATCAAAGTAACATTATAAAACAACTACAATACTCAATAGTTACAACAACAATTACAAAAACCATGGCAAACAACAGCAAGCGCACCTATGAGGCTCAAGCCCCACACCATACTCTTTGGGACATAGGTTTTAACATGATTCAGATTTCTTTCTTCTGGGGGGGGGGGGGGGTTTTACTTTTATATTAATCCGTGTCGGAACGAACGTGACACTCCATCCCTATTGCTGCGTGTCGGAACGTGACACCATCCCCTACTACTAATGTCATACGTGACCCCTGATCCCTTAATACTACGTGTCCGGAATGTGACACCCGATCCCCTAATACTACGTGTCCAAAACTTGACAACCCGATCTCCTAATAATACGTGTTGGAACGTGACAACCGCTCCCCTACTACTACTGTCGAACGTGACCCCGATCCACTAATCTCATTAATTTATTCATCATCAGTCTTCGTTATGCCAAGGCGTCATCTTAACAGAGAGGATTCAAAATTAAGGTTCAACGTATCAACCATCTAAAATCCTTCACATTACACAATTTACAACATCAACCCCACATTCAAGCATATAAATACTTTTCATACCACCCACCCCCATACTTCAATCGCTATTAGAGTTTACAGACAACGAATAGCCAATAAACCATAACCTACCTCCACTCCGAAGAATACGATCACAATTTTTCTCATGCCTTTGCTGTTCCCTCCTCTTCGCTTCTCCCTTTTCTCGCTCGTTCTCCCTCCTCTTTCTGTTCTTTTTCTTTTTATTTTTCCTCTCCAAATTCTTTTTCTTTTACCCTAATCATCATATATCATTATAAAAGTGAAAAAGTAGCCCACTATTTATTTTTAAGGTTACTTATTTAACACCCACGTAATGCTTATTCCAAATTACCTGCCCCAACTAAATTCATAAATTGTCATGAATGGTCCAAAACAACCCCTTAAAACTTTTATCACGAAATCCGACCCAGTCGAGGTTACGCAAACCTGTTACGGCCCGTCTTTTCTGCGCGACGGTCCTCCTGCAGGTCCTCACAAGATTCATAGAATTAAATTCATTAAGGGTTGTGACGGTCCTCTTATCCTACGTACGGGTCTTGCTGCTGTCAACCGTCGTGGAGTTGGCAGAGAGGTCGCTCCCAGTACCCAATTTCAGATTTGAAGTGTTTGGGAACGGAGGCGCCCGACGGCCGTTGTGCCTATGACGGTTCGTCCTACTTGTCGTCAAGGGCAATGAGGAGAGCAACAGGGAAATGAGACATGTGTGGACGACGGGGTCCATGACGGTGTTCGTCATGGTCATGCACGGTCCGTCGCGTGATCCGTCGACCCAGTCAAGTTTTTTTTATCAAAAATGATCTACCTATTCTACTCGTTCTAACTTAACTACGCTAACTACTCTTGCTACCTGCCCGAAATGACTAAACAGGTCGTTACAGGGCACAATCGAATACCAATTTACCCATCGTTTCGTCCTCGACGATCAAAAGAAGAAAACACAAGGGCGAGAAAGAGTACCTGAATCGGCAAAAAGGTGTGGTAATGTTCTTGCTATCATCCTCCTTCTTCCAAGTGGACTCTCTTCAACTGGCCGATCTTCCATTGAACCTTTATGGATGCAATCTCCCCTTGATCTCACCTTGCTATTTCTCTATCTAAAAGCACAGGCTCCTCCTCATAAAGACATTCTCGATCAAGAATGAACTGAATCCCAACGAATAATTTAGTGGTTTTCCATCCCCATGGTATCTTTTTGGCATAAGCACATGAATACCGGTGCACTCCTACATCCTGTCGGCAAGGCTAATTCAATAGCTACCCTCCCCACTCGCTTTTCAACACTACTTCAAAAAAAATGGACCAATATACTCGGATAAGCTTACCTACTCACCACCAAACCGCATCACACCCAACCCCCTTTCATGGCGGAAACCTTTACAAGACTTGCTCACTCCTCCATAAAATCCAAGTCCCTAACCTTTCAATCTGGCATTTCTTTCTGCCTGTTTTTGAGCTGCTAGAAGCTCACCTGAATTCAATTTTACCTTCTAACGATCCCTCAAAGGTACTTACCCCATGGTCTCCCCTCAAATGCAATCAAACCACCCAATGGGAGACCTACATCTCCTCTCCCATACATGCCTCAACTGGGGCCATATCCAATCTCGAGTGATGCTATTATTGTTGAAAACTCTGCTAATGGCAAAGAAGTTATCCCCATACCCCAAATTCTATCACACTTGGCACGAAGCATATCCTCTCCTCCAATACCTGAAGCGTTCGCTCAACTGACCATCGGTCTGAGGTGAAATGCAGTACTAATATCCAGTCCTAGTACCGTAATTCAGGCATGTAATGTTCTCCCAAACTGGAAGTAAACTTCGTACCTCTATCTGATATTAATGGGAGTGGAACTCCATGCCATCGAACATGTCGGAGATATAAAGTTTGGCTAACCTTTTCTGCTGTAGTCATCTTGCCTAACATGAAGTGGAGCAGAACTTAGTTAACCTATCACAACAATTACCCAAATGGATCAATCTTCCCATGTTCTTTGGAAGACCAAACTACAAAATCCATTGCAATTCTTTCCCATTTCATTCATAATGGGCATTTTTTGAAGTGATTCCGTCCTTCCGGTTTTCTGGCTCTCATACTTCACCTGCTGACAATTTCGGGGCATTGAGTCAACAAAATCTACAATGTCCGCTTCATCCTACTCCACTCAAATGGTCTTTACGGTCTGAATACTTTGGTTTGCCCCAGGATGTATGGATAACTTGAATTGGTTGAGCCTCAGTAATAATAGTGTGAATCAAATCATCTACAAAACTGGGCACACATACTCTTTCCCTTATCCTCAAGACGCCTCTTTCATCAATTACTGCTCTTTAGCCTCTTCCTCGCAATACCAAATATCTCGAATTCAGCTCAGGCTTCTCATCAGTAAAACTGATTCCCTTAATTCTTGTCCAAGAAAGAAGATCTTGCCTCCACACATGCCAAACATCTCCCTTATCCAATACTGTCCATATCATAAATCATTAGCCTAGTCTGAACCTCTCTAGGCCAATGGGCGTCTAGAACCGCAAGTACTAGACTTCCCATGCTCCCTGCCTTTCTACTTAAAGCATCTGCTACAAACATTAGCATTTTCTGGTGTCAGATAGTAATATCGTAGTCCTTCAGTAGTTCCTCACCTTCTCTGGTCTCACATTCAAATCTTTTTGATAAAGACATACTGTAAACTACGATGACTGTATAGACTTCACACTTAACCCCATATGATAAATGTCTCCATTGCTTTAATGCAAACACTACTACTGCACCCACTCCCAAATCATGGTCGATAGTTGCGTTCGTGCACCTTTATCTGCCTCGAAGCATAAGCAATTACATTTTTCTCCTGCCTTAGCACTGCAAAACCCAAACCAGAATAAGATGCATCACCATACACATGAAATTCTTACCTTCCACTGGCAAGGTTAGAAATTGGTTCAGTAGTCAACAAGGTCTTGAGTTTTCTGAAACTTTTTCTTCACATTCATTCCGCCCATACAAAGGAACATTGTGCTTAGTCAATTTGTTAGCTGCGAAGCAATAGAGGAAAATCCCTTTACAAATCGACGGTAGTTAGACTAGCTAAACCAACAAAGCTCCTACCTCTCCAGTACATAGTAGGTCTTGCCCAACTCCCTTCACCGTTTCATCTAGAAGGTTCCAACCATCACTCCTCCTTAGAAACTAACGTACCCCAATAATGATCACTGAATCTAGCCAAAACTCCACACTGGAGAATTGGCATAAAGCTTTTCTCTCTCCAACACTTCCAAATAACCATTTCTCAAATGCCCTCATTTCTTTCCTGCTCTTTGAGGTAAAATACCAGTTATAATCATCAATAAATACAATACAAAAAGATACATATATGGCTTAAAATCCCTTTCATCAGCTCGGAAAGGCAGTCAGGGGATCGTAAGCCCAAAACCATTATCTAAAAATTCATAATGCCCATACCCTGGTTCGAAAGCATCTTTGTGGGAACATCTGGTGGCCCGTATTTCAATTGAATGATATCCAGATCTCAAATCGATTTTTTGAGAGTACAGCACCTTGGTAACTGATCGAACAACTCATCAATGCAGGAGAGGATACTTGTTCTTAATAGTCCCTTATTCAGTTGTCTGTATCTAATGCAAATCCGAAAACTCCCATCCTTCTTTTTTCACAATAAGACAGGACACCCCAAGGGATGCACTTGGTCTAATAAAGCCTTACCTAACAACTCCTAAGTGGGGGCCTTTAACATCCCTTACTCAGCTGGAGACATTTTATATAAGGGGGTAATATAAAAGGGGCGAGTCACCGCGCTCCAGATCAAGCAAACATCAATATCCCTATCCGGTGGCATACCAGAAGGTCTGGCAGGAAACACATCCATAAACTCACAGACTATCGAAACAGACTCAATTGAAGGTACTTGTAAGTAATACCTCCCCGAGCTTGTGCCAAGAAGGCCTAAACACCTTTACTAACCATCCTCTTAGCGCGAAGAAAAGAGATAATACGACCTGGGTGGAAATGTATCACCTCCCACACTAGCGGATCCTGTCCCAGGCTTGGCCAATGTTACGTTTTAGCATTACAGCTAAGATTGCAAATTTGGAGAAAGCCAATTCCTACCCAGAATTACAAATCGAAATCCACCATTTCTAGGATAATCAAATCTACATGAGTATTTCTCCCAACGAAAGTCAACAAGAAAAGACCTATACACCCTCTCACTATGCACAGACTCACCCATATGGAGAAGACATCTACTAGGCATGTCACGCAATCACTTGTAAATCAAGACCATTATGCAAATGAGTAAGATCCGTCTGAAAATGTTTCTCCAGGATCAAATAATACAGAGCCTAAATCAACCAAAAGGTTACCCTGTGATAGTCACACTCAGATGTCTCTTGCTTCCGACCAGAAGTCATCCCGGGTAACAGTAAAGCATACAATGGGCCCTATCACCTGTCTGCCCGATGCCCCTACCCATGTTGTGCCGCAGTAGCTCCGCTGCCCGCCACCCCGGCTGATTGGTGACCACCATTACCTTGGCCACCACCCCTCAGAATGGCGGCCTCTCCCTGACCACCTCTACCACCTCTAACTATTGGGGGTCTTTACTCTGTTTTGGATAAAACCTCCTAATATGTTCCAATATTCCCACATCCATAACACTCTCTGGAGTCAAGCATAGGCCCTGTGAGAACTGAGAGTCTGGCGATAAACTCCAAACTCAGAGAAATGCTGACCGGTCTCTGCGGTGGGACATCAACTAACAGCCCTGTAGTGCAGACTAAATAGTCGGGCTGGGTAACCTCCTGAAACTCTTCCCTCTAGAGTAAGAGCCACCACTAAATTCACCTCCCAATACACGGAATTTCTTATGATTCCGACGCCGTGGGTGAAGTTGTCCTGGCTTACCCCCCGCCACCTCTATCATCACAAGTCAACCCACTTTCCTGAAAGGATTTTGCTGCAGCAGCTACCTGTAAGGCAGGGATTGCAACTCTGACCTCAATCCTTCAATAAAATGGTGAATCTTTCTTAGTAACTGAAGCAAAGATGGGGTGGCATACCTGGATAGGGCACACGGAATTTGGCCTCAGGAAGTCAGTAACAGACATCTGCCTTGCTCGAGAGCAGGACTCATCTCTCCTCCTATCCCTAAGTCCGGGGTATATATTTCTCAATAATAGGCTAGTGAATGATTCCCAAGTCAGAGGTGGTGCCTTTGCGGGTTAGACACTCAACTTAGCGCACCGACACCTATTTTGGCCTTTCCCTAGAACGATGGTCACAAAACTCAACACCAAATCGTTCCCACTATGTCCATCTTATGTAGCAAGCATGCTGATCACTCGTCATTATAGGCCCTGCAGTAATCTATGAAACGTGGCTACTCCAATGAGGCATCCATGCGGGGCAGCCAAGCATCTGCATTTTTTAACCCCCGGAACCTGAGGTGCTGGTGCGAAACACTGGAGGTGTTTTGGCCTTGATCAGATAACCCCGCTAGATACGCACGAACCTGTTTAATCTCTCTGTGGTAGGTTGAGGTGGTAATTCCTCATCTTTCCACTTGCTCATTTTCCCCTTCTTCACTTCACCCTCTCTCACTACCTCATCATCGTGGAGGAGTCACCGCCACCTATCACTAGTTGGACCCCCGGTTTTCGGCTCTACCTCTAGAGGCCGTCCTCCTGCTACCTCTAACACGGCCTCTTGACATTGCTCTTCCCGATCTACAGCCCCAATATGGTTGGCTCAGCGCACCCTGTCTTGCCGGTCTGTTGTTGGCACAGTCGTGCTCTAGTTCTACCAATGCTGTGAAATATGAGTGAGAATTCATATACCGATTGTATCACCTAGATACCAATTGGATCCCAATTAAATAGCACGAAAGAAGAAATAATTGAATTTTCCTAAATTCCCTATAGCCCTCAAAGAAAAGTAAGGGCGTCCCCCCTACCGTCCTCAATACTCTACTAGACTCGTCTCTTGTGTGTGGACCAACGCACTAAAACTCTTATACCAATTTGTCACTACCGCAAAATGAGCCGCGAGTGGCACCCACACTTATCTTACTAGTGAGTGAACCAACAAATCTAACCCCACATTTACCAACATTTTCAACCATAATAACAAATATAATCGGAAGACTCAAATTCTTTTGAAATAACCAAATAATCAAACTTTTAAAGTTTATAATCACTAGCATCCCAAAAATCTGAAGTCATCACAATCAAGAACATCTAGCCTCAAACTACTAAGGTCAATAGTATTTAAATTAAAAAATAAGTAAATATGGTCCATGTCCGAACTTCAAGACGTGAAATGAGAGAAATTCCAGCCCGAGCTAGGAACAATAGCTCACCCTTACTTTTGATAATGCTGAAACCTGGCTAGAGTTGGGCCGGCGATCGAAGTTTGATCACGCTTGCTGAACTCCACAAATAACAAAGATGAAAATACAATAGGGGTTCAGTACAAGGACACGTACTGAGTAGTATCATCGGCCAACTAAAATAGAAGCATATATATCAAGTAACATTATAAAACAACTATACAATACTCAATAGTTAGCAACAACAAGTACAAAACCATGGGCAACAACAATCAAGCGCACCTATGATGACTCAAGCCCCACACACATCTTCATTTGGGACTAAAAAAAAAGTATATTAAAACCATGATTCAAGATTTCTCTCTTTACTCTATCTGGCCGGAAGTGACAGCTCGATCCCCTAATGCTACCTGTCGGACTGACCACCCGATCTCCTAATACTACGTGTCGGAACGTAACCCCGATCCCCTAATACTACGTGCCGGAACAATGGCACCCGTCCCCTAATACGGTCCGGACGTGACAACACTACCCGATCTCTAATCCATTATTTATTTCATCAAGTCTTCGTTATGCCAAGGCGTATCTTAACAAGGATTCCAAAATTAAGGTTCACAGTATCACATTCTAATCCTTCAAAATTACCAATTACCGGGATCATACGATTCCGCCCATAATCAGCATATAGAAGACTTTTCATACCACCCAATACATATAAATCGCTATTAAGAGTTTACTACGAATAGCATAAATCAATAACCTACCTCCACGAAGAATATCGATCAACAATTACTACTTCTCAATGCTTTGCTTTCGTCTTCGCTTCTCTCCCTTTTCTCTCTCGTTCTCCCTCTCTTCTTTCTTTTTTTATTTTTTTCCTCTCCAAATTCCCTTTTTCTTTTACCCTAAGCATCATATAACTCAATATAGATGATAAATATGCCCACTATTTATTAAGGTTACTTTCTTTTAACCCCCCAATTAAATGAACTTATTCAAATTAATTACCCCACCACCCCACGAATTTCATAAAGTTTGTCATAATTGGTCCAAAACACCCCTAAAACTTTTATCAAAATCTGACCCAGTCGAGGTTACGCAACCAGTGACGGCCCGTCGTTCTCGACGTCCCATCCTGCAGGTTCGTCACGAAAGATCAGGAATTAAACTTTCATTAAAGATTGTGATCGGTCCGTCGTATCTACGACGGTCGTGCTGCTGTTCCACTCGTGGAGTTCAAAGAGTCCGCTCTAGTACCTAGATTCGATTGAATGTTTTGGACAGAGGCGCCCGACTGACTGTTTGCCCAGGAGGTTTCGTCCTCCTTGTCGTAGAGGGCAATTAGGAGAGCAACAAAAATTACACCTGTGCATGGGACGACGGGGTCCATGACGGTCCGTCGCGTGATCTGTCGACCCAGTCAGTTTTTATCACAAATGATTTTACTGCCCGAAACGACTAAACAGGTCGTTACAACAGGCACCCACTCTAATGCCAAAGTAGAAGAACCCTCATATTTCAAGGTTTATTCATGCGGAAACTTCAACAAAATAGGTATAGTGTAGAATAAAATCTTTATGACATGCTCTTAATCATGCACTAGTTAAAACATATAAAGTAACTTGACAGACCCCGAGGATCTAGTGTGAAAAGAACAAGAGCTACTAAGAATTACTACACGATAACAATTTAATAAAAGGAAAAAGCTCCCACCATGTGGAAGGAAGAATCGAAGCTGCTGGAGGATTTCTTTGTCTTCACCTAATGAAAACTTACCAATCCTGCATTAAGACTATGTCAAAAAGACATAGCAAGAGTAGTATCAGTATAACCACACGTACTGGTAGGCATCATCGGTCAACCCGATGCCCACCTCTTAAGATATGAACAAAACAATAAAAGATCATGTATGGACCCCTCACTTTTCCACATTTAACCTTTACTTAGAACACCTTCCAACTGCACCTATCTCTTTCCTACGAGGTTACAACCTAAATACACTAACCTCCTTCTATACAACAAGTACCATTACCACACATAAAATACCAATGATTCATAGCTTAAATATACTAGCTAAATTTGTAAACTACCATAAAAACTACCACACTTAAGAGTCCAACAGATTATACCTTAAACATACTAACCACATTGTATACTACGAATAAAACTATCACACTTATGATTCCAACAAGTCATATCTTAAACATACGAACCACATTGTATACTACGAGAAAAACTACCACACTTAAGATTCCAATAGATCATATCTCAGACCCTCAACCCATAGATACATATACACACCTCAAAAAATTAAGAATATCATATTTCGCCGTTCACATTTTATCACAAGTAGTTGACCCTCTCATGATATCAAAAGTCAAACTGTTAGCATGTCAGATGTGACAATTCAATTCAAGTTTTATACCGAAACGTGACTATAGATCCTAGTTAGAGTGAAGGAACGTTAAAGCTGATCCCAGTTAGTATGCCAAAACGTGGCAATTCTATCCAAGTTAGAGGGAAGAAATGTGGCAGTTGATCCCAATCACACATCGCAATAACACATCAAGATCACACATTCAAGTCATGATTTTATCATATCGATATTCACATATCTCTTTCAACAAATCCTTTTTTTAAAGTTCATATAGTTAAGGCACACTGCATACAATACAAGTAATCGACCACGAAGCACAACACGTGTATATCACACCATTGCATACATCACCTAGTCATATACATAATGACATATGGGTTCCCTCGATTTCTCCTTACGGAATTACATAAGTTTAAAACCTAGTTTGGCATCACATAGTTTTGTTACTAGTTTTATTTACCTTACAACTCCTTGTCACCAGTATACTATAACCTAACAAGAAATCCAGGATCCAAATATTAACGCGATCGTTACCTCTCACAGCACACAACCTACCCCATAAGCATTGAATTATAGCAACTTTCCATAGAATGTTACTAGGTGCACAAAGGTCTAAACATACCTTACATTGTTAAATTCATATATTATACGATATACATGGATTTAAAACTATTCAATATAAAAACCTAACCAACTGGGCGACAAATAATTTTTGCTGTGTTTTGTTTTGTTTCAAACTTTTTCGGACTCGCTATGGTGAATTTGATAAAGATTTCACAAGATTATGCCATCCCCTGCTACAAAGCTCCTTCTCCTTCTTTTCCCAACTTGAAATAACTTTTCTGGCGTTTTTGGATAATTCATGACCTATTAGGGTCTTTTTAGAAAGATGAAAAAATAAGGATTTGTCGTAAACTCAAATTCTGCCTTGCCAATTCTGATGCAGTGGGGTAAGTCGTTGGTGCAGTGACGTCGTGCCAACGACACCTGTCATGATGTAGCAGGACAATGTTCAAAATTTCCGCGCGTCCTTACCCCTTTCTAAACAACGACGATTCAGGGCATTACACAAAGTGATATAATTTTCTTTTTAAAAAATAAAATTCAATTGGGGAGACTTTTATTTGAAGGACCCCCCCTACAAAAAAAAAAAAAATTGTTGATCCTATCATTTTGTGGGAAAAGGGTAAAAATGTCTTGAAACAGTTGAACAGAAAAAAGCCCTCCCTCTTCTAGTTTGGCGAAAAAATGCCTGTACTACTGTTAATGGCGTTTTGTTATAAATGTCGTTTAACTATGCGAAAGGACAAAAATTTCCTTCGTTTGTAGTTTAATTCGAATGGCATTGCCGTCAATACTTTGATCTAAAAGTGCACTTATTGTTATTTAATGGGTCAAAAATGTTCATTTTCCAAATGACTATACTATTATTTTCTTTTTAACACATTCTTTTTCTGATAATATTTTTTAAAATTAGTAAATGTTTATCTTACTTCAATTTAGAAAAAAATAATAAATAAAAGTATTTCTTATATTTTTATCATTACCTTTTATCGTTATCTTATAAATTAATGATATATATACTATGATCTTATATATATGACATAAATTATCTGTCAAAAGGGTGCATAAAGTTATTATGTTTTAACTAATATAATGAGATCAAGAAGAAAAATAATATTTCTTACATTTTTATTTCTTCAAGTGATTTTAGAAGAAAGAAAACAAGAATAGTATTCTCTAATAATATTTTAAATAGGAAGAAGACATGTTTAAAAAGAAAATAAAATATATCTATTCCGAAAAGGGAATCTTTTAATTGAAGTATTGATGGTAAGGACATTTATATACCTTACTAAAAGGCATTTCGACCCTTTTCCTTATTTTATTATCAAAAAGAATGATTCTCAATTTATAGATGTACAAAATATTTTCCTCCGTTATCTAAATATGGAATATTTTCCCCCATAAGTTACGCGTTATACTAAAATAGCATGGATTTGAATAAACTAAATTCAAACTAATAATTACTGAATACTAAGAATTTCACTAGTACTAATATATTTCCTACTTATTCTAACGTTAAATATGTTTTTCCATGTTATTTTAACCATGCCAATTTTATATGCCAATTGTATTGACTATTAACATTCAACCAAAAAAGAACTTATTCTTTTACTTTTAGATTATAGTAACATGTGTATCTATGGAATAAGAAATTTTTTTCACTATTGCTATATGTAAATTAAACTCAATTGCAGTTATGTTTGAAAAAATGTTTCCCTTGCTTTATTCGAGTTATATTCTACTTACCTTTTTATTTTTCCTTTTCATCTTGAATGGAATGAAACGACAATCTCCAAAATTGGAATTATATGATAAAAGTGTCTCCGTCAACATCTCAAAGAAGTTAAGTCTAATGATTAGATTGGTGGTTTTGCTGACAGGGTACTTACAACTTACCTTACTAAAAATAGTGTGGCGCTTGAAACATTCATTATTATTCCTTTACAATATGATGCTCAAGAAGAAAGAGGTCGGGCTCGACGACAACTACAAGATAAAATTCCCAAACGAGTCAACCTTGTGATCCTTTATGGGTTGTTGGGTTGTTGATTACACTTATACAGAAAATAATGTATTGTTTTATTTAGAGGTTAGTTATCTATGTATTAGTTACTTCACATTTCACCATGCATAAAATAATACATTCATTTTCTTATAGCTTATACTTGTATTAGCTATGTGAGTTTCTAAATTATAAACCAAATGTTGAATTGATTTTCATATTTTTCATTTAAAGTTGTGAATAGGGCTCTAAACTCTTCATTTGGTGATTATATGTAGGTTATCACTTACCAAACTGGAGTTATAATCTAAATCATCTTGCTTATGCAGATGATATTAGTATCTTTACGTCACTAATGCATATTCTTTAAAGAAAATAGTATCAATTCTATAGGATTATGAGACCCAATCTGGTCAAAAAGTGAATAAGGATAAAAGTTCAATTTATCTACAACAAAATGCATCAATGGAAGATCGACGACTAGTGGAAGATTGTACAAGCATAAAAAGGGGTCAATTTCCTTTTAAGTATCTTAATTGTCCTAAACTCATTCAAGGAAAAGAAACGAGCACTATGCCGAGCTTAAACTCAAAATTGTAAGCATGGAAAGGAAATACTTTTTTCGGTTTTAATGTATATGACATCATTTGATTAGGAATAGTATTAAAATAATAACTTCTGAAGTTTAATTATTTATAAGTTGGATGACTTTCTTTAACATATCATTACAAATGTTTAACTCTAAGAATTTGTCGTTAAAGGTATAATTGAAAATTCAAGTTAAATTACTTTGAAATTTTAATAAGTATTTTTCTTTTTTCAAAAGAGGAAATAAGGACATAGTATCATATAAAGTGAAAACGGAGTAAATAAATTCAATTTAATGTACTTAAACTTATTCAATAATACTCAGGTTTGCTTCTTTGAAGGATTTAGATTTCCATAAAAAAACAGCCAGAAGTTTGAGAAATGATATAAAAAAAATAAAAATTAATCGGAGAATAATCTCCGCCTAAATGCCTAAATAAGACTTTGTTTGAGAACTAAATTATAGATCCTATATTTTATCGTAGAAAAAAATGATTCTTAATTTATAGAAATACAAAACATTTTCCTAAAAAAAAAAAAAAGAGTTATTTAAATATGGAAGATGTTTTCTTCCATATATTATTTATTATATTAAAATAACATGGGTTTGAATAAAATAAATCCAAACTCGTAATTATTAAATATTAGGAATTTAGTACTAATAAATTTACTACTTATTCTAGCGTTAAATCTGTTTTTCCTTGTTATTTTAATCAATGCCAATTATGCATGCCAATTGTATTGACTATTAACCTTCAACCAAAAAAACTTGTTCATTCTTTTTTCTTTTTATCATAGTCACATGTATATATATCTATGAGATGATAAACTATTTTTGCTATTGGTATATATAAATTTTTTTGGATCAAAAGGTGAGAATGGAAAATAAAGAGTTGCGACTTTTATAAAAAGTTACAACTTTTATGAAAAGTTGCGATTTTGATGAAAGGTGAAGACCTTTACGAAAGATTATGACTTTTCCAAAGGTTTTTGACCTTTCCGGTAAGGCACAATAAAAAAAATTTTGCACTACCCTTTGTTTTTTATAAATTGAGGGATTTCCTCTCATTTTAAAAATAGAATTTTTGGATTTCTTCTTCTACTACTACTAGATCTAGCATTCTAAGTGTACATTACTGTCGTTGAGTGTCTCGCCGACACCAACGTTTTGGGCATCAATACACTGGTGATTGAGATCATTCTATCATAGGAGGACATATTTCAAATGAAACCTCAGATACTAGAGGTGAATAATTTCCTTAAAGGGACACTGTACATTCAGTGGGCTTGATCATCTTTTTGATTTTCAAGTTCTCGTATGTGCTACAGATTTTAAATTTGTGAATTAGTTTCTATTCTTGTGTACTTCACTTGTTCATTAAACTTTGATAACTTCATGTTTCTGCAATGTTTGTTGGAATCAGTAAGATTCTTTAAACAAAGATTGACAAAAATTCTTCTTTAAGGAAAAAATTCATATATTTTTTCTAATCTATTTATGATTCTAGTTTCTCTACTAGTTTTAATTTTTTAGTTGTAAAATGTTCTTTAATTTTGTCGTGTCTTAACAAGTTCTTCAAAGTTTTATTCTAAGTATCTTAGGAATACAAGATGGAGAACAATCTTGAGGAAATTATTATACTGTTAGTATTTTTTGTATTCTACTGATTCTGAGAATCAGATCATGGAAGTAGAATATAAATTCATTACTTCTTCATAATTCATTGCTTTGTTTAGCAAGATCGAAGTGAGAATGTAACAACAAAAATGTGTGATATTCCCGTTAAAAATTACGCCAGGTAACCTTCTTATTATTTATCTAAGGAGGAAAATAGTTTGTAAAAGTTAACAATTTTGATTTTTTTATCATGTGTATCTTTGAAAAAATATCTGCAAATTATATGTTGTAGAATGAATTTTGCTTGACAAATAGTGATGTTTTTAAAATTCTTTAGCTTGCAAAATGAGAGATGCACAATTTTGTTTGATAAAATAGTTTATCAAATGTTATAGTTGGGAGGCTATTTGAAAAGAAAAATATTTCTATGTGAGAAAGAATATGTTTAATTCCTATTGGATACTAAAAAACTTTTGTAGTTTTGTACTCCTTGTGAATTTGATTACTTCTGATTGTTGTGGATTAAAAAATTTTTGTAGTTTTCTACTCTGAATAAATTAGACTATACAATTGGTTTGAATAATATGAAAACAGCACCTACTAAGTCTGTGTTGTACTTTTGATTTTCTATAAATTTAATTGTTATATAGAACATTCTAAATACTAAGTGGTATGTCTATTTGTGATAGAGGAAAAAGACCAGTGACTTAGAGTTGGTGAGTTTCTGGAATGAACTTTACACTACGTAAGGATTGTCAAAGAGAATTGAAACTCTATAATTCTTTCGTAGAATAATATTTCCAAAAGAGGTTTCATACTGCCAATAACATTTTGATAGTCTGGGAAAATATTTGGAAAAACTATTTTCAAATACTTCAAAAATATTTTTGAGATCTATTTAAAAGTTGAGATTATTTGCTTATGATTAAAATAATATTAGATTTGGTGTCTAGTTTAATTTAGGAGCAAAAAATTTGAAATTCAATGATACTTTTGTATTATGTTAGTTCCACAAAATTATTTGAGTATATTTGGTATTGTGGTTGTTGAGTTTCTCTATTACTATATGAAACTACCAAATTATATATATACTTGTTCAAAATGATTGAGTTCTTTTTTAAAAAAGTTTAACGTAAAATATTATCATTTTTCATGTAAAGATATGACTATTATATTTTATTATTCGTTTAGACATAGATATTGGTGAATAGTCATTTGTCATGTTTTATAAAAGAAGCATTTGGACTATATTGTCTTTATTTGACCCAATGAAACTTTGTTCATGGGTAGTCCTATAACAATCAAATTGAGAGTTATGGGAAGGTCCTTATCAAAAGGACATTTCACAAGGTGTTGACTCTAAACAATGTTTGTATCACACAAAATTGTAAGAAGTTGGAACAAAATATTTGAGAAAAAAACTACCTCGCGAAGAGCTTTTCAAACTCAATATTTTTATTTGTTTTTACTTGCTTGAGTCAAAGTTTGTGACATGAGCACTTATGGTATGTCAATAAAAAAAATGTCAAGTATGTGTGAAATCTAAGTATGCTGAGCATTCTTATGAATATGTTAAAATGAATTCTAATCTCTTAGAATTGATTTACAGTGACATTTGTAATGTGAAGTCAAAATTATCTCATGGTAAAAAATATCTCATTACTTTTATTGACAATTGCATTAGAAACGACTATGTCTATTTGCTAGATGGTATGAATGAAATAATAAAAACATCTAAACAATATAATATTGAATTTGAAAATCAGTGGGGGGAAAAAATAAGAAGGTATAGGAATGGAGAGTATAAATCTCATTTTGCAGAAATGTGTTTGAAAAGTGAAATTATACATCAAACTGCTACCCTATTCACCTCAATCTAATGAAAAATGAACGTTGAAAGAAATGATGAATGTATTATTTATAAGTTCGGATTTACCACAAAATTTATGTGGAGGAATAATCCTTACTGCAAAAAGGGAACAACAAATTTTTATCTTAGAAAGAAAGCAATTTTGTTTGTTCAAGACACAATCTATTTTATATGAGAAATAAAAAGGAAGAAAATCCAACTTTAAAGTGGGGGTGTCTATCCAAAGTCCAAGTTCCTATTCCTAAATGATTAAAATAGGACCCAAGATAATGGACTGTAAACTTAGACTTGAATAGTCTAGTGAAAGGTGTAAACGACCTTGGAAAGAACAAGAGAAAAATGTACTTAAAAAGAGATTCAGAATCCTATTAAATGTCAAAGGATATCTACTCCCTTAGAATATGGTTTTGTAACATTTATTGTGTCTTCTTTAGACACATCTTTTTGGACAAATGATGTCAATAGTGAGATTGATTCAATCTTGAGCAATCATATTTGAAGTTGGTTGATCTTCCTCCAGGAAATAAAGTTTTTGGGTTCAAAGTGAATCCTTAAAAGAAAAATGAAAGTCAATGGAACTGTTTACAAATATAAAGCAAGACTTTTTGTCAAAGATTTTATACAAAAACAAGGTCTTGATCTTTTCGACACATACTCTCCAGTAACTAGAATTACATTCATTTAGATGTTAATTGCGCTAGATGTATTATATGACCTTCAAATTCATCAAATTTATGTGAAAAGAACTCTCATAAAAAGAGAATTGGAGGAAGAAATTTAGACGGAATAACCCAAGGGTTTTACGGTTCCTGATAAATAAAAGAAAGTGTACGAACTTGTTAAGTCATTATGGAATAAAGTTAGCACCCAAATAATGACATAAGAAATTTGACCAAATCATGTTGGTAAATGTATTTAAGAATGATGGAAGTAATAAATGTGTTCATATAAAACCACAGGGTCATTGTTTATTTGTATATTGATAATATGTTGATCATCAATAGAGACACTAATGACATAAATGCTTCTAAAAATATGTTAGAAAGCAAGTTTGGAATGAAATATCTTGGAGTTATTGATGCAATATTACGTATAAGAATCCTTAGAATCCATAATGTTTAGCATTTTCACGGTCTCATTTTGCATTGAAAAGATATTTGACTAGTTCAAATATTTGGATTTCAATATTGACAAGTCTCTAATAAATGTGAGATTTGCATTTCAAAAGAGTGAAAGTGAAGGTGACTCACAATTAGATTGTGCTAGAGTATTGAAAAGTATGATGTATATTATGAAGTGTGCGCGATCAAATATAGCATTTTCCATTAATAAAATGAGTCAGTTCACAAGTGACCTCAATAAAACTCATTACACGACAATAAATAGAGTTTTGGAGTATTTTAAAAAATACTTTAAACTATGCCTTTCATTATAACAATATCCAACAATATTGAAAAAATATAGTGATGCAAATTTGATCACCAAAAAATAAAATAAAATCCACGAGTGGATATATATTTACTTTTGGTAGAGAGCAGTCTCTTGAAAATATTTCAAAAGAGACATGTATCTCTAGTTCTACAATGATCTTCAAGCTAGGTGCTCAAGATAAGGTCGGTAAATAAGTTGAAATACTCCAGAATTTCTTGATAGATATTCTTTTTTGGCCCAAACCATTAGCATTAGTATGCATACACCTAGATAGTCAAGATGCAATAGGTAGGTCATGGAGTATTATGTATAACGAAAAGTCTCTTCATATATGACATAGACATGATACCGTCAGAAAACTACTCTCTAGTGGAATTATCAGAATTGACTATGTAATGTCAAATGATAATGGATCAAATCCACTTACAAAAAAGCCTAACTAGAGAGAAAGTTCAAATATCATCTAAGGGAATGAGTTTATGGCTTAGGACAAGTCATCATGGTGGTAACTCTATCTAGCAGACTATAGAACCCAAGAGATATATTCAAGGAGAAAAACAAATTTGTGAATGACGGTTCGGCATTGTCAACCAACTCGATCCATTCTCATGATGAAGACAATGTCCTGGAACAAGGATACAACATTAAGGCTTGTTAATGAGTTAACAAAGTTTAATATTTTTAATGATTTGCTAAGTTTGACATAGTTGACCAAATAATCTATTTACGCGATAAAACGATTAAAAATCACCTATGCGAGTGCTAAGTGTAAGACGCTTCAAAGAGAATTATTGTCAAAAGTCTATTCTCCATACACTTATGAAACCAGGAGGTGTTCATGGCTGAAATAAACACAATTGTAAGAACCATAAAAGGTGAAGGGTTAATTGAATGACATATAGTTGTCTAGGTATACACCAAAGCTCGACGGTTAAAAGATATCGCATCAATCGATAGACTGAGTATATCCGAAATATGTTCACTATGAAAAGTCCAAGGGGAAACTCATTTATGCAGATGCAATTAATTCTTGCTTGTAAAGTACACATACTTGTTCATTTCTTTGTCTTGGAGTCATTCCCCATTCATGTGGGAGGATTGTTGGGTTTTAAAAGGTGTGAATGGAAAATAAAGAGTTGTGACTTTTATGAAAGATTGTGACTTTTATAAAAAGTTATGACTTTTATGAAAATTTCTGACTTTTATGAAAGGTGAAGACCTTTATGAAAGATTGTGACTTTTCCAAAGGTTTGTGACCTTTTCGATAAGGCACAATAACAACCTTTTCTCACTACCCTTTATTTTCTATAAATTGAGGGATTTCCTCTCATCTTAAAAATAGAATTTTTGGACTTCTTCTACTAGTACTACTAGATCTAGTATTCTAAGTATACTTTATTGCGGTTGAGTGGCTAGCCGACATTAACGTTTTGGGTATCAATACACTTGTGATTGAGATCATTCTATCATGGGAGGACATATTTCAAATCAAACCACGAATACTAGAGGGGAATAATTTCCTTAAGGGGACACTGTGCATTCAGTGGACTTGATCTTTTTTCTGTTTTTCCAGATTCTGGTATGTGTTGCAGATTTTAAATTAGTGAATTAGTTTCTGTTCTTCTGTACTTCGCTGGTCCATTGAACTTTGGTAACTTCATGTTTCTGCAAATTTTGTTGGAATCAGTAAGATTCTTTAAACACAAATTGACAACAATTCTTCTTTAAGAAAAAAAATTCGTATATTTTTTCTAATCTATTTCTGATTCTAGTTTCTCTACTAGTTTTAATGTTTTAGTTGTGAAAATATTCTTAATTTTTTTTGTGCCTTAACAAGTTCTTCAAAATTTTATTCTAACTATGTTAGTAATACAAGATAAACAACAAAATTAAACTCAATTGCAATTATATTAGAAAAAATATTTTCCTTAGCTTCATACTAGTTTTACATACATTTTTTTTTTCGTTTTTAGCTTGAATGACATGAAACGACAATCTCCAAAAGTAGAATTAAGCGGAAAAAATGTCCCCGTCAACATCTCAAAGAGGTTTATAGTGGTTTCCTTAGTGGTTTTGTTGATATAGTTCTTTTAATTTACCTTATTGAATATAGTGTGACACTTGAAACATTCATTATTGTTCCTTTAGAATATAATGTTCAATACCAAAGAGGCCAAACTCAACGACAACTACAAGGAAAATTTCCAAATGAGTCAAGCTAGTGATCCTTTATGGGTTGTTTGGTTGGTGATTAAAGTTATAAAGAAATTAATGTATTATTTTATTTAGAGGATAATTATTTATGTATTAGTTATTCATATTTCATAATGCATAAAATAATACATGCATTTTCTCGTTGGTTATACATGTATTTGCTATGTCAGTTTCTAAATTATAAACCAGATGCTGAATTAATTTTGATATTGTCATCTAAAGTTCTGACTAGGGCTCTAAGCTCTTTATTTGATGATCATTAATGTGTAGGCTATCACTTACCAAATGGAGTTATAATATAAATCATCTTGCTTATGCATATGATACTATTCATATTCATCAACTAATGCATATTCTTTGAAGAAAATAGTAAAATTCTACACGATTATGAGACTCAATCTGGTTATAAAGTGAAAAGGGGTAAAAATTCAATTTATCTATATTAGAATGCAGCAACAGAAGATAGACAACTAGTGGAAGATTATACAAGCATAAAAAGGGGACCGTTTCCTTTTAAATATCCTAATTATCCTAAATTCATTCTAGGAAAGAAAAGAGCATTATGCATGACTTATTCAATAAGTGAAGTCAAAATTGTAAGAATGGAAAGGAAATATGTTAACCTATGGAGGTAATGAGGTATTACTAGTGTTTCACTAAGTGTTCCTATTCATATTCTTTCTGTTATTGTTCCACATAGTTGTGTCTTAAAGAAACTTCGTAGGATTTCTGGTACATTCTTTTGGAGTAATAAAGTCACAAGAAGGAGTAAACATTGGGTTATTGTGGAGAAAATACATTTATCTAAACTAGAAGGTGGCTTAGGGTTTAGGACTATGTTTGATATCTCAAAAAACTACAATGGAGATGTAGAGCCCAAAATATCCTATGATGAAATTTTATGTGGATTAAGCATTGTATGAAGCAGATTCTTACACTTGTTCAATGGAGAGGGGGTTCTCAGTGTGGAAGAATATGTTGCAGAATAGGGAATGTATTGAAAAAACTTTATGGTGGGAACCTAAGGGAGGAACTATTCTTAGTTCATTACATCTTTCAACATATAAATGTACAAACATGTCATCCAATGATTGATGGTAATATTTTCTTGAAGGAAGATGATTAGGATTATGGTAATATGCAATGTCACTTGCTAGAAAATTTTCTTAATCATGTTAGATGGCACATGGATCATGCCAAGCTGTCTGATAATAAGGATAAACCTTGGTGGAAAAAAAACTAACACTGAAAATTTATTGTTAAGAGTTCTTGGGTTTGTTAAGAAGAAATAAGGAAATGAATGAAGTCTGTAAGCATATTTAGGTGAAGAATCTGCCTTTTAAGATATCATTTTTTAGGTGGAGAGTAGGTCAATTAGAGTTTATGTGGCTATTGTAATGACTAATTGGAACCTTAATATTTCTCAATTATGCACTTTTGTATGGAACCTAGAAGAGAAACCTTGGAGCAACTATTTATAAAGGGTGAGCTTGCTAAGATAATCTTGAAATGCAGCTGGCTATAATTGTTATAATTTGAATTAAAAAAACAATGCAAATCTGGTTGGAAAGCCTATAGAATGGCTAGCAGAAGTTGTCTTTTCACAGCAAGCAGTTGATTATATGCGGTTCTATACGAGAACAAGGAGGAGGAATAATGTGGTTCACGGTGGGTCCTATTCAGTCAACAAACATTATCTTGGATATTAATAACATTGTGTAAAAATTCATGACATGTAGATTTGATTATATTATTTGTAGGTTTGATGATTTGACAAACAATGAGACTTTGTAAAGGGACCCGATCCTTGTGTAAATGTGTACATAAATGAAAGGATTAAAAAGCCAGTTAGTTTGATGAATAACCTTCAACACTGTGGGCAGAGAAAGAAACCGGGCCCAATGGACATGGCCTCAAAGGTTGTGTCTATCATTCATAAAGGTTTCCTCAATAGACACATCCTTAGTTTTTACATCTTGAAAATTCTCATGAACACAAGAAAAGACCCATTTTCGACAAGTATTTTCCTCAAGATCAACAGGGACTAGATAGTGTTGCATGTATCATTGTTGTCTTAGGAATCATACTCTTGTGCTTATATTGTAAACCACATTCCCGTCTTGCCCCACAATATGTAACCCAGCATTTTTACCCCAACACCCCGACTTACCCTGTGCAGCTTCTGGTGGTAAATCAGCCATTAAATGCGGGCTAGCGCTTAAACTTATATAGCTGCACATCTGTGGATCCTGCTAAGTATCAAATACTAAATTCATCACTAGAGCTCAAACTGCATCAGATGGGCAATGTTGTGTTCGTTCTCTAGTAACAGGCTTATCACTGGTCTGCTACTCAGGCGTCTTGATGAGCATTCGTGCCGTACGGTTCCCATGTTCGATATGATGTTCACCGGCCACTCCAGCTCAAGTAACTAGGTGTATTACCTAAACATTGATAGAGTAATCGCACCCTCCGTGTTCATTCCATTCTCCGGGTTTTTTCTGTGCCTCGCTCCCTTTCGACCAATCACGGTATCTCTCTTCCCTCCCTCTTTTCTCTTCTATGATTAACTCCTTATCCCATGATCTGTACGGTAGTTGTCGCACCCTATCAATACTCATCTGATGCACTTCCTAACTTATGTGTTTTCGCCTAGGGGCCACTTCAGGTGTGATCTTGTAATTACCCATGTTAGCAGTACATCGTGAGAATTCCCTCAGCACCCATTAACCACTGTTCCTTATACACGTCCCTACGCGAGCTTTTTTGTCTTACCTGGCACCCCTCGTCGCTACCATACATCCTTGTTGTGTTACACCTAGGTTATCTCCGAGCCCCCTACCTGTGTGTACCCACGCACTTTCTGCGCTCTAATTTGCCCCACAATAGTGGACCCTACCCTTACTTTCCACACACTTGGTAGCGAGTTGGCGCAGTGCCCGCTTGTTAGTTGTGACTAACACTATATCAACGATCTCACACTATGTCTATGTTCCTCAGCCACATATTAGGTTTGCGGCTAAGCGACCTAGATAGACCCCGTACACCGACTCACACTCTAATCACAAGACCAATCTTATTGATTTATTGGACGGATCCTACTATACGCATGCTCTCTTTCCGCAGCTAACTTGAAGTGTATCCGTCCTCGACCTCCTGGCATAAGTGTATGTGGTCAGACCCTATATTACCCCCAGAACCACTATGCAATTGTTCTTGATTGGCCCTTCATGCCAACAATGGAGGTGAAGGGTGGATAAATCACAAAAGTTGTTCCCAAGACTTGGCAACAGTACAATAAGGCGGACAGAAAGAAATCGACAAAAGTTACAAAACCAAGAAGCTTCTAGTGTGTGGTATAGGTGTTTAAGAGTATAATCACATTTCGGCCTGTGAGTCTGCAAAAGAAATTTGGGATTGTCTGAAGACAACTCATAAGGCATGGAGCAGGTGAAGTAAACAAAGGTGGAATGCTTACCACCTAATATGAAAACTTCATAGTGAAGAGGGAAAAACCATGACTTCACTTTATCAATCATCAAAACTACTATATATGTTCTCCTACTTTCCAACAGTCTTGTTATTTGTACAAAATAGTTTTCTGCTTTGGTAGTTACGTACTCACCAATCAACCTTGTAAAATCGTGCATTTCAAAAGGCTTAGGATAGAATCTTTGCAGAAACTCTACTAGAGTGAGTTGTATTGAATGCCATTTTTGTTTTTTTCAGCATGTGAGGAAGAGGCGCTCAAATTGTTTTCCACCTATGTGTGGGGTTATTCCACATCGGAAGTGGGAAGGGCAGGTGGTCAATTATAAGTTTGAGGGAAAGCCTAACCTTTGAGTAGGCTTTGGGTAGAGAAGGCCCAAGACACCTCTACATGGTATCAGAGCCAAGGTTTATTGAGTGATGCTTGTGGTGCCAGCACAGTCTGAATCCCACATCAGAAAAGATTTACTTTGATTTGCCAGATAACTATATTTTTTGGGGAAACAAGGAAAAGCCAACCAAGTAGAATGGTTACGTTTTGAAATGTGTTATTTATGCCTTTTGGACGGGAAAAGGAAGATCTGCTTTAGTCAAGAATTTGTTTAAACAGTATTACCACTGGTAAAGCCTGATAATATGACAGAGAAGAGTGGAATCTGTTGCATAGAACAGGTTTGTGGATTCCATTAGGCAATGGGGGCGGACGAATTAATGTGTGAACATATCATCTGGGAGTGGAGAAACACATGCTCGAACCCTTTGGGAGCATCTTGAAGTTGTTATGACTGAAAGGGACTGGCAACAAAAAAAAAACAAAAATGTTCTTAATAAAGCCCGATGTGAGTTTAAGTATCATGATGGTTCTCCGATGACAGACCATCTGAATAATTTCAGGGGATATGAACCAATTATCTGCTATGGCATTCAAATTTGATTGAAGGAAATTCAAGGGCTGGATTCTTCGTGGTTTACCTACAAGATCTGATGTGGAGGAAACATTTTAGCACGTCATTGTCAAATCTGCTTCGGATGCTGTGATCCTCTAGGGATTCCGCCAGAGTAGTGTCTTGAAACGAAGAGGTGAGAAGAAAAAACCTCGGTTCACTCTTCGTCGGATGTCCTGGATAACTGGCCCCAGGGGGAGAATATAAAACTCGTGGTTTCAGCATAGAGAACAAAATAGGAGCAAAATCCAAGGGCAGACCTTAAGGCTATGAGTGCTATCATTGTGGCGATGAAAGGGGCACACAAAGAAGGTTCCCGCAGGAAGTTGAAGAGGGCAGAACAAAAACAAAGAGGAAACTGAAGAAGATGGCAATGAAAACTGCCTAGCCACCGTCACCACCCGAAGAGATTGTTACCGTTCTTGATGCAAACATGATAAATATGCTTGTGATGGAGTCAAGATGGGGTTGTGGACCTGGGCCGCATTTCTCATGGACATCAAGGAAGGATTGTTTTCTTCCTACACTCCTGGTGATTTGTGGAACCTTGGAGTTATGGGTAAGAGACTGTTTGAGGGTGGTTGGTAGATTGTACAATTGTTTGGAAACTAGTGTTGGAACTAAACTAGTTTTGAACAAGTGTGAAACATGCTCCTGATGTTCGTATGCAACTAATTTTGTTGGTGTTTTAGATGATGAAACGAATGTTAGTACCAACGATATGGAAAATGAAGCTCATTAAGGGTTTCCTTGGTGTGGCTCGTGTGGTAACAAACGTTGTGGTTCCTAACGGAAACTACGGCCTCTGCTTTTGTGTTGATTATGGTGAATGCGGTTGAGAGCGATAGCTCTTTCAACAATTGGCACAAGAGACTTAGCCACATTAGCGAGAAAGGACTTAATGTTCTAGCCCAAGAAAGGAAATTATTGTCAAAATTTTCCAAGTGCTAAATTAGAAAATGTTGAGCACTGCTAGGCTGGTTAAAACAAAATAGATTTTCCTTAAGTCCACCTCCTCGAGAAAGACAGAGTTGCTGAGTTAGTGCACTTCTGATTTATGTGGTCAATTAAGACACAAGGAAGACATTGGGTGGTGCACTTATTTTGTAACTTTCATTGATGATTGCTCTATGAAAACTTGGGTCTATTTCTTGAGACTACAAGACCAAGGGGTAGGTGTCTTTAAGCAGTTTCAGGCGTCAGTTGAAAGAGAAACTGGAAAAGAAATTGAATGTATTCGTACTGATAATGGTGGTGAATATTGGGACCATTTGACGGAATAATACTGCAAGAATCAAAGGTATTAGACACCAGAAGACTCATCCCAAGGGAACTCCTCAGCTTAATGGTTTGGCTGAGAGGATGAACAGGAACCTTGATTGGAAAGAGTTAGAGGTTTGCTTTCGAAGCAAAGTTGCCAAACTCATTTTGGGCAGTGAGGCTTTAGTGACCGCTGCACAGTTATGAATTCTATCTCCTGCTGTTGCTTTGCAAAGTGATTACCAAATAGTGTTTTGGTATGGAAAGGATGTTTCCTTTATGACCATTTTCGGTATTTGGTGCAAAGCTTTTGTACATGCTGCCGAGAAGATGAGAGGTCAAAATTAGATGCAAGACAAGGCAATGCATCTTCATTGGAGTATGGCCTAGATGAATTTGGTTTACAGGCTATATGATCCAACTTGAAAAGAACTAGTGAGAAGAAGCCGTTGATATTATGGGCATGGAGAATCAAACAATTGAAGATTTTGACAAAGCGGAGAGGTTAGAATCTTCAAATTTTGATGGTATAGTCATCATGATGAAGTTTTCACAACAAGTGTGCATGATGGTATGGGTTGATTAATCATGGTGACGCCCATAATCATGCTATCAAATCAACTGTTGATGTGATAATAACCAATGATTGTTGTGATGATGATCTGTTGCTCCTGAAGTTGTGGAACGAATAAAATATTCACGAGTTCGGAGGTCCACAAAGACAAAGCGGGTTCTTCTCCCGTTATTCACACCAAGAGTATGTGTTACCGAATGAAGGGGTAGGGAGAACAGAATGTTATTGGGAGGGCCAGGAAGTTGAGCCAAGAATCAATGGATTGAGCCATGCAGACGAGATGAAGTCTTTGCATGAGAAACCACACTATGAGTTGGTAAAATTGCCCAAGGGCATGAGAGCTTGAAGAACAAGTGGGCTGTTCAAAGTAAAGTTGAAGAACAAAACTTGAAGCCCAGTACAAGCTAGATTGGTTGTTAAGGAATTCGGTCAAGGAAAGGTATTGACTTTGACGGAAATATTTTCTCCTGTTGTGAAAGTGTCCTCGATCGCACACTTCTAGGTGTGGCTTGACTAGTCTTAATTTCGAGATTGAGCAGATGGATGTGAAGACTGCTTTTCACGGTGACTAGAAGAAGAGGATTATATGGAACAACCTGAGGTGTTCAAAGTAGTGGTAAAGAAAATTTTGTATGCAAACTTAACAAAGGAGTCTCTTTTGATGGCCTAAACACAAGCTCCCAGACATGGTACAAAAAGTAGTGAATCTGTTATGGGGGAGCAGGCTATAAGAAGATTCTTCAGATTCATTGCGTATTTGTACAAAATCGTTCTGACATGATTTTATCATCCCTTTTGTTGTATGTGGAGGATATGTTGAGTATGGGCAAAAATACTTCAAGATTGACGAGCTAAAGAAAGAGTTGTTTAAGCTTTTTCTATGAAAGACTTGGGTCATGCCAAGCAATTTTGGGCAGAGGACATGAAGAATTACTCGGTCTTAGAGATAAAAGGAAGATTTCTTTGTCCCATAAGAAGTACATGAACGGTACTGGAGCGCTTCAATATGAAGAATGCTAAGTGCCCTTGTTGTATACCTCTTGCTGGTATATGAAGTTGGCAGAAGAAAGAGATGTGTCCGACAGTAGGGAAGAAAAAAGAGAATATTGGCCAAAGTTCCCATATTCCCAGTCGTCGGGGAAGTCTAATGTATTACAATGGTGTCAGTATGACCGGATATGCTAAAGCAGTTGGTGTTTGTCAGTAGATTTCTCGAAATCCGGGAAAAGAGCATTGGGGAAGCTGTGAAATGGATACTAGGTATCTTAGAGGAAGCTTCAGATCGAATGCTCTGTGTTTTTGGAGCATTCAAATCCAATCTTGGAAAGGCTATACAGATTCTGCAGGGCAGGTGACATGTGATAACGAACATCCACTACTGGATATTTGTTTACTTTTTAGGGGGAGCGTATTACATGGCAGTCAAACGTTGCAGAAATGTGTTGCACTATCTACAACTGAAGCTGAGTATATTGCGGCTACTGAAGACGGGCAAGGAGATGATATGGCATAAAGCGGATGTCTTCAAGAGTTGATGTTTGATACAGATGGAGTATATGTCCTAGTGTGACAGTAGAGTGCAAGAGCCTTGAGCAAGAACTCATGTTACCATGCAAGAACAAAACACATTGGACGTCAGATATCATTGGATTCTGGGAGAAGAGAGAAAGTGGGAGAATGAATCATTTACTCAAAAAAGATTCACACAAGTGAAAATCCTTGCAGATCTGACCAAGCTGTACCAAACAGACACGTTCGAGTTATGAAAAGAACTTGTGGGGTATGAGCGCCTTAAGAAGTTGAAGATACCTTCTTCAGTAAATGGGACTGGAGGGGGAGATTTGTTGAATCATCCAATTTTGTAGTCAACTTTAGTTAATCAATGGTACAAGCAAATTGTTAAAAAGGAATAGTAATTGGGAGTGAAAAAGAAAGATTTGGTAGTTGCGCAAATCTGGTAAGATTTGCAACACCATTTTTGGACTTTGCTATGTTTACATAGTCATTAGTGACATAGGTATGGTTTTATCCTTCGATTAAATAGAATCATTCGTGCTCATTTGTAGAAACACCAAGTTCGAGAGGAAAAATCCTTTTGAGAGCAAAGTGAGGATTCATAGGACGATACAGAAAATAGTCTGTGAAGAAAAATAGAGTTGTGAGCGATAATTGTAGTAAGACGGAAAACCAAAAGGAGTTGTTGTTTCCTTTTGAGTGTGTAGTAGTCACTTTTGAAGTATTGTATTCGCGGACGTTCACACAGTGAAAATTCCTTACTATAGTAATATCAATTGCTTCCTCTTAGTCCGTGGCTTTTTTCCTTATTCAGAAAGGGTTTCCAAGTAAAATTATTGGTGTCATATTTTCCCATTTTATTTCCATTACTTTTACCATAATATTTTGTGTTTGTCCGAGTTTTCCCAACAAAACTGGTCTAAGAGCCCAGGTTATCAACAAGTCTCAGCCCACGGGAGGAATGGGTTGTCGGTATCTCAAGCCCAAGGCCCGATGTGTGAAGGGGGAGATTGTTGGGTTATTCCCACATCGGAAGTGGAAGGGGCTGCGTGGTCAATTTATACGTGTGAGGGGAAAGCCTCAACCTTTGAGCTAGCTTTTTGGGTTGAGAAGGCCAAGACCACCTAACACTATGGAGTAAGAGGCTCATCAGCTGAAAACACTACTAATCACAACAAAATGTTAATGTTGTCTTTTGTACTACTTTAAAGTGCTTGTCATAATCTTTGAATTTGTAAGGTGGTCTAGGGTTTGTGTTTATTATGCTTAGTTTGATGGTTCAGTACTTAAAATTGGGGGCCTTTTGCTATTATGGAGTTATCTAATGGAAATCTTATGCGTTAAATCGATATTGTTAAAGGGGATGATTCGATTGCTCTTCAAAGTCATCATGTTGTTGTGGTGAGGAAGAACATTCTACCTGACAAGTGAAAACATTGTTGATACGTTCTCTTAGTTATAGAGAACATGATTATCTATAAATCACAACTCTGCGAATACGTCAGGGACTACTATTTTGCTGGATTTCTGTGTAGCTATTATGAGAAAAAGCTTGTTTCTACCATGCCTCAAATAATTTTTTTATCATTTTAATGTTACATTAGTAAAGGTATAAGGTTATTCAGTAGTAGGGAAACTTATTCACGTCGTATCTTGTTGCCCGTGGCCCAAACTTGATTGGGATCAAGGAATCGATTTAGGTTTGTCGAGAGTAGTGTGGGTAAAGCATGAGTACAATTAGAATGTGAATGTCTAACGTAGAGACTTTACTAGCTCTAATCAAATTGATACTATAATTGATTATTTTTGCAAGTTTGTATTTTGTCCTTTAATGCTTGATCTCGCAAACACAATCTCTTCCTTGATTCACACACCTTGAGCAACTTGTCGAACCAAACAGAGACAAAAACAGGGACAAGAGCTATGTCTATATTATTGACACAGAAAAAGAGTTGTTTGCACATCAACACAAAACCAAATCGTAGTTCTGTGCACATGTATGCCAAATGGAACCCGCCAGCCAATTCTAACATTATGCTTAATACATATAGTGGTTGCGATTCAGTCTCAAGCTTATCTACCTTAGGAGGTATTTTTAAAAATAGTGTCGGAGATTGGATTCTTGGATTTACAATAATTAGTCCTACTTCAAAGCCTCTTGAGACGGAAATATGGGCTCTATTGCTAGGACTCACCTTAGATATGCAATATGAGAAAATACATCTGGAAATTAACATTGACTGACTACAGTTGTTGCACCTACTTAACTCACCACTTTTTAATGACTCTCCTTCGTTAATTGATTGCTGGTTCCTCCTCCGCAGGATGGGTGATTCTTAGGAGTTTAGCTATGTTACAGTGAGCAAAACAAACTATGGATGCTTAGATCTGTCGCAATAACGTATCTTTGGTGGATAATAATACGGCTGTTTGGTACTTTCCCTTCCTGACGATTTATTTTGCTAGCTGAAAAGAATGAAGAGTTGTATAGTAGAAAACGGAAGGCTGAGTTCCCACTCCAGAGATTAAAGTTTAATACTAGTTCTCCTAGGAAGATGCTTATACATACATCATACTAGTTCAATTTCTTTCTGCAAATAATACTGATTAATCTACATAAAATAAGTGGTTCTTTTCCTTTTCTCAGTTTCATAAAAAACATTAAAGATACTTTCTTAATAGTGGTAGTTAAGTGCTTCTAATAGCCATCTTAGAGTGTCAAATGGGCATTAGCCCATCCCATAGAACTCACCACATACAGCTTTGACATTTTACAAGCCAGGACGGGCTAAGCTCGTTTTTTATGTAGGCCAGAAATGATTCGCCCAACCCACGACGTATGTGGGTGACGCGTTTTGCCGGGCCAGGCCCCTTTTGTAAATAATATATATTTTCTATTAATATTAAATACAATTATTCAAATTATAATTTAAAAACTATCATCATTAAACATATCGATAAAATAATATTACATCATGTAATGTTTTTACTTTGAATTCAATCAACATATGAAAATTATTCCTTATAATATTTATTAGTTTTTGTTTCAAGTAAAAAGTTACATATATAAATAGAAATAGGAAAAACTTTCACACATAGCAAACTTATATTTGTCATTATTATTACAAAGTTTGCATATGTCGCTCATAGCAAAATATATATGTTAAGTTGCTTTGCTATGCAATTGAAGCGAAATTGTATAAAATGAGAAAGAGCTGCAAGGCAAAAGAGACTTGGGCGGGGAAAAATATTTGTATTGTATAATTACTAAGTGTTATAAAGACGTTAATATACAATTTGCTTTGTCATAAAATGAAGAAAGAGAGAAAAGGAAAAAGAGATTGGGTAGGGAATATACATTGATCGATTGTATATACCGAGGAAAGAGGAGAAATTAATACAATGTGAATTTGTATAAAACGAAGGAAAGAGACAAAGGGCAAAAAAACTGAGCAGTGAAGATTTTCATTGTATAATATAAGTGTATAGAAGTAAATATAGCATTGCATGTGTATAACATTGTCTCTCGCTTATACAAACGAAAATACATTCGTTTCTTTTTGATCAATCGTGAGAGACGAAGGGGAGAGCGAGATAGGGAGAGTGGGAGCGAGATCTGGGAGAGGGGGAGAATGCGAGAGGGGAAACGAAAATATATGTACTTTATACAATTTCCTCTTGACTTTATACAATACAAATGCATTTTATACATTTGTGTCTGTATAAAAAACAGAGAGCGAGCGAGACTTGTACAACGAGAGTGGCGAGGAATTATGCCAGGAGAGTGAGTGAAATAGCTATAGTTGGCTTTTTTTTTTTTCTTAAATTTTAAGGGTACAATTAAACTCAAGTATATTTATAACATTTAATTTGAATATTAGTTTGCTACTTTATACAGTTTCCCAAGAAATATCTAACCTAATATTTTGAAGTTTGTTTTGAAACTCTCTTTAATTGAAAAATTTAAATCTTATATTATATTTTTTTAATAAATTCTTATCGGCCCACGGCCGACCATACCTATCTTTCTTCAGCCCTTCAAATCAACAGGCTTATTTAGGCCGGGCTAAAAAGTTCTTTTCTCAAATGGGCTCCAAAAATCTTAGCCCCCACTATTAAATCCCGGATTAGGCTAGGGCGGCCCAATGAGTATAGCTCATATTAACAACTCTAACCATATCAAAGGGTACTGCAAGGATAATAGCTGCTACTCTATAGTGTTCGCTTCTCAACTTGAATAATGCTAATTTTTCGAGAAGTCTGGTTTTAAAGTCAATGGACAATAAATTACTATCTTTTGGTTATTCGAAAGCAAAAACAGAGGAAGAAAACAATTAGTGCCTATGCTGGGCTACATTTTCGTTAGTGAAAACAAAAATAGAAAAAAAAAAAGATATAGTTCCTAAGTTGGACTCAACTCGAAACCCAATGCCTTGGTTGGGTAATAGAGAAGCACCAAAACAACTCAACTAGGTGAATTTTTGTGTAATGAAAGTCGCTAAGTGCAATTTTATCTGAATAATCCTTACTAAGGATCTAAATATATACAATTGTTTGGGAAAAATTTAACAGGTTCACCCTCACTGATTCAGGTAAGTTGGCTCTGCATGAATAAAGGTGTGTGCAAAAAATTGAATCCAACCGAATAAACTTGAACCGAAAAAGGGTTATTGGTTTATTATATGGGTTATAAGAACATTTTTAATGGTGTTTATTAAGAAAAAGTTATGGGTTAACGGTTCGATATTGGTTTTTATATTGGGACTATTGCGTTTAAAATCCCGACTAACATTTGGTTGAGTTTTATAGTAATACTACGGTTTAAAATACAACATATTCGCAAAATTAATTTCAATATCATAATAAATTTGTCCTTTGTCAATTTAGACATCAATTCAGACATCGCTGTGATTTGAGTTCATTACCTCTACATTATACAAATCGTCAAAATCAAAAGTAAAGACACTTAATTTTCGTTGGGTTTACCACATGTTTAGTTTTCATGTTGTATTTCTTTTGTTCTTATTTTTTATGAGCTTACGTAAAGTTATATGAGTGTTCTTGTCGTGTCTAATTTATTAGAAAGTCATAAAATTTCTTTTATAAATATTTTTTATTGGTTATCAATAAAAACAAACTGTTAAGGAACAAACCTAATAAATTGAAAACGATAAAACAAATAGTCTTATTGATTCTTAATGGTCTCTAATTATTTGAAAACGAACAACCGATAAACCGAACTGAACGATGCACCCTATCTGCACGAGGTGAAGTGAACACACTGGCAAGGGCTTACTCATTATAATGAAATTTTCCCATGGCACTCTAATTCATCTTAAAACCAACATGCTATTTAGGTATGGTCTCATCTGTTGGGGGGCGTTAGAATTGGCTTCTATGTTGGAGTTTAAACATTTACTATGCGCCACTTAAAATTTTAGTTTAAAACATTAGGGACATATCATATCCGTTGCTAGTGTGGAATGGATTATGAGAGATTGTGAGCCATGAAGGAAAAAATCGTTTGTATCGAGCGAAATTGAAAGTAAATGTATGTGTTTTTAGTTTTACGTTATAGTTTCAACTTTACGAATTGGTCTCACAAAGTTATTACAATTATTTTAAATCAATAAAATCAGTCTATCGTATATTTGACATCAATAAAATCAATCAATTAAAGTTCTTATTTTAAAAAAAATTAACATAACAAAAAAAGGAGTGCTTAGTTGCTATATAAACTATAAGGTTGAACTCATAAACAAATTCCTAAAACTTGTTCGGTTGTTCCTCTTAGGTACCTCACACTATGTCATTTTCCAATTGAATCATTGAATCACCCAATTTTTTCTTTTAACATCGTGTGAGGTGATTTTGATAGGGCGATTCTATCATAAATGCTTCGATTGGTTCGATTGTTAATTTTTTTTATTTAAAGAATGCGACACAACTTTGTTATTCTCATTTGTATTCTAATGGTGTTCAAATGACTTGAAATTAAACATAATTATTTCGAAAATTTTCACTGTAATTGGAGCTAATGAGTTGTGGAACAACTGTTATGTTATCTCTATCAATGTCTTCAAAATTTGATTCTGCATAGGCCAACAAGTTGTTTAAAAGGAAACAAACTATTGCCAGTTCAATGATTAAATAGGAAAAATGACCATAGTTGAGGTACCTCAGAAAAAAAACCAAACACAAGGTTAGGGATTGTGTCTAGTTTAACATATTAGAAATCTCACAAGAAGTAAATTAAAGGAAAAACTCATTAAAAAAAAGTTCGTGAATAACTAAATTAGTGAAAAATCTTAAATTTCTATGCATTTCTACATTTAAATGATGTTATTCTTGATGATATTATCGTGACTCATGAATTGTAACATATTTTCAGGACAGACGTCCTTTTTTGCTTTATATATATATATAGATAGATATGATATATATATATATAGGATATAATATATTATATATATATATATAGATATAGATATATATATATCTATATATATAGGCAAGATCAAAATTGCAGTCATTAAGCCAATTATTTGTAGGACATTTTTTACGGGTCCTTTTTTTTTTCGGGTAGAAAAACATCCATTATGATATATTTTAATTTTTTGAATATATAGTAACACCATAATATAGTTTTTACTTATTAATTTTTTCCTTGAATTTTTTTTTTGACGAGTTTTCTTCAATCTTTTTTATTTGTAGAGTTCATATTAATAGCATAAAAACAAATTATTTTGCTATGTTAATTTTTTTAAATAATAAATTTAGTTGAGTAATTTTATGATATAAAAGTCTAAGTTGAATGATTTTAGTGATACAAAATAAAATTCAATGATTTTACTAGATAATTTCTCAAAGTTGAGTGATCTTTTCAATTATTAACTCAAGGATTTTATATGACGATATTCTTCTTTGGCCACTCGAGCTAAACAATATCAGAATAATCATTTTGGAGAACCTAATAATATTTTTTCTTTTTATTTTTATCTTATAACTCAAATGTATAACTCAATATATGATTTGATTTTAGTTATATATATATATTAAAAAAGCAAGTATTCTAAATTAGGAAGCCGCAAGTTTTTTCAAAGATAATGAATACATAAAAAAGCTATTTACTACCCAAAGACATAATTTTTAAACCTAAACCTTATTTTTCAATTTCAAAACTGTAAATAAAAAAGAATCCTAGTCCATTTAGGTTTACTGCAGCCACAATTTAATAAATTTAGGCATAAAAAAGACCCTTCTCCATAGCACAACCGTAGAACTATTCAAATCTTTTCTGTCTGATTAGGTTTTCTTGGTTTGAAGTTTCCCCTCCTTTCTCTACTACTTTTTCCATCCTTTACTATATATGTATCCAAGAAGTCCTTTGTGGGATTTCTTGCAGATTCTTTCTATCCTTTGTCAATTTCAGGAATTAATTTGATTTGAACGAGTAATTTGGGATTCCTGGAGTAGATCTGACAAATTAGCAGATGACGCCTTGCAGTGTTGGCTATGAGGTTCATATAATTTTCCTATATTCTATTAGAATTTTCATTGACTTCCTTTATAAAAACGTATATACTGGAATCCTTTCCTTTTTGAATGTCATTTTTTAGGATATGTTATTTTAATTGGATATGTGTTTGTAAAATTGCTTTCATGTTTATAAGCACGATTATATTCTATCTTAGGAAGAGTAAAGGAAATTCAGTTTGTGAAACCTCATAATCATTAATGGATATGCAGAAGTTATTGTTGCCAAGTTACACACTATGAAGTGAACCAACTATTCAACCTTTTTATGCTATTCAGTACAATATACGTATTTTCTAAAGGCATGTCCTAAATTTCTCTCTTTTCCATTCTTTAAGATTTTTTTAGATTTAATTCTTATTCGAGTTGAATTTTGATTTCAAAAGTTTTTGTGGGTATTAAGATAATTTGTACACCTTGTGGAATGTTTTCCCCTTTTTTGGCACTAATTTGAATTTAATTGCAGAAACAATTGAGTTTTGCGCATACAGGTTTGAATTTATGCTTGTCTGAGTTTTGTTTCTTGGTTTTCAGGACAATTATTTGTGTGGTTGATCAAATGCATATTTTTTGTGCTTAAAATTTAAATCTTTGTCGAGATTGGTTTCAATTTTCGGGTGATTTATCATTATGTTATTTTGATGATTCATTTCTCGTTGTACTCCAATCTTAAATACAATTTCTTTTGGAATATTACTACAATTTTTTAACCTGTTTATGTTAATTTCAATTGGTGCCTCGGTTATTCCTTCTTTTCTTTTTAGAAAAAGAAAATTGGGTTTGGGGTCATCTGGCCTATAAACTCTAGATATATGACTAATAGTTTGAGAGATAGATGAGAAATATTTTCTTTTTATTTTTAACGAATTAAATTTTTTAATTGAAAGCATCTAGAAGATGCAAAAGAGTAGTAGTAAATGAGATATACAAATTAAAGGGTATGATAGCCATCTTTTGCATCTTGTGGATGCTTTAAGTTAAATTTTTTTAGTTCGTCAAATATATAAAGAAAATATTTCCCATCAATCTCTCAAACTACTAATCATTATAGAGTTTACAGGCTACCTCGAACACAATTTTCTTTCTCTAAAAAGAAAACACAGAATAAACGAAGCACCAGTTGCAATTAACATAAACAGGTTAAAAAAATTGTAATAATATTCCAAAAGAAGTTGTGTTCTAGATTGGAGTACAACGAGAAATGAATCATCACGATAACAAAATGATAAATCATTAGTAAATTAAAACCAATCTCGACAAAGATTTAAATTTTAAGCTCAAAAAATTTGCATTTGATCATACCACACTAATAATTGAGATCCTGAAAACCAAGAAACAAAACTCAGACAAGCATAAATTCAAACCTGTATGGATAAAACTCAATTGTTTTTGCAATTAAATTCCATTAAGTGCCAAAAAGGGGGGAAACGTTCCACAAGGTGTACAAATTCTCTTAATACCCACAACAACTTTTGGAATCAAGATTCAACTCGAATAAGAAATTAAATCGAAAAACAACCTTAAATATGTAAAAGAGAGATTTAGGACACACCTTTAGGACATAAGTAAATTGTAGAGAATAGCATACAAAGGTTGGATAGTTGGTTCACTTTATAGCGTGTAACTTGGCAACATTAACTTCTGCATTTTTTTTTTACCATCGATCAAATGTCCACTCTTAAAATGATGAACCATTTATGGACACTAAACGCCTCCTTTAGGTTTATCAAATTAATTCTAAAAAAAAAAGAAGAAGTTTTCATTCTTTAATAAGAAATTTAAAACAAAGGCAACTATTGGTTTCATCACTTTTGAGTAACTACTAGCTAACTAATATACTAATACAACAATCTCGGCATTCCTGAAATATACTTAATAGTAACATTGAAAGAATGGAAAATTCTTAATTTTTTTTTTTCCCCAGCACATGTTATTGTTTTTCCTTCCTCGCTTACAGCTCGGCCCCCTCCACCTTTTTTTATTTTTCTAACATAGAACTTATTAAACGTGAGAGCCCCACTAATTTATTATCACTTATGTGACCTAATGATGATAAAAATTTAAGTAATTTATAGAGTTGGCCCATTAACACCAACCAAATAATATTAATTAAATAAATAGTCTAAAGTTTCAGTTAAAATATTTAGGGGAAGAATCAAAATAGTTCTAGTTCTCAACGACCCAGCGGATTGTTACAAAGATTAAGATGAAAGGGTATTGGGTAGGAGTGGGGCTTCGTAATTAGCCATTTTTTCATGTTAGCACAAGTATATCTCACGCTCTTAATATTTTTGTTGATTATCAAAAAATGTCTAATATATACGATTTTTGAATAAGTAAAAGTGTTCACTATGTTGTAGATACTAGTCTTAATTGAGATGTCTAAACGAATTATGCGAACAACTTTAAAAGACCGTCGATGATTTAAGCCACATATCAAATATGTTAATTTTGATTACATCAAAATCATTGTATCATATTTATCAATTTCACATTAAAAGTAATCATTATTGTACATAAAAAACAACAGATACATCAAAACCATTGTTATTTTACCAAATTAAGTATCATATTTGTTCAATTCCTATAAAGAAAAATCATTATATATAAGTACAATGTAGTAAAATATGTGTATAATTCATTGTAATATATTTTTTTGTTAAAGAATTCATTGTAAAATATTTAAAAGAATTCAAGCATTCATTGTAAAAAATAAATTCATTATACATACACATTAATTTTTAATAATCAAATATAACTCATTATATCTTCACCAAAGCTATTCTATGTATGATGGTGAGAGAATAAATTATAAAGCAAACATAGGAAATTTTATGAAATTATATCCAAAAATGACTTCTGATGTCAGAAATAGAAAAGTAATAATAAAAATCAAATTCATTTATAACTCAAAGCTACATAATTGTATAGAAAAGAAAGTTCCATTCATTTACCGTTGCAAAATGGGTGTAGTTTTCATGGGTTGTTCTTTTATTCTCCCTGTTTTATTGATTATTCTCTTTAGAAGAATAGCTTTTGTAGAAGCGCAAACAAGAAATATTTATAGTAGTGTTGTATCAATGGTGGATAGGCTTAGCCAAATGCCAGATGAAGTGATTGTATCAATTCTATCTCAAATGATAATTAGAAAAGCAGTCCAAACAAGTTCTCTTTCGATTCTATGGCAATATCTCCGAATACATGTCACACGTCTAAAATTCGACATTTCACAGTTTATTACATGACAGATGTTTTATTATCCAAGGTTATGTAGAAAAGAATGGATGAAACATATCAATTTGATTAATAATGTTTTAGATTTCCAATATGGTGGCTACTTAGAAGAATTCACTCTCTCGTTTTCTTTTCAAAAGCATTTTATGTGTGTAATTAATAAATGTCTCAACTTTATATCATCAAAGAAAAAGGTTGAAATCTTTCAATTAGATCTATCACTCAGTAAAAACGAGCATATGCGATATACCTTTCCGTTTAAGCTCATCTCAAGTCATAGACCAAATTTATCACCATTTGTTAGTCTCAAAGTTTTGTCTTTCAATAACGTTGATTTGACAATCGGGTTGTCAACTTTTTCATCGTAAACTATCCCATCCTTGAGAAACTATCTATTCATGAATCACGACTACTGACTCAACTGGAAATTATTGGACCATTATGCTCCAACTTGAAATTTTTTGAAATAGGTGATTGCTATGATTGTGATTTCATCAAGATCCATAACGTCAATTTTGTCTCTTTCAAATACATTGGAAAGAAACTAAACTTGCTTCTCGAGAATGTTATCTCACTTCTTACAACTAATTTAAAGATGACTCAAGCAGTGATATATGAACTGCTTGTTCATACATTTACAACCTATTTGAGTCGACTCAGAACACTTTCATTTAAAGCTTTTCATACGTCGATGGTACGCAATTATATATTCCATAGAGCTAGAATATATAAAGAAAGCTTGATTTAACTCTTGTAATTTTAAATTTGTTTGATTATTTCAGGATCTTCATAATTCTTTACCAAAGTTCAACAATCTCAAAGTGCTTGTGTTGAAACTCTTAGGCTTGGAAGACGTTTCCTACTTGGTATTACACCACTAATAGAAGCATCTCCACATTTGCAAAAACTGTATATTGGGTAATATGAGGTTATCTTTATGTTTGTGTTTCATAAATACTTTTTCATATGTGCGTTTATATGACAATTTGAATTGGGTAATAGTTTTTAAATACACTTTTGAAGTGTAAACCGTACATATAATTACACTTGTTTTAACTATAAGACCTTTTTCATAAAGAGATAATTGATGTTTCAAGTTAAGTTAAATCAAAATTTTAAATTAAGTATTTTTCCTTATCTAAAACATGAAATAGACAAAGAATTAGAAATATGAGTAAATAAATTTAGTTAATGTACTATCTTGAACAAATAATATCAATAATACACAGGTTTGTTTCCTACCCATCACCTCTTTATCGATAGTTGCTTTTGAATGTTTAAGATTTTTAAACAAAAATCAGCTAAGAAGTTTGAAAACTAATATAAAATTACTATTTTTTAAAAAAAATTATTGTTCAGGACTAAATTGTTGATCCCAATATTTTATTATTGTAAAGAATGATTCTCAATTTATAAGAGTACAAAATATTTTCCTCCCAAGAAGAGTTATCTAAATGTGGAAGAAATTTTCTTCCATAAATTATTTATGATATTCAATAATAACTGTTTTCAATAAAACCTAAATCCAAACTAATAACTTAAATTAAACATTAAGAACTTAGTATTAATAAGTTTCCTACTTATAGTCCATCATTAAATTTACTTTTCATTGTTATTTTAACCAATGTCCATTTCTATGCCAATTTGTTAACTGGTAACCTTCACCCCAACAAACCTTAAATCTTCGTTTTTTTATTATAGGCACATGTATATCTATGGAATATAGAATTTTTTCACTATTGTAATTTAAATTAAACTCAATTGCATTATGTTAGAAAAAATGTTTTTTCCTTGCCTTCATTACCGAGTTATATTTTAACCTTACATTTTTTCCTTTCATCTTGGAATGGCGAAAAATAACAATCATCTAAAAATAAAGAGAGTTATACATGAAAAAGTGTCCAATTACCCTCTCCAGCCGTGCGCTCTGCGTGCTTCTCTTGTGGTTTGTGTCTGACAGGGTACTTACAACACTACCTTACTCCAAATAGTGGTGACTCTCTTGAAAACATTCATTAAATTTGCTCCGTTTAGAATATGGGTAGAAGCAACGAGGTCGGGCTCGACTACAAACTTACAATAAAAATCCCAACGAGTCAAGGCTAGGGTGAGGTCCTTTAGGTGGTTGTTTTGCGTTTTGATTAGAGTTATGAATGAAATAGATGTATATTTTATCTAGAGTCATTATTGAGGTATAAGTTTTTCCTTTATTTTCAACTTGTATAAATATACATACATTTTATCATAGCTTATTCATGTATTATGTGATTTCTAAATTATAACGCAAATGTTGAATTCATTTTCATTTTGTCATCTAAAGTTTTGCCTAGGGCTTTTAACTCTTTTTTGATGATCAATATGTTGGCTATCACTTATGAAAATGGAGTTATAATTTGAATTATCTTGCTTATGAAGATGATATTATTATTTTTACATAACCCATTGCATATTCTTTAAAGAAAATAGTATCATTATACAATATTATGAGACCCAATCTTGTCAAAAAGTTTGACAACCCAACCCACCAGATTGTGCGAGCACCCACTGTAACACCTAAGTAGAAGAATCCTCATATTTTCACGGTTTATTCATGTGGAAACTTCAACAAATAGATATAGTGTAGAGTAAAATATTTGTTACAAGCTCTTATTCATGTACTAGTTAAAATATTTAAAGTAACTTGACAACCCCAAGAATCTAGTCCGAAAAGGACAAGAGCTACTATGAATTACAACATGATAACAATTTAATAAAAGGACACAACTCCCACTACGCGGAAGAAAGAGTTGAAGTTGTTGTAGGATTTCTTCGTCTTCACCTAATGAAACATCACCAATCCTACATCCAGAGTATGTCAAAAACACATAGCAAGAGTAGTATCAGTACAATCACACGTATTGATAGGTATTATCGGTCAACCTGACGCCCACACCATAAGATATGAATAGAATAACAAAAGATCATGTCTGAACACCTCACTTCTCCGCCTTTAGTCTTTACTTAGAACACCTTTCAATTACACCTATATCTTTGCTACGAGTTTACAACCTAAATACACTAACCGCCTTGTATACTACAAGTACCACCACCATACTTAAGATTCCAATGGTTCATAGCTTAAATATACTATTCACACTGTATACTACTAGAAAACTACCACAATTAAGGGTCCAAAAAATTATAGCTTAAACATATTTACCACATCACATACTACAAATAAAACTACCACACTTGAGATTCCAATATATCATAGCTTAAACATACTAACCATAATGTATAGTACGAGCAAAACTACCATAGTTAAGATTCCAATAGATCTGTAACGACCTGTTTAGTCGTTTTGAGTAGCAGATTTTAATTCTGGAAAAACTGGCGGAGTCGACGGACCTCACGACGAATCGTCATGGGCACGACGGACCGTCGTGGGGGTTTCGTTCCAAAATACTTAGAATTTAGGAATTTGGGTACTGAAGCGACTCTCTGAACGTCAACGACGGAATGGCAATGACGACCGGCGTGGGCAAGACGGCCGTCACACAGAAGACTCTTCAACAATAGGAAATTGCGTCTCTAAACTCTGTGACGGAGCAGCAAGACGGACCGTCCGCATGCAAGAAGGACCGTCACAGCTTCGTAATCCCAGGCTGGTTCGGATTTCTGTTAAGTAATTTAAAGTGGCGTTTTGGACTATTTTTCGCTTTAATTATAAAGTATTGGTTTAATGTTAATAAGTCTATTTACTTGGGGTGTTAAAGAGGTAACCTTTAAGTTTAAAAGATGGGTTATTATTGCCCTCTTTTAACTTAATCTATAATTTATTGGGTAAAGGAAAGAGGGTTTTTGAAAACGAAAAATAGAAAGAACAGAGAGAGAGAGAACCGATCGTCAAGAGAGAGAAGAACACACTTTTGAAAAGATAGCTTGGTGATCGCAATTCCTTCGGTGGATGTAGAGTTAAATGGTTTTTATACCTATTCGTAGTAAACTCTTAATAGCCAATGATATGTGTTGGTTTGTTTGGTAAAGTCTTCTATATGCTTATTGCAGGCTGGTATGATGTGATTATATAATTGTGATAAAATAAAGCAAAGATGAAGCTATTGAATCCGCACATCTTGAAAACCCCTTGTTAATGATGATCCTTGTATAAAAGAAGGCTTGATGAACTAAAGTAATGGGGTTGATGATGCCTGGTATAAAAGAAGGATTGATGAAATTAATAGAATTAGATAGGGAGCGGGTGTCACGAACCGACACGTATTATAGGGGACCGGGTGTCAACGAACCGAACGTAGTATATAGGGGGACCACCGGGTTGTCAGAACCGCCACTAAATTAGGGGATCGGGTGTCATGAACCGACACGTAGTATTAGGGACCGGGTTGTCACGAACCGACACGTAGAATTAGGGATCGGGTGTCACGAACCGACAGTAGAATTAGGGAATCGGGTGTCACGAACCGGACACGTAGATTAGGGGATCGAAGTTCACGTACCGACAATAGTAGTAGGGGAGCGGAGTGTCACGTACCGACACAAGAGGAATAAAGATAATGAATCTTGAAAGATTTTAATATACTCAATCTAAATGAACCTAATCCCAAATGATTATGGTATTGAGGCTTGAGTCCTCACGGGTGAACTTGGCGTGTGCTATAAATTATTATAAGAACCTTGTTTGTTGCTACAAAAAAAAAAATGTTGAGTATTATAGTTGCTGTTATGATCTTATCTGATATATACTGTTTTCTATTTTGAGTTGGCCGATGATACCTACTCATCACTGTGTTTTGGTACTGACCCCCTACTTGTATGTTTCTTTCTCTTTGTTTATATTGGAGTGCATGTGATACGCTCAACTTACTCTCATGAGACGTAAAGCGTCGCGTCAAGTAATAACCCAACTAGTGAGGTTGGGATCGTTCCCTCCCACGGGAAAATAGTCTAGACTTAAACTTTACTTTTATTACTATTGTTCGGGGAAGTTGATAACTTCCTTAGAAAGTAAAAACATAAAAATGAAAAAGGGGGTTTGGTACTTCCTAATAAGTAAAAGAATCAACGAAATTGAAATAGACAAACTTACAACTTCTAATGTGGTTTTTAATCAATCAATTAAAGTACTATGGGTTTCCGTGTTCCCCAGAGGTTCATAACTTGATAATTCTACTATAACAATTCCTTTCCTAGATCTTGCCTGCAAGTGATAAGTTATGTATTTCTAAATCCTTGGTCCGGCATCTTGAAAATCTCACTCCGCATCCTTGTCCGGCTACGTGTGTTGCTTTCCTAACCCTTATCTGGTTACCACCCTTCCGCCCATATTAAGCATCGTATTCGATTTTGGGACTAAGTTACTACCTCATACCAATCAATACTAGCCTATTAGATAGTATATACCTAAATCTAGTTAATATTCTTTTCCTATTATCTACCTCCTTGGTCGGCAAGATAGCTTAAGGCGAGTTCTAACGTTGATCATCGCGTTAGAAAGACTTCTAAGCGAAAAAGAATTATTAATACATGCAAGAACTATTATAGAATTGGTTATTTAGCTATGGTTTTAATCTCATTATTTGCCCTATGTTCCCACAACCCTAGTTATGGAGTTTAGTTCCTCATCGCCATAAACACATAATTCAAATTAGATTAAAGGAGAATTCAGGTACTTACTTCAATGAGAAAGAATAAAGTCCAAAAGATTGCGTGATTAATCCCAAAAATTCTTGTAAGCATCTCCAAAAGAATCAAACACAGTCAATAGTCTAATAATATGTGTTTCTAATATTGCAAAGTCTAACTAGCAGGTGTCAACCTCAAAAACGGGTTTTTCAACTATTTATAAAAATACAAACCTAATTAAACAAGAATTCTAATTGCTGTAAAGCTGCCAAAACGCGGCTGGGGACTGGACCACGCGACGACCGTCATGGTCCATGACGGACCGTCGTGGACTCCGGCGTCCCCATCCTGGGCATTTTCTTCTGCTGCTATTCTCCTTCCCCTCAACGGCAAGTGGGAACGCCGTCCATATGCACAACGGTCCCGTCTGGGTCTCGTTTCAAAGACTTCAACTCTGGATTTGGGTACTTACTGGGATCACTTCTCCTGATCTTCACGACGGACCTGCAGGCGTACCGTCATGGCCATGACGGACCGTCCCAAGCTACTTAAGTCCCACACTTGTCGGACTCCCCATCTTCCTTCAGCAGCTGCACGAACGCTGCCACCTACGGACCGTCACACAACAGGCATTACGGACCGTCATAAGCTCCTTAGGTGGGCTCTTCTTCGTTTCTGCATTTCTCTCTCAAATCTCCGCATTTGTCTTTGGACGATTTCTGCAAAACCAAGAAAACTTGTATAAAAATTAGCACAAAAAGGGTTTTTGGAGCGCACAAACTTAAGAAAAAGCATTAATTATAATACCGTGAAGCCGACGGTCTCTCAACACCCTCAACTTAAATTCGTTGTTTGTCCTCAAGGACCACTATGACTCACTACACATCTTTTTACAATAGTATTCTTTTTTAGCCTTTTGCACTCATTTTGGCTATCATCACGACTATCTCATCAAATCTATGCATGCTCTCAATATAGGCTTTTTGAATTTATGGGGATTCGACATTACCCCAGCTCACCATCGCACTAACCACCTATCCTCTTCAATTTCTCACCGAGTGGCTAACTGAAATTCTGGTATTGTCACTAATGTCCTCACTTTAAGAACAAAACCTCATTTTTCACATCAATGTTTCCATTCAGGTTGAGTATAATGATTACATTTCAACACTCGCTCTCAGAAAAATTCACACTCCTTTATATACCTATTGCCAATAACGCTTTGCCCTTATTTTCAACTGCCTTAAGTTCGCTATACAAACCCTTCGGATCCGATAGGACTTTTTTTTTAGTTGTAACATAGGCTCAGGTTCAGGTATGGTACATTTTTAAAGGTAACTTCTAGTGACTTTTTGCCCTCCTTGACATATCAGCTAAAACCTTCCCTTTTATCATCTTAATCTCGCCCAGTCTCTCATTTCTTTTCCTTTTGCTCAATTTCTCTTCTTTCTCTTGTGTAAGTGCATCTCTTTTTCCATTTTTTTTTCTCAATTTTTTTTATAATTCTTATATACTTTTCTTTTTTCTTTTCTTTTCTTTCACCTACTTTTGAGTCACTTTACATTTTGTTTTTTTCTCTCTCTTTTGTTCTTTTCACCCTCTTTCCCTTTTCCAGAGCATTCCCGTAATAGGCTCGCCCTCAACTCATGCTTTGCCATGAGTCAAGGTACACAAGAAAAACCCCCCCCCAAAGTTGGGTCAGGCCAGAACAGGGTGTTTACTGCATTAGCCACCCTCACTTTATCTTTTGGCATAACTGAGGTGCACATGTCCTAGTAGGGACCCAGGGCCAACACGTTGTTCCCAAAAAGACAGTGGGTGAAAAAGAACGGTCGGGGGTGAATGGTAAGCCCCCTCAAATTTATTTTAGATCAAAGAAGGATCCTTTTCATTTGGTTTTTCTTTATTTGGGTTGAAAGGCTTTCTTGAATAAGGGAGGGCCTATGATCTTTCTAATTATTTTGGTTTACAGCTTCCTTTTAGCAGGCTAACCAGGCAAGTTTCTTTCTAGCTCCTAACCAATAGTGGAGACGATTCAAATTCCTCACTCTCACTTAACATGTCAGCACTATATACCAATATTAGACACCTAGTTTGAATTAAAGACTTATGGTAATGAATGTGGTAACTCTATTTCATGCTTTAGAGCCACACAATTGTCCAGGTACTATGCCTAGTCATGCATTATTTTGCGTTTATCAGGATATCATTTTAGGCCATCATGCTTCAGAGTTTTAAACTATGTACAAAAGCTATAAACATGGCCCGGTTCAACAAAAAAAATAAAATAATCATCTTTTGGGAAAAAGAACTCAGGCAAGAAAACCGCCAAAGAGGATAGTGGGTGGGGCTACTCAACTTCACCCTAAACACTCACGTTCCATTTACCCCCACCCCCAACAAAAAAACATCAATTGGCCCCATGCATAAAAAATTCTAAAGATAGAGGGGTAGGTGAAGCAAACTGTGGCGCATAGCGCCGTCGATCACAACTGGTGGGTCCGGTTTTCCCAGAACCCACATCCTCTGCAATCTGTAACCCTCAGTGGTTTCCTCTCACAAACCGCACCCTTAGTAGTGCCTCCTGCTGTCTCTACAGTGCGTGAGCTAGAACCCCCATGCACATCGCTATTGCGATGCCTCTTTATCTGGTGTTCCTCTCCGCCTCACAAGTGAGGCCTCTCCTCGCGCCTCCATCTCTCGGACGTGGTCCCTCGAAGTGGGGCCACTCATTGGCCTCGTCTCTGATGAGCCGACGTCAACGGTAAACCCGGAGGTTTCCTCAACTGATCTATATGTGCCATATGGGCACATGCCTGCCGACCTGCAAAGGGCAAAAGAATCATGCACGGAAAGGGGTAGGTGGTGTGTGAGTTTGAAGGCCCTTCGTGCATGACTCTGGAGAAGCCATGCATGGTCCCCCTCGAAGCCGGCTATCATCGCCAGCCATCATCATCACTGCGCTTCCCAGGTGACTAGTTATCCAGCAGCTGTTGGGAAGGGCAGTGCGCACGGCAGGCCACAAGACTTGGCGACGAACGTGATGTTGGCCCTTTTTATGGCCCCCCCCCACCTTCTGCTTGGTGACCCAATCGGAACCTCTCCGTCGACTGATAGTGAGGGCCATCCACCTCTTGTGGTCTCCTCAGTGCTGACTCTCGTAGGAAACTTCCATCCTTTCACATCTGCAAGCGATAGTCAAACTCGGCAGTGATGGGGTCCCGAGTAGCACTACACTCTCTCGCCGTATAGGCCGCGGCTGATGGCTGGCAGGAAATGTTCAACCTGGCACGCCCCGGAACTCTGAACCTGCTCCAATGTGGCCTATTTTAGGCGGAGGCAGCCCGCCTGTCGATCTGTGATCGTAGAGGTCGCTACATAGGACGCGTAGAAATCTCGACGCATCCCTCGCGTCGCGTCCCATGGACGTCTGTCCTCCACTCTAAGCGATGCCTCTGGTGAAGAGTTAGGAAATCTCCGGCATCGTGGGAAGGCGCCTGTGAGTACCCCGCCTCCGCTCCAGGGTGGTTGTGCGAGTCATACTCCTTTATCAGTCAAGAACTTTGCGTGGAGTGAAACTTGAAACTGACCGGCGACCACAAGCACACAGGTTCCACCGGTTTTGTCTTGTCATGGTGCTCTAGGGTGTGTTTTGTTCCCCCGTTTACTTGTGCGAGGGCCTGCTTTTGGAGTCTGAACTGTTAGCCTCATCAGACGAGGCCGCGCTTCAGCAGTGGCGGGTGCGGGAGCCTCAGCAGATCCTGAGCTTCCTCGAACCAGGAGACTCCCTAAGGGCCAGACGCCCTTCCTCCGTTGTGGCTGACCCCAGGAGGGTGTGCCGTTCGTGTTGCGCTCCTCCTCAGACTGGAGACATGACTTGGCCGGACTCCACCATTCTTGGGTGTGGCTCTGGGGCACGTGTCGCACGGTAAGGGGCGGAGGGTACTGGGAGCAGCATATTCCAGGTCCCGCTCATCATCAGACCGATGAGCAATCGTGCAATACGGGGCAACAGACTTGGCATCGCCCGCGTGCTTAGTTCGGTTCTTTTGGCTTGGGTTCCATAGTAGATAGCCTGCGACGTATCACGATTAGTACGAGTATTCAAACAAGACAGGCACGCTCATAAACATTAAAATTTGAAATGTGTTTGTTAGTAATTATTGAAACTGTATCACACAACGGGATCGATGACGGTCCGTCGTTTATACTTGGTATTGTATGTATTTAGCCACCCTGAAGGAGGGATCTCTGACCTATCCTTACGGTCAAGCGGGAGCGGACCGTCGTGATTACGACGGTCCGTCCGTAAGAGTCCCGTCGTAGGTCAACTTAGACCTATGTTGCGAGACCCTCCATCAGTTGGGGTCTCTGACCATTAATGACGGTCGTCGCCGGACCTAACCGTCGTGGGTCTACGTTCGTCGTAAGAGTCCGTCGCTAAGACACTTGAAATTTTGAGAGACCCTTAGAAACAGGGTCTTCTGACAACCATGACGGTCGCGCATGACTGACCGCGTGGTATCGACGGTCCGTCACAAGAGTAAAAAACCGTCGTAAGACACTTTGAAAAAATTTTGAGAGACCCTTAGAAAACAGGGTCTCTTACAACCATGAGACGGTCGTTGCAGGACGGACCGTCGCTGGGTATGACGGTCCGTCACAGGATACAGGGCTACGTTTAGCAATGTTTGCTAGGGATTGTTGGCGACGGACCATATGACGGTCCGTCGTGGGGCGACGGTCTTTCCATCGGGTCTCATCTCTGAGTAGCAGTCTTAAAGACTTGGGGGTGCCCTACGATCCCCGATGAGCGCACATGGTTGTGTAGTTATGTGGCCTATATGTGGCTATAAGACCCACTACCTAAGTAAACTATCCAACTCAAAACCACCTACTGGTTTGGGTTATCAACAGGCACCTATGAACCTTTTGAACCTGTTTTAGACAGAGTAACAGATAAAATGAAAACAAATATACGACTAAAACTAAGCTATACTAACTACAAAACCAAAATGCAAGATATCTCGATAATGTAGAGACACTACCTTGGAAATGGAGAATAAGACCAATGAGATGATCCTGGCAAGGTTCACCACCGACAGTAGATGATAATTATAGGGCTGCGGTGATTTGTGGAATCAATGAGCAGTGAGGGAGTGTGGCAGTTGAGGACAGCGACCGCAGGGGAGTTCCGGGGCCAATACTGAAATTACAATGGGGTCTTGAATATGTGGGGTTGTGGGGTATGAACGTTAAAATTGTGACAAGGGTCCACCGGTGTCGGGTCGGGAGTAGATGTCATTATCATGTCGACGGTTTTTCTTTCCCTCGATACTGGACCGTCGCGTATGTGACGGGCGTCGTACGGTTCCGTCGTGGTGTGCCCTAATATTCAAAATGACAGAACGGGTACCTGGTGTGACGGATACCCACTACGGTCCGTCACAGGCAACGGTCCGGCGTTTGTATCCGTCAGTGGCTACTGTGGAAGTAGTGTTCTGCAGAATTTCCTGTGTGTGCCTGCAAATTTAAAACCCATTATAGAAAAATGCTACCATTATTACAAAGAGAGAAGATAGTATTGGGTTGGCCTCCCAACAAGAGCTGCCTGATTTAATGTCCTGCAAAGACTCGGGGACACTTGATTATTCAGACTTCATCAAGATGGTACGCCTCCGATCACTCATTCGCGCTGATTCAGTCAGCATGCCCCGAGATAGATTTTTATCGCTGTCCATTCACCTTGAACCCACGCTCCTCCTGGTTTCCACCTCAACTACTGCTCCATGAGTGAATAGTTTGGGTAACCGTGTAAGGTCACCCGTCCATTTGACTTGAGTTTGCCTGGGAAACAACGCAATCTGGAATTGGGAATAAAAGCACCAACTCCCCCAACCAAACTCTCGTTTTCAATTTGTTGTCATGGTACTTCTCACTTCTTCCTCTTTTGTCGTTTGTTAAGGGCTGAACTTTCATTAGGCTTTNCCTTCATGGCGAACGGTCCTCGAGGGTCTCGTTTCAAAACTTCAACTCTTGGATTTGGGTACTGGATCACTTCTCTGATCTCACGACGGACCTCACGTACCGTCATGGCCATGACGGACGTCACAAGCTACGTATCCACACTTGTCAGACTTCCTCTTCCTTCACAGCTGCACTACGCTGCCACCTACGGACGTCACAGGCATGACGGACCGTCATAAGCGCCTGTAGGTGGTCTCTTCTCTGCATTTCTCTCTCAAATCTCCGCATTTGGCTTTGGACAATTTCCTGCAAAACAAGAAAACTTGTAATAAAAATTAGCACAAAAAGGTTTGGACGCACTAACTTAAGGAAAAAGCATAATTATACCGTGAAGCCACGGTATATATCATGCAGCAAACAATACCGTCGTCTTCAACTCAACCGAACTCTAGCCAGTTCTTCATTACACCGGATTTCAGGTGAGCTAACGCTTCTAGCTTGGACTGGATCTTCTTCCCATGTCTTGATGCCTTGAAGTTCCGGCATGGACTAGCTTTTGTTTTTTAGCTTCTTAGAATACTCTTAGTTTAGTAATTTGATCATAGATGTTCTTGGTGTGATGACTTCAAGATTTTGGGGAAATAATAGATGTTGAATTTTAGAAGTTATTGAATTGGTTTTTATTAATGAGTTTAAGTCTTCCCGCATTACTTTCTGTTGATATTATATTTAAATGTCAGGGGGTTAGATTGGTTGGTTTTCGCTCACAATAGGAGGGTAAAGTGTGGTGCCAGTCGTTGGCCTGTTTTGGTCGTGACAAACTTGGTAATCAGAGCATTAGGTCGTATGGTCTCATCACACAAGAACAAGGTTGTTGGTCTAGTATAGTCTTAGGAGGTAGGGGACGCCTTTACTTTTCTTTGAGATGCTATAGGACTGTATGGAAAATTCATTCCTTTCTTTTCTTCTTCGTGCTATTACTTGGATCAATTGGTATCTAGGTGATACAAATGGTTATCTGACCATCTCACTCTATTTCGCAGAGGTTAGAACTGAGCAACAACTGCTGCCAACACCAGCACCGGCAGACAGGGTGCGTCCTGAGCCACCACTGGGCTGTAGCTCGAAGAGGACAGTAGTGGCAGATGCCGTGGACGAGGTCGGTAGGAGGACGTCCTCTAGAGAATAGGACGAGAACCTAGCCCATCTGGTACTAGGGCGGTGACTCCCTTCACCAACTGAGGAAGTGGTGAGAGGGGTAAGGAAGTGGAAAAATGAACAATTACAGCATGAAGGATTGCCACCCCACTACCCCAGAGATGATCAATCAGGTTCTTGCTTATCTTAGCGGGTTTATCTGATCCGGGCCCAGACACCTCCCATGTTTTCGGCACCAGCCCTCAGGGTTTCCGGAGGTACAACATGCAGCTACTATGGCTCCACCGATGATGCCTCATTGGAAATAGGCCACGTTTCCTCGTCTGCCACAGGGCCTATACTGACAAATGATCACAACTTTTTCCAGTAAGTTCTTGAAATTGAAACCTCCAGTCTCAAGGGTTTTCTGAATCTGAGGATGCCTACGATTTTCTGGTTGATGTTATGACTATACACAAGATGTGGTATAGTGGGAACGGTTTGGGTGTGGAGTTTGGGCTTATCCATTTCAAGGGAAACGACAAAATGTGTGTGGCGGTACATGTTGAGTGTCACCAACAGAGCACCACTATGACCTTGGGCATCATTCCTAGCTTGTTTATGGAGAAGTATATTCCCCGACCGTGAGGATAGGGAAAAGAGGATTTTCTTGATCCTAGAGCACGGTAGGATGTCGTTTCTGCATATAGGCTAATTTTATCGCTTATCCATGTATCCACCCAACTAGTTTCAGTCCACAAGACGGTTTCGCCGTTTTGGAAGGTGTTAGACAGAATTGCAATTTTCAGCCTTACAGGTAAGCGGTTTCTACGGCAAAATCCTTTCAAGAAGTGGTAGACTTCGTGATAGAGGTTGGAAGGAGTGACGCAGATGACTTCCCATGCATCGACATCAAAAGGTTTCGAAAGGGAGGTATTTAATGGTTCTTATCTAGAGGACAGTGTTCATAGGTTTACTCATCACCAATTCGTCTTTACTACAGACTGTAAGTTTGGGGGTTCAACCTCAGACCGGTCACACTTCTTCTAGAACCTATGCTTGACTCCAGGGAGGGGTTATGGATTGTGGGAGACTGTACATATTAGAAGAAATTGTCCCAAACAGAGTTATAGACCCCCAATAGCTTAGAGGTAGAGGTGGTCATGGTAGAGCCATTTTTCCGGAGAACGCGTGGGCCGTGTAAGGGTGGTCCACCAAAAGCCGGGTAACGGGCAACTGGAGCCACTACAGGACCACATGGTAGGGGCAACGGGAAGACAGGTGACAGGGCCCATTGCTACGGTTTTCCCTGGTCGGTCCTGAAGTCGGAGGCATCGATGCTGTTAAACAGGTAATCTTTTGGTTTGTGATTGCAGGCTTTTTGTATATTTTGATACTGGCTTCCACATGTCATATGTATCTTCCTCATTTGTAATTGGTCTAATTTACATTGTGAATTGCGTGACATGACTCTTTCGTTTTCTACTCCGGTGGGTGGTCCTGTGATAGTTTTAAAAAGGTATATAGGTCTTGTCTGGTGACTTTTTGGGGAGCATTACTCATGTAGACTTGTTATCTTATAAATGGTTGATTTTGATGTAATTCTGGGTAGACTTGGCTTTTTGTCAAATTTTTGCAATCTTGGATTGGTAATGCTAAAACGTGCGTTAGCCAAGCCTAGGACAGATCCGTGAGTTGGGAGGGTGACTACACTTCCAATCCGGGTCGTATCATCTCCCTTTCTTTTGCAAGAGAAATTGTTATAAGGGTTGTTTTAGCTTTCTTGGCACACCTCCGGGATTATACTACCAAGTACCTTCAATTGATCGGTGTTCGATAGTCGTGAGTTTTTAGATGTGTTTTTTTCCTGCAGACCTTCCTGGTATGCCACCGGAAGATTATTGACTTCTGCATCGATCTTGAACTGGGTACTCGCCCCATTTCTATACCCCTATGAATGGCTCCCGCTGAGTTAAGGGAGTTAAAGTGCTCAACTTCACGAGTTGTTGACCAAGGCTCATTAGACCAAGTGCAGCCCCTTGGGGTGCTCCAGTTTTTGTGTTGGAAGAGAAAGATGGGAGTCTCTGATTTGCATAGAATTACCGGCAACTAAATAAATAAACTTGTTAGAACAGTATCCTCTTCCTCTCATTGATGATTTGTTCGATCAGTTACAGTGCTTGTGTCTCTCTAAGATTGACTTGAGGGCCTGGTTTTATCATCATTGAAAATACGGGCAGCAATGTGCCGAAGACTGTTTTCGAACCAGGTAATGGCTTATAATTCTTGGTATGTCCTTTTGACTAACGCATGCCCCTGCTGCTTTCATGATCTGATGAACGGGATTTTTAAGCCATATCTTGATCTCTTTTGTGATCGTATTTATGATGAATATATGATCATACCTCGCAAGAGTAAGAAAGGAACTGAGGGCCTTTGAGAATTGTGTTTGAAATGTTGAGGGATAAAAAGCTTTATGCCAAATTCTCAACAAGTGTTGAGTTTTTTGCTAGATTTTAGTGTCCCTTCTTGGGGCACGTTTTTTCTAAGGATGGGCGATGGTGGATCCTTCTAAATCGAAGTAGTGAAGATTTGGGTAAGACCTACTAATGTGGTCAGAAATAAGAAGTTTTGTTCGTTAGCCAGTTACTACCGTCGATAGGGGGACCGGTGTCCCACGAACCGACACGTAGTATTAGGGGACCGAGTGTCACGAACCACACGGTATAATTATGGTATCGGTGTGTTCACGAACCGACCACGTATATTAGTGGACCGGGTGTCACAAACCGAACGAGAAATTTAGGGTCGGTTCACGAACCGCAGTAGAATTAGGGGAATCGGGTGTCACAAACCTACAGTAGATTAGAGGATCGGTGTCACGAACCGACACGTAGAATTAGGGGATCGGGTGTCACGAAAACCACACTGAGAATTAGGGGATCGGAGTGTCACTTACCGCACATAAGTAGTAGGGGAGCCGTGAGTGTCACGTACCGACACAAGAGGACATAAAGATAAGAATCTTGAAGATTGTTAATATAACTCATCTATGAAACTAATCCCAAAATGAGTATGGTATTGAGGCTTGAGTCCTCACGGGTGAACGTGGCGGTGCCTCTAATGATTATAGACTTGTGTTGTTGCTACATGTGTGAGTATTATAGTTGAATTTATGATAATTATCGATATATACTGTTTTCTATTTTGAGTTGGCCGATGATACCTACTCAGACTTGTGTGTTGTACTGGGACCCCTACTTGTATGTTTTCTTTTCTTTGGTTATATGTGGGAGTGCAGCAACATACCGTTGTCTTCACCCAACCGCAACTCTAGCCAGTCTTCATTCACCGGATTCAGGGTGAGCTAACGCTTCTAGATTGGACTGGATCTGCTTCCTTCATGTCTTTGATGCCTTGAATGTTACGGCATGGACTAGCTTTTTGTTGTTTTAGCTTTCTTAGAATACTCTTATTTTTTAGTAATTTGATCATAGATGTTTCTTGTGGGTGATGACTTCCATATTTTGGGGAAATAATAGATGTTGAATTTTAGAATTTATTGAATGGGTTTTTATTAATGAGTTTAAGTCTCCGCATTATTCTGTTGATATTATTTTGACATGTCAGGGTTAGATTGGGTTTGGTTCCTCCACTAGGAGGGTAGTGTGGGGTGCCAGTCGCAGCCCGTTTTGGGTCCGTGACAGATCTAGCTCACAAACCCCAAGCGGTAGATACATATACACACCTCACGAGATTAAGCATATCATATTTCACCGTATACATTTTATCACAAGAAGTTGTCCCTCTCAATGGGAACCAAAGTCAAACGGTTAGCATGCCGGATTGTGACAATTCGATCCAAGTTTTATATCGGAACTTGGCAAGCGATCCTAATTAGAGTGCTGGAATATGGCAACCGATATCAGTTAGTATGTCGTAACGTGGCAATCCCATCCAAGTTAGAGTTCCGCAATGTGGCAGCCAATCTCAATCACACATCACAATAACACATTTTCATGATTTCATCATATCGATATTCATATATCGCTTTTCAATATCTAAGACCATTGTTGCAACATGCATACATATACAAGTATCACCACAAAGTACAACAAGTGTATACCACACCACCAAAGAATCACAGACATTACCTAGTCTCATAGTTAATTACATAGGGGTTCCTTTTATTTGACCTTATAGAATTACACAAGTCCAAAAGCTTGTTATTCATCATTAGTTTTCTTTACCCTGACTAAAACTCCTTGTCATAATTCCACCATTACCTAAATAGAAATCTATTCAAGAATACAAAATAAGAAACTCAACTGATTACCATATCAACACAACACTAACCCCATAAGCAATGAATTATAACAACTTTTCATGGAAGATTACTCGGTGAACGAAATTCTTAACATACCTCATAGTGTTAAATTTACATATATATATATATATATACATATATATATATATATATATATATATATATATATATATATATTCATTACAGTTGTTTAACTATAAGACTTTGTCATTTAAAGATATAATTGAAAATTTAAGTTAAGGTTATTTCAAATTTTTAATAAGTATTTTCTTTTTCTAACAGGAAACAAGGACATAGTATTAGAAATAGGAGTCAATAATTTTTATCTAATGTGCTTGAACTTATTCAATAATACACAAGTTTGTTTCCTCCCCATCACCTCTTTATCAAAGGTTGCCTTTGAAGGTTTAAGATTTTTATACAAAAATCAGCCAGAGCCCAGAAATTTGAGAAATTATATTTAAAAAATTAAAAAATAAAAATTAACTATTGAGGACTAAATTTTTGATCCTACTACTTTGTTGTAGAAAAGATTGATCCTCAATTTATAGAAGTACAAAATATTTTTCTCCAAAAGGAGAGTTGTCCTAAATGTTGAGGAATTTTTATTGCTTAATTATTGTATATTATATTAAAATAACATGTTGTGTCAGTAAAAATATACCAAGAATGATATTATTCACATATGAAAGAATTTAGTAAACTAATAGTGTTCCTACTTATTTCTCATGTTAATTTATTTTTTCCCTGTTTAATTTTAACCAATTCAATTTATGTTAACTATTACCTTCAAACAAAAGAATTGTTTCTTCAATTTTTTTATTAAGTCACATATATATTATCTATATATAATATAATATAATAGATATATATATATATATATATTGTATATAACCACTGTCACTTTATTAACTATTACCCTTCGACAAAACGAATTGTTCGTTCAATTTTTTTTTTAAGTCACAGTATATCTATATATATCTATATAATCCCTATATATTATCTACATATATAAATATATATATCTATCTATCATATATAGCTCTAATCTCTCTCTATCTATTCATCTCTTCTCTTTGGCCCTCAGTTTGTTTTTTTTTACGATTGGTCCCATGGAAATTATCTCATGGCAACATTTACAACCCAAAAGTGTTTTCCTCGCTTCATACGCGTTATATTTATCCTTACCTTTTTTTTTTCTTTTTCCGTTTCCATCGAGTGCTACAAAAATCTCCAAAATAGAAATTTGCACGGAAAAAGTGTTCCCCATCAAGAGATTAAAGAAGGGAAGGATGTGGATGACCGTTGGGGGTGGGTTGAGCGGACAGGGACGGACACGGACCAGACTAAAAAGGGGGGGCGCCGGGAAAACAGGCAGGAGGGTTCCATCTAGGAATAGGAATGCTCCAAGAAGCAAGAGGGTCCGCGCTCGACGACAAATACGAGGAAAAAGTTAGAACCGAGAAAGCAAGTGATCCGTTAAAGGTTGATGTTTTGCTAATTAGGAGCTTATGACGAAACTAACTGTCCTCTTTTTTATCAGCGGTTGACATATTGATTTAATGAGTTACTTCACATGTTACCATGTATACCATAACACAGAGGAGGGTCTCGCAGCTTATACAGGGAGGAGCTATGTGGAGTTTTTCTAATTATAAATCAAAGGGTGAATGGAGAGTCAGATGATCATCTAAAGGTTTCGACCGAGGGCGCTTAATCTTTATTTGGTGATGGTCAATATGTAGGCTATCACTTATCAAAATGAGTTATAACCTAAATCATCTTGCTAATGAAAGTGATATTATTACCTTAACACAACCGATTGCATATTCTTTAAAAGATAATAATATCAATTATACAAGATTATGAGACCCAATATGGTATATGAATTAAAAATAAAAATCAATTGCAGAATAATCTCCCCTTAAATTCCTAAATAAGACTTTGTTTGTGTCATGCCCCGAGCCTACACTCTGAACGTTTCCGACACCCAATGACCATTGTTGACCTTGAATGAAAAACTGTTGTCCTGACTTATTTAATTCAGCGGAAGACTTAACTAAACTCAAATATGAAATAAGAACATTCTTAAAAGAAATACTTAAAACATAATAGTCTGGCCAAAATGACACTCAAATTCTCAGAACAATCATCTGCAATTCAATGAAGAGACTCAAACTTACTATTCGACTGTGTATGAAGCCTCTTCAACACTAAGAAGGATGTTGGGAAATACCCCACAACGTCCTATAAATGAAATACTATGAAGTGAATAAAAGTTTCCTCTAGAAAGCAAGGAGGCTCACCAACTAGATCAACGAGGCGCTGGGTGTTGATCCTGGTTACCTGCATCTGCATCATAAAACGATGTAGGCGAACTGGCATCAGTACATTGAATGTACAAGTATTTGAGTTGAAATGCTAAACAATAACTTAAAGCTTGAAAGGATCACTCTTTGCTCTTTACTTTATTTGAAACATAACTCTTAGAGAATACTTAGTTCCCTTTTAACTTTGGAGATTTAACTCAACTCATTTCACTTTGCTCAAATTGTAGATTGAGCTTTAAAACAAAATTAAAATGTTTTTTTAAGACTTTTATAAAATTTAAGAACTAACTTTGACATGCTCCTTAACTTTTAGACTTGACTCTTAACTTCTTTGACTTTGATCTTAACTTCCCTTGAATTGGATTATTGATTAAAAGATCATGATCTCATGTTTAGTGATGATTTCATGATGTTTAAATGAACCTTAAAGTGTTGGAATCAACTAATAAACGTGGGTACATCACTTAGGAACTAGTACAAAAAGATGGAGGAAATGGGGTCCCTAGGTAGCCTTGGCGCTCTGGCAGGTGGGCGCGCCAGAGCCTGTCGGGCTGAGTCTTCCTGAGGGGCTCTGGTTGGCGATGCGCCCCAGCGCCTATCAAACAGGTTTTTCGATGTTTCTTCTCCAATTTTCATCTCAAAACCTTCTAAAGTACCATGGATCTTTCCCCATATACTTAGGATTAATAATGTTCTCAATACCTTATCGATTTGACTCATACAATAGCCTGGAAACATGAATCAAAATCAATTAAAGGTATACTCCAACTCAACCAACAAAAATCCAACAATTGTTCATCAAGAACTTTTGTGTTAATCATTCAATCAACTCTAAATACTCTGCATTAAACACATTGGTATGTGGGTGGAAGAACATGACAAAGAAAGATCTCACATACCTTATAGGGATCAGCGCCGCCGAACTCGAAGATCTTGGCATTCTGGATGAGTTCTTAGGTTTTTCTCCTTTCTCCTTTTTATCTTATATTTTCTCCCAACCCATAAGCATATTTCAAATTTCTGAAACTTAATTAAGGCTTAGTTTTAACCCTAATAAACCTTTAAAATAAATTAGAAAATAGTAGGGTTAAAAGACTACTTAACCCTTACTAAAATCTGGATTGGACCTTCCTAAATCCTCCAATCCAACTTCCGATAGGCATATATACCTCATACAAATTGAAAATGAGCAAACTCACTAGTGTTGGAAAGATCGAGATCTTTCCAAGCATATAAAAAATTGACCCTAACTCATCGTAAGCTAGAAGTTATACTTGTTTGATAATGATCCAAAAGTCACTTTTTAAACTTAGGAAATTTCCAGATTTTTCCTTTTTATTTCCAAAAGTTATTATTTTTGGTTTCTTGGCTTGTTCCTAGCTATTTCTAGTTAAGAGATGTTACAATATCTCCCCCTTGGGAACATTCGTCCTCGAATGAGAACTCTTTCACTAAGCTAAGGGTAGTAATGTCATTTTAGCACTCAACAAACAAAAAGAAGAAATAACATGCTTACACATAGTCTTATTAAGTGTTAAGAAGAGAATTTAGTACCTTAATCTGCATTCTCTCCGGATTCAATGAGATATGGATATCTCCTCTTCATATCCTTCTCAGCTTCTCAAGTCGCTTTTCAAAGAAATAGTTCCTCAAAGGACCATGACTGAAACAACTTTCTTAGTTCTCAAATTGTGAACTTGGCTATCTAGAATCTGAACTGAAACCTCTTCATAAGACAATCTATCCTTAATCCCAACATTCTCAGTTGGTACAATCAATGAAGGATTGAACATAGAAATATGGAATATCAGATGAACCAACGCTAACTCTTGCGGTATCTCTAACTCATAAGCTACATTTCCAATTCTCTTGGATATTATATAAATTATATAAGGTCTAATATACATGGGACTAAGTTTCTTGTCCTTACCAAACCTCATAACCTCCTTCAAAGGTGAAACCTTAAGATACACCCGATCACCACCTCCAACTCTAATGGCATTGTCCTAACATCTGTGTAAGTCTTTTGGCGACTCTGTGCCATTTTCAATCTCCCTTGAATCACTTTCACCTTCTCTATATCTTGGTAAACTAGATTTGTCCCTACCAACCTTGCTTCACCAACTTCGAACCACACAATAGGAGATCTGCATTTTCTCCTAGACAGAGCCTGATATAGAGCCATTTGGATGCTCAAATGGTAACTGTTGTTGTAAGCGAACTCAATGAGAGGCAGGTGATCATCCAAAATACCTTTAAAGTCAATCATACAATCTCTCGACATGTCTTCTTAAGTCTTGATAGTATGCTCTGCTTGTATATCTGTCTGAAGATGAAGAGCAGTGCTTAAGTTCACCTTTAAACCTAAACCTTTGAGGAAATATTTCCGGAACTCTGGAGTAAATTGTGCACCTTTCTTTGAAACAATAAAATTGGAAGTCCACGGAGTCTTACCATTTCATGATAGTATAAATAGCATAATCCTCGGCCGATTAGGTAGTCTTTACTGGAAAAAAGTGGGCTGATTTTGTCATTCTATCGGTAATTACCAAAATAAAATCATGCTGCCTGCGAGATCTCTAATCCTGTGATGAAGTCGATATTAATCATCTCCGACTTCCATTCCAGAAGTTCTTTGTTTTACTTTCACTTGCTGGCAATTCGGGCACTTGGCAACAAACTCAGCAATATATTTCTTCATGTCTTCCCACCAATATACCTCTCTCAAATAGCGGTACATCTTGTTATAACCCGTATGAATGGAATATCTAGAATTATGAGCTTCCTTCATGATCCTCTCTTGGAGTCTATCCACCCTAGGTACTCAACCTACCTTGATACTTTAGCACACCATCTCCCTCTAGTTAAAAAGTTAATACTCTTAGATTATGAACATTTTCCTTCAAGACAAGAAAAATGGGATCTTGGTCTTGTTTCTCTTTCATCTCTGACACTAGTGATGACTCCGCCCCATTGGTCACCATTATTCCTCCTTCTGTCGAATCCATAAGTAGACTCTATTTGTAAGTCCCTGTTCATATTTTAGCTAATCCCTCTTTCTTTCTTCATCAACTATGGTGGTACTTCCCATAAATACCCTGTTGAGCATCACAAACCACAATTAACCTTACGGTATTGGCTAACAGAATACTCATTTCATAATCTTGCGTAATGCTAAACCACCTCCTCTTTTGAGATTATCTTTTTTTGAGTCACTTATTATAGGCGCTTGTGTCAGTGAATATGGTCCATTACCACCCATACTAGAGTGATGCCATATCTTTAATGAAGAAACTATTCATGCCAATTTCTGACTGTCATGTCTCGGTCGGGATAACTTCTTCTGAATGAATCCGGTGTTCACTATAATGGATCCTAAGCTATACCCTTCCATTTTTTCATCAACACGCAGCCCAAACAAACTCTCCAGACATCATAATCACCACAAAAACCTGAGTCCCCTCTGGTAAAGTCAAACTGGAGCGGTAGCGCAAGTCCTCTTTTTCAAATCGTGAAAGTTTTCTCACAAGGCTTTCAGAACATTAAAAAAAATTTGACTGTCTTTGAGTTATCTTGGGTCAAAGAAGACGATATTATATTATACCCTTCAAAAAACTCTCCTATATAGCCCAACCAAAACCAAGAAAAAATCCTTATATATCGTTGGGATTGGGTCCTAGGAACTCTAAACTGCTTCTATATTTTGGGTATCAACTCTAATACCATCACCAGAAATGATGCGGCCCAAAAATGCCACAGACTTTAGCCAAAACTCACACTTGGAGAAATTTGCATATAGCTCCTTATCTTTCAAAGTATGAAGAACAATCTTGAGGTGACTAGAATGATCTTCTTCATTCCTTGAATAAATCAGTATGTCATTAATGAAGACAATTACAAATAGATCTAAATAAGGTTTGAAGACTTTGTCATAAATCCATACAGGTTTGGCAGGCGCATTGGTCCAACAAAGACTGACAAAAAACGCATTATAGCGCCCATACCTGGTTTCTATAGTTGTCTTTGGCATATCACATTTCCTAACTTTCCCACTATGGTAACCTGATCTAGATCAATTTCGAGAAGCAAGAAGCCCTTGAACTGGTCGAAAGATCATAAATCCTTGGAGAGGATATCTTGCTTTATGGTCACCTATATTCAACGTGGCTGTATTCTATCAACATCCAAAGGGAACCATTTTTCTTTCTGCACAAATGACTGAGTTCCCTAAGATAACAACTTGGGTCGAATAAAAACCTTTGTCTAACAACGGTTCAATTTTTGTTTTCATCTCTTTTAACTCTCTTGTATGTCCATTCTTATGGCTAATAAGATATGACACATATCTGAAATGATATCTATGTGGGCAGTCTATTTCTCTCTCAGAAGGACTCCTGGGCATGACCATCATTAAAACTTCTGGAAACTCTTTTACTATAGGAACTGACTACCAGGGATTAGTCTCAAAGCTGAGTCATAACTCGGCTAAGTGATATATACACCCTTTGAAACTAACTTTCTCTCCTAAGGTGAGAATGAATGCCCTTAGGAACGCACTGACTACCACTGCACTCTATGACTGGCTCATTAGGAATCTGAACCTTGACAACTAAAATTCTGCAATCTATTGATGCATAACAACCATGAAGTCAGTCTGTAAGAACCCTAAAAATTGATATGCTAAGTAATGCTTATTGTGTCTCGAATGCCTATGTTTAGACCGGGTTCACACAGATTGATGCGTGTAGAACTAGACCTCTAAACCTCAGCAACAGTCAAAACAACTAACTCGGTGAGTTAGTTGATCTAGGAAAGGTTGGGTCCATTCATGTAGAGCACCCGAATATGAAGATTTACCCGGATGAGTCTTTACCGGACTTAAAAAAGGGGAAATCTTAAGTTTGGAGGGTCTAGGGGTAAAATGGTCTTTTCTAGGCTATGGTGTCATTGTAATTAACCCTATATATAATTAATATTAATTAATTATTTAAATGGTGGAAGGGGCATTTTGTGGATAAAGGTTATTGAAATTGTCCTTTGACAGCAAAATACTTTCTCGCCCCGGTTCGAACGCAAGGTGGAAGTCAATGATTTAATTAGATTTATTATCTTTATATAAATTATTAAATTAATTATATTTAATGTTGTGATTTACTTATTATTTATTTTATAATCAATCCTACTAATAATCATCGATACTCAGACTCAATAATAATTAATAGTAATAATAAGTAAATAATGCGGGGCCCTCGTTTGAATTACGTCTCCACTAAACTCTCCGAATCTACCCCCCGAACTCTCACGTTTCTCTCTACTTTCATCTCACTTAAACGTCTGATTTTTCTCTAAAAGAACATAACAACAAAATATAAAATTGATCAAGAACATGAACACTAAAAAAATAACTCAAAAGAAAATTTAGTCTAAAAATGTAAAGCAAAACAAAGTTCTTGACGGGATTGTGCTTGAAGTTTTGGTGGTGAGGCTTGGTTTTGTGGCAAATTCGCAGCATTTAAACAAGTTTTGAATGACATAAAGGCATGGTTTTCTTATTTCTTGTTCCCTTTCCCCCCCCCCCAACAAAAGGAGACCCCGAGTTCATTGTAAATCCTAATCGATAAAATAAGGTCAATCGCCGTTTGCATGCCCCCTGCCTTAGAAATTCTTTGAAAAATTTAAGACGCGTTGGTATATTCTTGTAGATGCATTTTTGGGCTGGTTGATTACGTGTTTTTGAAGATGTCTATTCCAAATTATGTGAGAAATGCAAGATGTGTTCAAAAATTAAATACATTAACTTGATTGGCATGTGTGTGCCTGAGTTTAGTCATGTTTGAATCCTGAGATTTTTACCTGTTAAATGTTGTCTTTTTACGTATATGAATATGTTTAAAATGATGATTTTCATATAATTCAAAGTTTGCGATTGAAGGCGGGGATCATTAGTGCATTGCAAAGTACATTGAAATGGCCCTACAGATCTCCCTATAAACTACTCGCATTCCTTGATGTTAACTTGAAGTAGTGAGAAAATTGACTGCAACCAGTGGAGTTGAATTCTCAAAAATAACTAGAAAACTACTAAATATGCACTATCATCTACTAGTTACCTAACCAAAATTTATCCTAAATCTAGCATCTAAATGTTGCGAAAATGGAATGCAAAAAGAGGGTGACCAAATTTCCAGCATTCAAAAAATTTGTTTTTGGGGAGCTTACTGAAAATATTCACGTTCTAAAATATTTTTTTTAATGCTTGAGGTAAGTGAGGATTGAGCCTAAGTCCTCACCATATACAAATAAAATGTGGTAGGGGGGATTCGAAATGGGGTAATGATTAAGTGAAAAATTAGGGGGAAACTCAAAGAAAATAAAGTGAGGGTTTGGGGTTCGAACCCACAACCTCTTGGACGGATGAAGAGGAGAGAGAAGAATGAAAAAAGAAATAATAAATGAGTATGTCGGCTTCGAACCCCCAACCTCTGGCATAATAGAAAGTTAAGGAGAAACATGTTAAATTAAATACAGGTGAGCCGTGGGGATTCGAACCCCACCTCTTGAAAAAAATGAGAGAGTTAGGTAAAAAATCAAGATAAATAATGTTGAGATGGTATTGACCGACAACACTTAAATGGATGAAGTTAAGATAAAATAAAGGAGAAATAATGTGGAGAGTTGGGATGGAACACACAACCTCTCGATAGGTTATAAAGTTAAATGACTAAATTAAAAAGTAAAATGAATGAGCTTGTGGGGTGGATTGAACCCACAACCTCCTTGACTTAAGAAAATGGGAGAGGAGAACAGAGAAATCAAATATAATGGGGTGATTGGGCGAACTAATGGTCCCCCAACTCTGAAAAAAATGCAATTATCAAGTTTAAAATAAGGATTAAATGTTGTCCAAGGGAATTCGAAATCGGTTTCCCTTGGCGAATTCCGTATTGACACATAGTCATGACATCTTTAAATTTTAATTAATAATGCCTCTAAGATCGAAATCAAGATCTTGTCATATCAAACAGAATGCAAAGTCTTGTAACCACATATATTGGGTAGACATGGATTCACTTAGACAACCTAAATGCGCCCTCATAACTTGTAATGTTTGGACCCCTAAGTCTAGCCATACTTTAAAGTAAGTGTATCCTACGATGTATGTGGATTTAAATTTGGTAACCCTGAAGGGATGTAAGTAAGAGTGTGAAACCCTACAATGGACAAGTGCGATTGGCATTGATGAATCAACATTACTTGAACGGGTGAATAATTATGATAGCAAATGGTGTTAAATTTAGTGAATGAGGTGACAATATATAAGAATCATGTGAGAGATGAGAGCAATCCAAGGAGACTAAGTAAGTGTTACCAAAAACGTACGCACCATATGAGAGTGTACAGCTAATGAAAGACAATCTCTATGAACACTCATGAAAGTATTGACGTCCATGCATACTTAATACTAATGATGAAGAAGAGTAATCATCTAATGAGCTATGATGTCTCATGGTAGAAGCCAGTTTCCGTAATGTATGAGTTGAATGTAATGGAACTTTATACTGATCACTGATAGGCTAGATATGATTGGTGATGCCTGCCTTCAAGAAGGGCAGAGGTTTATGTAACTCTCATGAGATGAGACTATCCAGAATAGCGGGTATGACTCTCCTTATATCTCCTAGTCTTTGAACCTATACTGCCAATGTAGGGATCTAGCAGGGTTCCATTCCCTATATACGCTAGCATGTTGTGTTTTACTTTGGCCAGTGATTCCACCTATTTTTGGTGTGGGGATTACACACTGTATTTCATTACGCTCACATGATCTATGTCGGTTAAGGTTAAAGTTCCCAAAGAAAGAATAAGTCCAGCCTCAACGAATGCACATATGAAAACGACCGATACCAAGGTTTTAGGAAAGGGATAATCAATAGGTGAGCTGAACTTAAGTATGACAACTCAATTTATTTCTTGGTCATTGCACAACAAAACACGATGACAGTCTTAAACACTACATCGTAGGTATGACTGGTGTTGCAGCACTAGTATTGACAGAATGAAATTGAGTACGGTAAAATAATGAAGCAGACTCTGTGTTTATTAAAGAATTCTCCTAAGTTGAGGTCCTATGTCAGACCTCATTTGGAAAGTCCTAATGTCAAGCCTAGAGTCAAGGTCTCATTGGCATATGAAGAAGATATCACACGTGATATAATCTTCCAGAATGTTATATGCTAAACTTTTAAAATTTCAAGTATGATATGCATGTTATCTCTCATGGCATGACTTTTTTAATCCAAATTTGCAATCCACTTACTTTCTTATACAATTGTGGCAAGTCCGCTGACTTTTCCTGAAGGCAATTTTGGACAATCCCCTAACTTTCCTAATCCAAATTGACCATTCACTGACTTTACTTTCCATATTTTCATATCGTTAGTAGAGAGCCCTGCTTAATCATACATGTCCAGTGGTGGGTGATTTCATATAACCATACTTAGTAAAGTTTTGTACTAATCCCATACAACTCTTCTTTTTTAGTGCGGCATCATGGTTGAATGTTAGAGCTTACAACGTGCACGCAGAACTACTCCCGGATGTTGAGCAGGCCCCATGCTTTCGAGGATGGCTTTCCCCATTATATTCGAGCTTAGATATAGATTGAGTTGTGAGTATGTTCCACTAAGCGTTCGTTCTCATCTTTTTCAGACATTGTATTGGTGCCATTTTTGGCAAGTATAACTTCATATCAGTATGGAACTAATTTCTTTATTTGATGATCTTAAGATTAGAATGGTTGATTCTTGACATGTATGAGTTTTAAGTAGAATGACTTATATGTGTTAAGTAACAAAAAGTTCAAAATTTTCGCTAAACTCACCGAATGAAGTACGATGTACTTATTAGGCTTGTCTGCGGCTCTGAATGGTCAACCGACGCCGGTCACGTCTGGGGGGGCTAAACTCCGGTCGTGAATAAAGTTGGTCTATCCAGAGCGTTAGGTTTAATTACGAGAGTAAAATACGTTTCACAACAACACATTGATTAGTTCTAAATCATGGTAGTGGAGTCCACAACTATCTAGAATTAGAGACTACATATGCTTAGGAATGATATTTCCCTTCTTCTAATCTTTCGTCCTTATGAATTTGAATTCTGGTGTTAAGAGCATTCTAACATCACTCTGGTGTTTCAGAAAGATGAGCGGCAGAAGTAAAGAACGAATATTGAAGTATGATCGCACCTCAGGCAGTAGGACAACTAGTTTCGGAATGGTGGCACACTACATGGAGCAGAGTGTATGATGGGATCTAACGCTTGTTACAGTGTGTGGTAAAAAAGACAAATCGCGGTGTCACTTGATGAGTTGGTCCGAATATGAGAGGTCAAGATGAAAGGAAGGAGAAAGTTCAGCCTAATAGTCCCAGTGAATAGCCTACCAAGGCAGGCAACGTTCTTCTGCACTCAAGTCGGTGGTGCTGTGGAAGGCAACATTCTGATGATGTATCGAGTGCGTAGCTTAATTAGTCTTTCATGTGTTCTGCTATGTATGGTTTATGCCCTAGTATAATTTAGTATGTTGGGTCAATCATGTTGGTGCTGACTTATGTGACTTATTGGTTTATTTATGTTGTATTATTGCTGATACTATGTTTAGGAAGATTTCCTTAGTCTAATTAATGCGAAGCTACTAGTAGGTTTGAGGGCATGTGCACCAACCTACTTAATATGGTAAATCAATATATCGCCAATAAAAGCTTGATAGATTAGTTAGTGGCTTTTCTCCATAAGTGTATGCTACCATAGACCTTTCAAAACCAGGGTCTGTGAGTTTGCGTTGCTAATTAGGATACTGTTATAAATTGGGTAGGGCCTTACCCCAATCCAACAAATCATATAATCCTCAAATATTAAGGCCAACAAGATGTTATCTAAGGGGTTTTAATATAATCCTCCTAATGCTGTTTCATTTAAGAAACTCTAAGTTTAGTGCAATATTCTACTTGGTGTTGTACGTAACAAATCGTATGTTTATAATTGCACTATATGAGTTAAAATGAATTCATGGTTGGCATGTCATGTTGATGCGTTTGGTATAGTGTGTACATGATTTTTGTGTTGCATTCTGATGCGATTTTGAGAAGGCCAAAGTTCCTCACTCTTAAATATGAAACTTTAGATAGCTGATAATATACAGTTTCCAGAGTAAGTGTGAAACCGAAATTAACAAGAGCAAGTCTGCAAGTATGTTAAAATATTTGTGAAATCACCCTCTTAATTATAAAATGATGTGAGTGTCATTCTGGACGTATGTTCCTAAGGCGGATAAGTACAACCGCTAATTGGATCTGCCTAGTATCTTAATAGTGTTAGAACGCCTACATTAGACCGGTTCACACAGATTGATGCGCGTAGACTAACCTCTGAACACATGCAAAAGCAAGAACCTGACTTGGGATTAGTTTGAGTTAGGAAAGTTGGGTCCTAGCCATGTCAGGGCACCCAAAATATAAAATTTACCTACCCGATGAGTCTTTACCGGACTTAAAAAGGGGAAATCTTATGTTTAGAGGGTTTAGGGGTAAAATAATCTTTTCCAAGCCAGGGGTAGTATTGTAATTACACTAATTAATTAATTAATTAATTAATTGATATGGTGGAGGGACATTTTGGGGAGAAAGGGCCGAAATTGGCCTTTGAGCAAAATCTTGCTCCACCCGGGTTCGAACCAACGTGCAAGCAATGATTTAATTGATTTATTAAATTTAGTTAATTAGTTAAATGAATTATATATTTAATTTGCTGATTTAATTAAAGTAAAGTTAGATTTTTGATAAATAATAATAATAATAATAATATCAATAATAAAATTAGGGCTCCTATTTTGACTAAGTCTCCACCTAACAATCCTAATCCTAATACACTCAAACTCACATTTCTCTCTACACTCATATCACTTGAACGTCAGATTTTTCTGTAAAATAACATAACAACAAAATATAAAATTTTCATAAAGACTGAACGCTTAAAAACACCCACTCAAAAGAAATTTAGTTAAAACTAAAGCAAAACAAGTTCTTGACGGGATTGTGCCTTTGAAGTTTCGGTGGTGAGGCTTGGTTCGTGATAAATTGGGCAACTGACCTGAGCACTTTTAAACAACTTTGAACGCCGTAAGGTTGAGTGGTTATTCTCTCTTGTAGCTTTCCAAGAGTCCCTAGTTCAGTTAAATCCCAATTGAGACACTCCGGTTGTCCCCGTTTCATGCCCCTTTCATTAGATCCTTGAAAGATTAAAGTAATGCAGTAGGTATGACTCTTGTAAGATGATTTTGGGGCTGGTTTGTGATTACGTGTTTGAATGTGGCATTCATAAATTTGTGACGAAATGAAAACTGTCAATAAAAGTGATTTACTTAACTTGATTGTGCATGTGTGTGCTATGAGTTTTCATGGTATGAATCATGGATTTTGACAATGCAAAAACTAAGTGTTTTAAAATGGGTTGTCTTTACGCATACTAAATATTTTGGAGGGGCAAAAAAAATGGGATGTTCATATCAGTTTCAAGTTGCTGAATTGAATGATAATTCTTGATGCTGAAAGTAATCCGTGAAAATGCAGCTAACGATCTCACCCTAACAACTAACTCGAAATGCTCTTTAATATGTTTAACTTGAAAGAGAGTGACAAAATGAATGATGCAAAGAGATGTATTCTCGAAATGAACCATGAAACCCAACTAAATATGGCATAATCTTACATGAAAATGTATCCTAAATCTAACATCTAAAAGTTCGAAATGCATGCAACGAGGTGCACAATTCCATCATTCTTGCAATTTTGTTGTGGCAACTTATTGAAAATATTCACGTTCTAAAATATTTTTGTAATGCTCTCAGGTCAGTGGGGGCTTGAGCCATGACCTACCATGTACATGGCATAAAAAATTAAATAATTGAACAAAAGGGTACGGGATTCGAAAGGGGTAACGATCATGAAAAATTAGGGGTGATATAAAGAGAAATAAAGTAAGAGCGTGTGGGTTCAACTTCACACCTTCTTGAGGACGGATGAAAGGGAGAGAGGCCGAATAATGAAATAAAGAAATAATAAAAATGAGGTATTGGGATTCGAACCCACACCTCTTGGAAGAATGAGAAAGTAAGGGAAAATGTAAATTAAATAAGTGAGGCTGTAGGGATTCGACCTGAAACAACTTTATTGAATAGGCTATGTTAAGAAAAACAATAATGTGGAGAGTGGGATTGATCCCACGACCTCTTAAATGGACAAGAAACAAGGTTTAGAAGCCGATAAGTGGTAACTTAAAAGTAAAAATACTGAGCTTGTGGGGGATTGAACGAAGGTTCCCAAATCGAAAAAAAATGCAATTATAAAGCTTAATATAGGATTAGGTTGTTCAAATAGGGATTCGAAACCGGGTTCCTTGCCCAATACTTATATTAATACTAAGTCATACATCATAAATATTTTAATGAATGATGACTCTAAAGATTGGAATCATGCTTGGCATATCTACAAGATCCTTTTCAATAAGTCTTTTAACCCCATAAATATTGGGTAAACTATAAATGAATCCTCAGGGCTTTTATGTGTGCTAAACCATAAGTCCAGTCAACGTTTTAAAAGAAGTTGAGTCGTAGATTCTGTGATAAAAGATGTCACCCTAGAAGGGTAAGTTACGATTGTGGAAACGCCTAAATGGCCAGTGCATTGGCAAGTATAATGACATGACACATTTACGGAAGGGTGCGTAATTATGAAAACCCAATGTGTTAAGTTAGGAATGAAGTGACAATATGATAAAGGCTAATATGAATAAACGAGTGCACAATCTCAAATGAACTAATGTAAAATGTTAACAAACGTACTCACCTAGAGAGTGTAAAGCTAATGAAGAGACTGTTCTCTATGAACACTCGACTTAGTATTGAGTTAATGCAGTACGTAATTACTAACTGATTAGATTAGAAAATCATCTAATGAGCTTGATGTCCTCATGTCCAAAAGACACTTCATGAGGTTGAATTGAAATTAATTGAACTTTATACGGATCACCGTATCGGGTATCTATGAGCGGTGATGGCCTTCTTTCAGGAAGGGGAGGTTAATGTTCACGTACTCCATGAGATGAGACTGTCCTGGCATGCCGGGTATGGGTCTCCTTAATATCTCCTAAATTTTTTGAACATATACTGCCAATGTAGGGATCTAGGACGATTCCTATTCCTATTAACGCTAGCAATGTTTTTGGTTCACTGCACTTTGGGCCGGTGATTCCACCTTTTTCGGTGTGGGGTATTTACACACTTGATTCATGAGCTCACATGATCTATGTTGTTAAGGTTAAAGTGCCCAAGAAAGAATAGTCTGCCTCACGAATGGATATATTCAATTGAACTATACCAAAGGTGTTAGGATAGGATAATCAAGAGGTGCGCTAGAACTTAAGTAAGGACACTATGTTATTCTTGTCATTGAAACAGAGAACCCGATGAAGTCTTAATACAATCCTAGTATTAATTGTGGTTGCCTAGTATCATGAAGAATGAAAGAGTCCATAGAATGAATGAGCGACTCCTGTGTTTCTAAAGAATGCTTCCCGAAGTTGATGTCACATATGTTGAACCCTCATTTTGGAGTCCTAACTTTCACTCCATGATTCCAAGGGCTGAATGGCATATGACATAGAATGATATGACCTACGTGATATGATATGTGCAATATGTTATGTGCTTCTTGTAAAATGATAAGTGTGATGATGCATGTTACTCTAATGGCATGACTTTTCTAATCCAAATTTGCCAAGTCCACTTTCTTTCCTAATAAAAATTTGGCAAGTCCACTGACTTGACTATCCACAATTCATATCGTTAGGAGAGAGGTTTTATTAATCATGCATGTCCTTGGTGTGTGATTACATATACCCATACTTAGTGCAAGTGTGTACTAATCCCATACAACTCTTCTTTTTTAAGTACATGCACAGGTGGAAGTTAGAGCTTACAGGTTGACGCAGAAGCTACCTGGATGTAGAGCAAAGCCCTCATGCTTTCGAGGATGCTTTCCCATTATATTCTAGCTTAGATATAGGTTTGAGTTAGTAGAGTATGTTCCACAAGTATTTCTTTCTCATCTTATTTCAGACATTGTATTGGTGACATTTTGGCAAGTATACACTTCATGCAGTATGGATATATTTCTTTCATTTGATGATCTTAATATTAGATGGTTGATTCTGGACGTTTATGAGTTTAAGTAGAATGACTTATATGAAGGTTAAGTAACAAAAAGTTCAAATTTTGCGTTAAAATCAACCGAGATGAAGTAACGATGACGTATGTAGGCTTGTCTGTGTCCTCTGAAAGGTCAACGACGCCGGTCACGTATGGGGTCTAGCCTTCGATCGTGATAAAGTTAGTATCAGAGCGCAAGGTTCAATTCCGAGAGTAATAAGTTTACATCAACCACATTGAGTAGTTTCTATGTCATAGTAGTGAGTGCACAACTATCTAGAATTAGAGACTACATAATGCTTAGGATATTTTCCCTTCTTCTAATCTTATCGTGCCTTATGAAATTTTGATTTCTTGGTGTTAACAGTATATCTAACATCAACTCTGGTATTTCAGAAAGATGAGAGCCCAGAGTAAAGAGAAACATTGAAGTAGATACACCTCAGAAGAGGACACTGTATCGGAAGTGTGGCAAACTACATGGAGGAGAGTGTATGATGGGATCTAACGCTTGATACAGTTGTGGAAAACCGGGTCACATGATGATGGATTGTCCGAATATGAGAGGTCAAGAAAAAAGGAAGGAGAAAGTTCAACCTAATAGTCCAAGTGAATAGCCTCCAAGGAGGCAACGATTCTTCGCATTCAAGTCTAGGGGTGCTGGGGAAGGCACTTCTGATGATGTCTCGAGTGCGTAGCCTTAATTAGTCTTTCATGTGTTTGACTATGTATGGTTTTATGCACTAGTATGAATTTAGCATGTTGGAGTCATCATGTTGGTGGCTGACTTATGGGTTTATTTATGTTGTATGATTGATGAGACTATTTTAGGAAAGAGTTCCTTAGTCTATTAATGCGAAGCTACTAGTAGCTTTCAAGGATGTGCACCAGCCTACTAAGATATAAATCATATATTCGCCAATAAAAAATATTGAATAGCTTAGGTACGGATTTTCTCCATAAGTGTTATGCTACCATAGACTTTCAAACAAGGGTAGTGAGGTTTGCGTTGCTAATTGATATACGGTATAAATGGTCAGGGCTTACACCAATCCAACAAAGCCATATAATCTCAAATCATAAGGCCAACAAGATGTTATCTAAGGGGTTAATATAATCCTCCTAAGGCTGGTTTTATTTATGAAACTCTAAGTTTTAGTGCAATAGTCGACTTGGTGTTGTAAGTCCAAAATTGTATGTGTAATAATTGCACTACATGAGTTAAAATGAATTCATGTTTGCATGTCATGTTTCTGCGTTTGTATAGTGTGTACATGACTTTTGTGTTGCATAAGTTGTGAGGTGCATCAATCTAAGTGCGATTGAGAAGGAAGTTCTTCAATCTTAAATATGAAGCTTCAGATAAGCTTGATTAATATACATTATCCAGAGTAAGTGTGAAACAGAAATTCACAAAGAGCAAAGTCTCAAGTATGTTAAAATATTTTTGAAAATCACCCTCTTAATTTTAAAATGATGTGTAGTGTCATTCGGGGACGTATGTTCCTAAGGGGGATAAAGTAACAACCCTAACAATGGATATGCTAAGTAATGCTTAATGTGTCTAGAACGCCTACGATTAGACCGGGTTCACACAGATTGATCCGCGTAGAACTAGACCTCTGAACAACTGCAACATCCAAGCAACCTGACTTGGTGAATTAGTTGAGTTAGGAAAGGTTGGGTCCAGCCATGTAGGGAACTCGAATATGAAGATTTACCTACCCGGTGACCTTTAAACCGGACTTACAAGGGAAATCTTTAAGTTTTGGGAGGTTTAGGGGTAAAATGGTCCTTTTCCAGGCAAGGTATATTGTAATTAGCACTACACTAATTAATTAGTAATAATTGATATTGTGGAGGACTTTGGTTGGGAAAATGGGCTGAATTGGCCTTTGAGCAAAATCTTGCGCCACACGGTTTCGAACCAAACGTGCCAAAAGCAATGATTTAATTGATTTATTACATTAGTTAATTAGTTTAAATTAAATTATCTATTTAATTTTCTGATATTAATAAAGCCAACTTAGATGTTTGATAAATAATAATAATCATAATAATAATAAAATAATAATAATAATAAGACATAATACAGAATATAAATAATAATAATAATTAATAAAATAATAATATATCAATAAAATAATTAGGCTCCTATTTTGCTAGTCTCCACCTAACCTCCTAATCCTAATCCATTCAAACTCACATTTGGCTCCCTACGCTGATATCACTGAACGTCTGATTTTTCTGTAAAATAACATAACATACAAAATTACATTCATAAGAACTTGACGCTAACTAACAACTTAAAAGAAAATTTAGTCTAAAAACGTAAAGCAAAACAAAGTTCTTGACGGGATTGTGCTTGAAGTTTCGGTGGTGAGGCTTGGTTTCGTGGTAAATTGGCAGCACTTAAACAACTTTTAACGACATTAAGGTATGAGTTTTCTTCTCTCTTGGTAGCTTTCCAAAGAGTCCCCTAAGGTCAGTTTAAATCCCAACTGAGAAACTAAGGTTGTCCCCGTTCATGCCCCTTTCATTAGATCCTTTGAAAGATTTAAAGTATGCGTAGGCATGACTTCTGGTAGATAATTTTTGGGCTGGTTGTGATTACGTGTTTGAATGTGCATTCAGAAATTATGTGAGAAATGAAAGACATGTTCAATAAAAGTGAATTACGTTAACTTGATTGTGCATGTGTGTGGTATGAGTTAGCCATGGTTTGAATCATGGATTTTTACATGTTAAAATGTTGTGTTTTACGCATATAAATATTTTAAAAATGGGATGTTCATATGAGTTAAAGTTACTAAATTGAATGATAATTCTTGATTGAAGTAACCTTGAAAATGCACCTAAAGATCTCCCTAAAAACTACTCGAAATGTCTTAATGTTTACCGTGAAAGAGAGTGAGAAAATGAAATGCAGAAAGCTGATTTAATTCTCAAAAATTACCATGAAAACACAACTAACTATGCGCTAGATTTTACACGAAAATGTATCCTAATCTAACCATCTAGATTGCTAAAAGGGAATGCCAAGGAGGTTGATCAAATTTCCACATTCGGGAATTATTTTTGTTGGGGAGCTTATGAAAAAAAAAGATTCACGTTCTAAAATATATTTTTAATGCTGAGGTCAGTGGGGATTGAGCCTATTCCCTCACCATATCATGTCTAAAAAAATTAAATGCTTTAACAAATGTGGGTCGGGGGATTCGAGAATTGGGTAACATCAATAAAAGAATTAGGGGGTATATAAAAGAAAATAAAGTGATCGGCGGTGTGGGGTTCAAATCACAACCGGCTTGGACGGATGAAGGAGAAGGAAAAAAATGAATAAAGATAATCATAAGAATGAGGTGTGTGGGATTCGAAACCACAACCTCTTGGCAGAATGAGAAGGTAACGAGAAAATGTAAATTAAAATAAGTGAGGTTGTAGGGATTCGAACCCATAAATTTTTGAATAGATGAGAGAGTTAGGAGAAAAATAAATTTGGAGAGTGGGGATTGAATCCACGACCTCTTAAATGGACAAGAGGTGAGAAAGATAAGTGGTAAATTAAAAGTAAAATAATGAGCTTGTGGGGGATTGAACGAGGGTCCCCCAAATCGGAAAAAAAGTTCATTTAAAACTTACAATAAGATTAGTGTTTGTTCAGGGATCAAACTGGGTTTCCACTTGCCCAATTCTAATATCGATACACATAAGTCATCCGTAAGTAAATATTTATGAATGATGAACCTCTACAGATTGGAATCAATATCTTGGCATATCTACAAGATGCATAAGTCTTGTACCACATAATATGGGTCTTGGCGTAACATGAATTCCCTTAGGAACAAACTATAATGCAGCTCTGGCTTGTATATGTGGAAGCCATAAGTCTACGCATAACTTTTAAAAAGTAAGTTGAGTCTAAGATGTATGTGATCAATTATGTACCCTATAAGGTTAAGTACAGAGTGGAACCGTCACTAAATGGCTAATTGCAATTGGCAATATACCAATGAATGAACATTACGTGAGGTGGTGAGTAATTTATGAAACACCAAATGGGTGTTAAAGTTTAGTGAAGAGGTTTAATATTATAAAAGGCTAATTGAAATACGAGAGCAATCTCAATGAGCCTATGTAAACTGTTACCAAAATGTCCTCACCTATGAGAGTGTAAAGCTAATGAAGAGACTAGTCTCTATGAAACTCTAATGATGTATTGAAGTTAATGCATACTTAATACTAATGTAAGGGGAGAAATCATCTAATGAGCTCTTGAATGTCCTGCATTTCAAAGACAACTTCATTATTTCTGAGTTGAATTTAATGGAACGTTATACTGAGCACTGGATAGGCTAGCTCCGAGCGGTGATGCCTTCTTCTGGGGGAAGGTGCAGAGGTTCAACACGTAACTCTCTGAGATGATATTGTCCCGCATAGGCCGGGATGGGTCTCCGTAATATTCCTAATCTTTGAACATATATGCCAATGTAGGGATCTAGGACGATCTATTCCTTATATACGTAGCAATGTTTTGGGTTCACATTGTCCCGGGATTCCACCTTTTTTCGGTTGGGGATACCCTGGATTTCTGATGCTCACATTATCTATGTTTTTTGTTAAGGTTAAAGTTCCCACAAGAATGAGGCTTGCTCAAACGAAGGGGTGTGGATATATTTTAATACGATACCAAAAAGGTTTTTGGGGTTTGTTTTTTAGGATAGTATAATCAAGAGTGACTAGACTTAAGTAATGACACTCGGTTATCTGGTCATTGCACGAGAACCCGTGAGATAGTCTTAAACGAATCCTAAGTATCGCTGGTGGTTTCACTATTAATAGAAGATGAAAAATGAGTACTATGAATGAATGAAGCAGATTATGTTTTGCTAAAAATGTTCCCCTGGTTTGATGAACATATGTTGGAAGAACCCTCGTTTGGGAATCCTAATGTCACTCCACTGATTCCAAGTCTAATGGAATATTAAAGAATGAGATGACCTATAAGTGATATGAAATGTGCCATATCTCTGTGGCGTTCTTGTAGAACTGTTCAGTGATGACTGCATGTTACTCTAATGGCATGAACTTTTCTAAGTACCAAATTTTCCAAGTCCCACTGACTTTCCTCAATAAAAATTTGGCAAGTCCCTGACTTTCCTAACCAAGATTTTTGCCAAGTCTACTGACTTTCCTAATCCAAATTTTTGTGGCAATTCCACTGACTTGACTTTCCATAATCATATCGTTAGGAGAACGAGGTCTCTTAATCATCATTCCTTGTGTGTTATTAGCATATACCATACTTTTTTTTTTTTTAAGGTGCAGTGTGTACTAATCCCATACTAATTCTACATTTTTAGGTTGCAGGAACAGTGGCTACGTTCAGAGCCTTTTCAATTTCGACGCGGAAAAGCTAATCCCCCCCCCCTGTTAAGAAAACCCGGGTTTTGTTTCGTGGTCCAGTTTATTTATACGTTTTCGTTCTCCCCCCCGCTTTTCCCCACCCTCCCAACAACTCCTAAAATACTTGTTGTGTGGACAAAATGGCTGACCGGGGCCCGTCCCATTTTCTTTCCCCCGGAGGACGCTTTTCCCCCATTAATTATTTTCTAGCTTTAGATATAGGTTTTTGATTTAGTGGATGTAATGTTTTCCACTAGAGTTTTTCCCTTTTCTCATCTTATTTCAGACATTGTAATTGGTGCCTTTTGCAAGCACACACTTAAGCAGCTGGAACTATTTCTTTCATTTGATGACTAATATTAAATGGTTGGTTGGTGGATGTTTATGAGTTAAGTAAGAATTGTAATATATGTTAAGTAACAAAAGTTCAAATTTTATAATCTCAAATTAACCTAGAACTTTTGAAAAAAAAAAGACCGATGGCGTGTTTATTCTTTTCTGCGACATCTGAGCGGTCAACGACGTCGGGTGCGTCCTTGGTCTAGAACTCCTATCGTGGACACATCCATACCTAGACAAAACGACTAAAAATCTACCATGTCTAATTCTCTAGATAACCCTGTGTTCTTCTTGGCGAGTTATGGAACTTGGACAATCAGGATAGACCTCTTTCCGCTCTGACTTAGCGGCTTCACTACCGTTGTAAAAATAAAAGGGGTTCACTAATTTTTTTTCATAAAAAAACACTAAACGATTTGCTACATAAGGAGTTACAAATGATAAACTTGCAGCTGAGTCTAAAAAAGCATAAACATCAAAAGTAAAGACTTTGATCATACCCGTGACAACATTTGGAGAATTTTCTTGCCTTTTGTGGCTAGTGATTGCATAGAGGAGGTTTGCCCATCCGCTAGTACCGGAAGTGTCTCCTCTATGTGTAGCCCTGTCTAGTGGATCAATTGATGAAGATTGGGCTCTGTTGCCCAGATTTCCCCCTCAATGCTTATTCTTAGGACACTCTTTCATGTAGTGCCCTTCTTAATCGCACTTGCAGAAACCTAACTGGCCATCACGACACTTATCGGCATGGTTTCTACCACATCTACCACAAGTAGGAGCCCAACTACCTCCTTTTGCCATACTACCTTGGGACTGGGCTGGTCTAGCCTCACCTTTGTTTTTGGGTGCAGGTGCACTAACAGTTGATGGTGCATGAGCATTTTGTTTCTGAAATTGTGGTCGACTTGAACCACCCTTCTGTTGATCAGATTTATTTCCAGTCTTATCTTTCTTATTCATGTACTCCTCTCTGTCCCTCAGCTTTTCTTACTCAACTTGTTGCACATAGTACATTAACCTTAAAATGTCCATGTCCCCAATCCACAATGCAGACCTACCTTCTTTGCTTGAAACGCGGCCCAAGCCAGCAATAAACAAGCTCATTCTCTCCTCATATCCTTAAGCATTTTAGGAGAATAGCGAGGTAGTTGGGTGAACTTCAACCCTTATTCATAATCACTCAAGGAGTACAGTTTCAAATAGTAACTCACGTACCATTACTTCCTTCAATTCCTGGAGAAAGAAACGCCCTACGAAAGCTTTTTCAAAGAAAAATTAAATTGGATGTAGTGCATCCTTATCTCTTGCCTCCTTCCATTGATCGAACAAAATCCTATCCACATTTTTCAGTTAATATGCGACTAGTTCAACTCTCTCGGCATCTACCACATGCATCACTTTGAAGACCTTCTTCAACTCTTCCACAAAGTTTTCCAGATCCTCAGTAGTGCTCGAACCGGTGAAGCTGGGAGGATTCATTCTCATGAATTCACAAATCCTCGAGGTGTAAGCCTCTTCTTGACAAGATCTTTTGTGTTTCCCGACTTGGTTGGTCACCCCTTGGCATAACATTCGGATAGCCTCACAAAATTTAGCGTTGCTGACTTCTCCTTGAGGTTGCATATTCGTGCATTAGGTACCTCTGGCTATTCGACATTCTTTCTTTATGGATGAACTCTAGATTTTCTTCTAGAGTCATGAAAATATGAAACACACGTAAGAAAAAATTAGAGGGAAACTTTTTAGAGTAAACTCTAACGCACGAAAAGGAATTTGAAAGAAGTGAGGAATTCCAAATTGTTGTAGCCTTCTAATAATAGATGTGGCACGCTTCACACTGATGACTAACACTTTACGAACATGGCTTCATAGACTCCCAAGGACTCTTGAACTCTGTGCTCTGCTACAAATTTATCAAGCCCCGAGCCTACACCCTGGTCGTGGACGACAACCAATGACCATTGTCGGCCTTGAGCGAACCCTTGGCCTGACTTACTTAACTCAGCATAAGACTTAACTTAATTCAAATATGAAATAAGAACATTCTTAAAAGAAATACTTAAAATATAATAGTCTGGAAAAATGGCACTCAAATTCTCATACCAAAACATCTATAATTCAATGAAGAGACTCAAACTTACTATCTGACTGTCTATAAAGCCTCTACAATACTAGAAAAGATGTTGGGACAGACCCCACAACGTACTAATAATGAATTTCTCGAGCAATATTGTCCTCCGATGCAAGGAGGCTCAACACCTTGCCTCTTTACATGCTCAACCTGTGATCACGAGACGCTGTGTGCTGAATTCCTGTTCCTGTATTTCAATCATAATATATTGCAGGCTACTGAATCAAGTAGATTAGATGTATATTTGCTAGTTAGGAAATGCTAAACACAACTAAAGCTTGAAATGATAAAAAAAAAAAAGCACTTACCTTGTCTCGATTCATCTCATGAAATGTCTAACTCAATAAAGAATCAATAAGTACACATGCAATATATATACAAACTGTAAAAAAAGTAGCACATAGTTCTTAAGATAATGCCATACAAACGCCACTTACTTATAATTAAAGTAACATAGAACTAGTGTGATCTCTAATCGACACCATCACTATTTCTACGTGATTGGTACAGAATTAAAACGTCTTCCGCTCAGTTGCAAGAGTACTCATTCTATAACCTTTCACTCGATATAGACCTACTGATAAGTAGATTACACTATTCCTCTGCGAAAGAACCCTAAGGAATCATCTAAAAAGTATGATCCTCTCTGTCCATGTGTGCTACCTGGTTTATGGAGACTGAAGTTGTTATTAACTTTGCATCCCCATCTCGGATCTCAATCCACTCATAAATACGTAAAATCATTGTTTTTTAAAAACACACTGCTTATCTGGTTTGAGGTAATTGCTCAAACTTAGCTTTAAAATCTCTTTTTGAAATCATAGTTCCCTTTTTCTAAAACTAGCTAAAGGCACTGTGAAAGTCTAGCTTCCTTTCTTTCTCAAAATATGGAAACATTTGTAACTCTTAAGGACTACTTAGTTCCCTTATAGATTTTTGAGAAATGCAATCACTCTTTTCTCTTTGCTTTACTTGAAACTTCACTCTTAAGGAATACTTAGCTCCCTTTTAACTCTTGAGATTTAGCTGAACTCATTTTACTTTGCTCAACTTGTAGCTTGAGACTTAAAATAGAATTAGAATGTTTGTTTAAGACTCTTGAAAACTTTAAGAACTTACTTTTACTTTCTCCTTAACTTTTAGACTTGACATTTAACTTCTTTGACTTTGATCTTAACTTCCATTGAATTGGATTATGGATTCAAGGATCATCATATCATGTTTATGGATGATTTCATGATGTTTAGATGTACCTTAGAGTGTTGAAATCAACTAAGAAACATAGTTACGTCACTTAGGAGCTAGAACGAAAATATGGGGGGGGGGATGGGTCTCCATGTGGCCTTTGGTGCTATGGCTTGCGCGGCGTGCCAAAGCCTGTCGGACAGAGTCTTTCCGGAGGGGCTCTGGTTGGTGCGGCGCCCTAGGGCCTATCAGACATGATTTTTTATGTTTGTTCTCCCATTTTCATCTCTAAACCTTCTAAACTCCCATGGATATTTCCTCAAACACTTAGGATCACTAATATTCTCAATACCCAATATATTGTTTATATAGTTCTTTCAAACAATATAAAGAACTGAACCTAACTCATCCTGAGATAGAAGTTATGACCGTTTGAAAATGACCCAAAACTCTTGTTAATCTAAGAAATTTCACCTTTTTTTCCTTATTTTTAAATGATTATTTTTGTTCTTTTGTTTCCTTGTTTCTTGCTTATTCACCTAGCTATTTCGCGTTACGAGATGTTATATTTGATGACTGATCATATTATTAGGTAAAATGGTAAAAAATGTCCTTAAACTATTGAAGGAACCATAGCCCATCCGTTAAGTTTGGTGGCTCAATGCTCTATTTGTTAAACTTTCGGTTCAAAAATTCCCTTAAACTATGCGAAAGAAACAAAAGTGCCCTTCTTTTGTAGTTTGACCCATATGTTCTTGTTGTCAATACTTTGGTCCTATAAGCCCTTATTGTTATTTAATGGGTCAAAATGTTCATTTTCCAAATAACCATATAGTTATTTTCTTTTTAACACATTCCTTTTCTAATAATGTTTTTTAAAATTTGTAAATATTTATCTTACTTCAATTCAGAAAATAAAAAATAAAATCTTTCTTATTTTATTATCATTATGTTATAAATTAATGATGAATATATTATGATCTTATATATGTGACATATATTATCTGCTGAAAGGTTTCATAAAGTATTATATTTTAATTGATAAAATGAGAGTAAGAAGAAAAAAATAAATATTTTCTACATTATTATTTCTTAAAGTGATATTATAAGAAAGAAAACAATAATAGTATTCTTTAATAATATTTTAAGTAGGAAGAAGATGTGTTCAAAAATTAAAAAATAAATATTCAAATAAGGGCATTTTAGACCCTTTTTAAAAATATAGGGTCATTTTTGGAGCAAAAAACTGACTGCAATAGTATTTGAACCCGAGTATTGACAGTAAGGGTATTTTTTAGCCAAACTTTAAACTGAGGGCATTTTTGTTCCTGTATTTTTTAGCCAAACTTTAAACTGAGGGCATTTTTGTTTCTTAGTGAAAGACATTTTTGACCCTTTTCCCTTATTTTATTATCGAAAAGTATGATTCTCAATTTATAGAAGTACAAAACCTTTTCCTCTATTATCTAAATATGAAAGATTTTTTCTTCCATAAATTATGTATTAGATTAAAATAGCATGGGTTTGAATAAACTAATTTCAAACTAATAATTACTAAATATTAAGAATTTAATACTAATAAGTTTCCTACTTATTCTCACGATAAATCTATTTTTACTTGTTATTTTAACCAATGCAAATTTTATATGTCAATTGCAATGACTATTAAACTTCAACAAAAAAAAACTTGTTATTTCCCTTTTTTTATTATAGTCACATGTCTATTAATGGAAAAATAAATTATTTTCACTATTGCTATATGTAAATTAATCTCAATTGCAATTATGTTAGAACAAATGTTTTCCTTGGCTTTATACGAGTTATATTTTACTTACCTTTTTTTCCTTTTGAGATAACGACAATCTCCAAAATAGAATTATACGGAAAAATTATACGGAAAAAGTGTCGCCTTGAACATCTCAAAAAAGTTAAATATAGTGGTTACCTTGATGGTTTTGTTGATATGGTACTTGCAATTTACCTTATTGAAAATAGTGATGCTTGACACATTCATTATTGATCCTTTCAAATATGATGCTCAAGAAGCAAGAGGTCGGGTTCAACGACAGTACAAGAAAAAAGTTCCTAAACAAGTCAAGCTAGTGTTACTTTAGGGGTTGTTGGGTTGATGATTATAGTTATGAACAAATTAATGTATTATTTTATTCAGAGGTTAATTATTTATTTATTTATTTTACATTTTACCATGCATATCATAATACATTCATTTCTCTAGCTATACAGTCTTGCTTTTTTATGAATGAGTTTTTAAATTCATAAACCAATGTTTCATTGATTTTCATAATTTTCATTCTAAAAGTTCTGACTATGGATCTTCCTTAGGGTGTATAACAATTGAACCGAAATCGAACTCAAAACCGCAAATCGAGTCAAACAAAAAAAAATCGACTAGTGATTTGGTTTGACTTGGTTTGACTTGGAAAAAAATTCGACTATATTTAGGATGGTTTGGTTTAAACTAAATAAAATCAACCCGATACCAGAACAACCCGACATTATATATGTACTTTTAAAATTTTATTTTATACATAAAAATATTTAATTTGGTATCATTTCAGAATATTTCGTATACTATTTATTAGTTTTTATCTTTTAATATATTATTCCAATTTTAAAACTTAGACATTCAGTCGGTCCATAAGGATTATAGTTCATAAATATTGATAATTAATGAAAAAACTTAAACAAAATCAATTCATACTTATCAAAAAGAAATTATTCACATAATCATTACAATAATTCGATATTTTTGTTCTTTATTTTATATGGTTTCGCAATTAAAATCAAATCTAAATTAATTTTCCTTAATGTTTAAAATGGTAACTACACTTATTAAACGATTTTGAGCATGATTTAGTACTTTTAAATTATGATTATTTTCACTAGACATATACAAATTTCTTTTATCTGTTGATTTCATATTATTTTTTAGTGAACTATTTTTGCTTCATCATCTCATCTCATCTTTTTGTTATTTTGTAGGAAACATCTAGATAATTATATTTTGGTGGATAAGAAATATTTGGAGGCACAATTAAATAAAATGTTTGTAAGCTTTACCGAAAAAATCCAAAAATCTAGAAAAATTCGAAGTTTATTAGTTTGGTTTGATTTATAAATTTGAAAATTCAACACAATGGTTTGGTTTGGTATTTGAAAAATCTGAACCAACCCGATGTTGAAAAACCCAAAAAGAAAACTTTATTGGTTTAGTTTGGTTCATAAATTTAATAATTTTACACGAATGATTTGGTTTGATATTTGAAAAACTCGAATCAACACGGTCATGTACACCCCTAATCTTGATTATGCAGATGATACTATTATCTTTACATCAAACTAATACATATTATTTAAAGAAAATTATCAATTGTACAGGATTATGAGACACAATCTGGTCAGAAAGTGAATAAGGATAAAAATTCAATTTATCTACATCAGAGTGTAGCAACGGAAGATAATCAATTAGTAAAAGATTGTACAAACATAAAAAGGGTCAGTTTCCTTTTAAATATCTGAATCGCCCTAAGATCATTCAAGAAAAAGAAAAGAGCACTATTCAGAGCTTATTCAATGAGTGAAGTCAAAATTGTAAGCATGAAAAGGAAATATGACAACATATTGAGGTAAAGAGGTATTACCTATGTTTTACTAAGAGTTCGTATCCATGTTCTTTCTTCTATTGTTCCTCCTAGTTTTGTTTTAAAGGAACTTCATAGGATTTTTGTCACATTCTTTTGGAGTAATTAAGTCACAGGTAGGAGTAAACATTGGCTACATTGGAGAAGATATATTTACCTAAACTAGAAGGTGGATTAGGGTTTAGAACTATTATAGGTATCTCAAAAGCTATACAAATTGTGGATGAAGTATTGCAAAAAAGAAGATTCTTACACTTGTTTAATAAAGATGGGCTTCTTAGGTGTGGAAGAATATGTTGCAAAATAGGGAAAACAGATTTTATGGTGGGAACCTAAGGGAGGGACTATGCTTCGTCCATTACATCTTTATCATACAAATGTACAAACATGTCATCCATTGATTGATGTTAAGATTTTCTTGAAGGAAGCTGATTGAGATTATGATAATATACAATGTCACTTGATAGAAAATGTGCTTAATGATGTTAGACTACTCATGGATCATGTCAAATTGTCTGATAATAAGGATAAGCCTTGGTGGGAAAAATAATTAACACTGAAAATTTATTGTGAAGAGTGCATGGGATATATTAAGAAGAAAGGAGATCATAAATGAAGTCTTTAAGTAAATTAGGGTGAAGAATTTTCCTTTTAAGATGTCATTTTTTAGGTGGAGAGTATGGTCAAATAGATTTCCTGTGGCTATAGTGATGACTAATTGAAACCCTAATACTTCTTAATTATTCACTTAATGTAGGCAACCTAGAAAAGACACCTACTTATAAAGGGTGAGATTGCTAAGACAAGCTGGAAATAATTTACATCTGTGGTTGGTATCATTTGTTCATTAATTTATATTAAATAAACAATGAAGATATGGTGGGAAGCTACTAGAAATGCTAGGCAGAAAGTTTTTTTTTCTAGCAGTTCCTTAATATATATCTCTATAGAAAAAGAGGAATAATGTGGTTCATATTTGGTCTTATTCAGCCGACAAGGTTATCTAGGATGTTAATAACATTGTGCAAAAATTGATGACATAGAGATTTGATTACAGGAACTTGGCCTTTTATGGTGTCATTATTGGATGGTTTCAGGACCTGTCTTAAAGCGAGATGGGTAAGGTGGTACCCTCCTAATGATGGTTAGCGGAAGGTTAATACTGATGGAACTTCGGAGGACAATCCAAGGTCTAGTGCTGCAGCTTTTGGTATTCGAGATAATAATGGAGATGTAGTTGGTGAAAAGATTTGAAGATACTTGATGGAATTAATTTAGTTGCTGAGGTTGTGACTATTAGATAGGCTTAGGGATATACCAACATTATTGTAGAAACTAACTCATTGACAATGGTACATGTACTAAATAGTGTCTAGGAGATACAATGGAGTGTTTCTGAAAGTCAACTTTATTAATATACTGAGTAAAATGTTGTCATGAACCGTACAACACTCCTCAAGGGAGGAAAATACTCTTACTCATTTTTTTTGCTAATGTGATTTTTTATTTTCCAAGTAATTATGAATTCACAACTTTTAGAAGGTTCCAAACATAGTGAAGAAAATAATCAACTAGGAGAAGCAAAATTTCCCAACAATGTGAATTAAACAGACAAATGTTACAAGGTACTGAAGCTCAGATCTAAGTACTGTTTTCAAGTAGAATCTTAAAACAATTTAGATTAAAACTGTCTACTACAGTAATTCTAGAGTCAGATGTAATTCCGATTGGTCAATATACCGTGCATCTATTGAGAGCTTTGAGGTGTATCGTATGGTATTACACCAGGACTAAGAAGGTATGTGCAGGCTCATGTTTTTGTTCTGAGTTTCTTTTATTTTCACGTCTTTTTAAGATAATGAGTTATTTATTTTTAAGGGTTTGAAGTAATGCATCCCCTTTTTTTTTTTTCATCTCACCAAAGCGAAGTTCACAACGTAAAGACAAATTGGAATATCCGTTCCCCGTTTCACAGTAATAGACATTGAAAAAATCAACAAAGTCAGTGACTTTACTTGGATTAAAGGGAAGGTAGTGGTATTTATCCCTCGACTTAATTCATCTGATATGACATAAGTTTGGGTAAAGAATAACTGATTTTACTTGATCTTCAAATGATGCAAGACGATGAAAAATAACAATTCAGGTCCATAAATCTATAGAATACCAGATCAACTCAGAAACTCAAATCAACAATTGATCAAATTGGGTTCAAATTCATACTATCCCTCGACTTAATTCATCTGATATGACATAATGCAAGATATGGGGTAAAAGCATCATGTTTACTTTATTTGCACAAACGGCAAGCGAATGAAAATAACATTCAGTCCCTAATCTATAGAATACCAGATCAACTCAGAAACTCAAATCAACAATTGATCAAATTGGGTTCAAATTCATACCTATCATTGAAGATGGAGAATCGTTGTGCGATGTTGAGGTATTGAAGGAGTATGAGCTGAATTCAAGGTATAGACATGTCACCACCCAAAACTCATTGTTATTGAAACTCACACTTACAAGCGGTGGGAGAACCACTATTACTATCCAACTAAAACACTTATTCTAAACTAAGGCATTTAAGTTACGGAATCAAGTTAAATGACTAAAAGAAAAGTTCCATTACTAAACAAAGATCTAACAACTAAAATTTGCGGAAGATAAACCTAAGATATGAAAGCCAATGTATCAACACTATTAAACGAATACCAAGTCTAAACAAGACTATTGTACTATTCAACTAAGTAAACAAAAGGTCTAAGTCGAGAAATGGTGGACATAGACAAAAGAGAACTCCATGGCAATTCGGAAGACGCGACTCGATCCTAAAGTCGATGTGATAATCTCTAGTCTCCTAAGTGAGGTCTATCAATAGCTTCTTGAAGATGCCTTGTACTCAACAAAATAAGGGCAAGTTCAGAATCAGTACACAACCACCGTATACTGGTAGAATCACACAGATATCCCACTAGTGAAATATAAACAAGTCTAACAGACGTTACAATCACATGCTTAGATATTCAACATTAAAAAAATTATCAACATGAAAAATCGACCATACATTTCTCATGCTTAACACATCATTAGTCCTCTCACGAAACCCAAACTCAAACTGTTAGTACACTAGCTTGGTACCCTATCCCTGATTGCTTGTTGCAATGTGGCAATTTGATCCCATAGTTGTTCCGAAACATGGTAATCTGATCCAATGTTTATGTCGAAATGTGCCAATTCAATCCAAGTTAGCTTGCCGGGACGTGACTGTCACGCCCCGAGCCTAAACCTGCATATGGCCGACACTTGATGACCTTTGTTGGCCTTAAGGCCACCCTTGGTCTACCTTACTTAACTCAGTGGAACATTTAAACACTAGAGAAATAACTCAAGAGAATAACTTTAAAATAATGCTTAACAAAAATGGCAACTTAAGTCTTATCGTTTACAAGAGAATTAAAAGATTACCGAACTCTAACCCTATTTTGTCTATGAAGACTATCATGAAATGGATGTTGGGACAGGACCCCCAATCATCCTAACAACTGAAAATTGAAAGAAAATAACTGAAAGGTAAAGATGTCCTCCGGATTAAATGGAGGCTCACCAACTAACTCAGAGTTGCTCACTTGATCAATGGTGTGCTGGAACGTCGATCCTAGTGACCTCTGTCTGTATCATGATACGATGCAGACCATCTGGCATCAATACATCGAATATACGAATATGCGAGTTTAAATGTTAAAACAACATAGGCTTGAAAAGGAGTAAGAAAGAACACTTACCTTGGCTCTGCTCTACTTGTGAATAACTAACTAATTATAACTACTCAGTTAATTATATAGCAGTTTAAAGGCATATGCAATATAAATAAACATTGTTAAAAACATGGTTTTCAGCTCTGTATATTCAAAGATACCATTAACTGTAAAATATATGTAAAAATACAAAATAATCTGATGTAAACTCATAATCTTAATAATATAGAAAATATATCATTCTTCCTCTCAAAGTCTACTTATGCAATGCATTAATGAAGTCTCATTCCCCTATTCATACTAAGAAAAACCTCTTGAGGAACCATGCAACTGTTGTTGTGAGAGTTTCTCTAACCGACAATCATCACTTAATAATCATAGTGATGGTACAACATTTTACATCACGCTGCCAAGGACCATCCTAAAGCTACAAGAGTATAAGACCTGAACAGCCTAATGGATCCACTAGTAAACTGTGAAAAAGATTCATCTAACAGATGAGCATTCCTTCAGATGATGCTACATTGTTTCATGGGACTTGTTCATCTTAAACTCATACTCCCCACCTCGTGCTCCTACTACTCCCTAAAAATATATGAATCGTATGTTTTTAACAACTACTGATTCCTTTGGGTTTGAGGATTAAGTTTCTCAAACATAGCTTTAAAACACGCTTGGGAAATCATAGTTTCCTTGCTTGCTTCAATTTTCCGAAGATATAATTCTTTCTCAACCAAACTAGCCAGAAAGCTCTTTGGAAAACTTATCTCCTTGTTTAATAGTTGAGAACCTTTTTACTCAGTCCACCTATACTAACTTTGAGGAAAAGAACTTCACTTAGACTCTTTCCTATTTACTTATCTGAGCTTGAGTTTTTTTGAAAGAAACGACTGTTCACGAAGTTACTTAGTTCCCTTAATTTCTTTCATGGATGACTTCAACTCTTTTAGTGAATACTTAGTTCACTTATATTCTGAATTCTTGTAATAAGACTTCAAATTTTACTTTTTTTACAATCGGGACTTGAGCCTAAAACGAAGTAAAAAGTTTAAATAATACTCATGGAACTTTAAGAAACTTTACTTTGTCTTACTTCTTACCTTTTAGACTTAACTATTAGCTTCTTAGACTTTGATCCTAACTTTACTTTAATTGGATTAGGGATTCAAGGTTCATGATCTCATATTTATGGATGATTTCATTAAGAGTGTTGAAATCAACTAGAAATGTGGGTACATCACTTAGGAACTAGTACGAAAAGATGGGTAATGAATGAGGTAACCTGGCATTTTTGGCGCTATAAGAGGGTAGGGCGCCAGGCTCCGAACTTCAGAGGCCTAGTTGGGGCGCTCTGGCCGGCGCACCACCCCAAGCCCCTACGGACACACATTGTCCTGTACGGAAAAGAGATACGCTGGGACCCAAGGCCCTACGGACGCGCGTTTTGACTTTTCTTCTCCGTTTTTTATCACCTTTTAAGAAAACTTCCATGGATCTTTCCCCAAAAACATAGAATCACTAACATCCTCAATACTTAATAGTTTAGACTCGTAAAACAGCCCGAAAACACGAATCCAATCAACTAGGACATACTACAACCCATTTAATCAAGAATTTGATAATTGTTCATCACAATATCAGTGTTCATCATCCAATCTACTCTAAATTGCTGAATTGAATCAAATTGGTGTGTGGGTGGAAGAATCCAACACAAAAATATCTCACATACCTTAATAGGGATCACCTACGAAGATTTCTACAAGCCGAACTTCGACGATCTTGAACATTCTTGCTTCCTCTCCTCTCTTCTCCTCTTCTTTTCTCTTCTCTCAAAACCCTAACTTGTTCTCTCAAAGTGTGGACTAAATAGGATAAGTTTAGAACCCGATTTATTACCCAAAAATGTAATAAGATAGAAGGATAAGGAAAATACCAAAACACCCTTTTAAAATCCGAATTGGACTTTACTTAATTGAACAACCTAACTTTCGAAAGGCATAACTCACTCATACGAAAACAAAAAAGCGCAAACTCGGTGGCGTTGGAAAGATGTTTCCAACGATATCAATAAATGCCTTTAATTATCCTGAGATAGGAGTTAATGCCATTTGAAGTTGACCAAAAATTCACTTTTTTCCTAACTTAAGAAAATTTCTAGATTTAAATTCTTCCCAAAACTTACTATTTCAACTTTTATGCTTCTTCATAACTATTTCAATTTGCGATACATTCAGCTCATACACCCAACATCAAAATATAAACACAACATGTAAACTTAATATCAATGCCAATAAAATGAGTAGTACATTAATTTAGAACTTCTCCGAATTCGAAGAGATGTGGGTATCTCTTCTTCTTATCCTCTTTAGCTTCTTAAGTAGCTTATCTACAAACTGATTTCCCTTCTTACCAAATCTGATAACTCCCATCATAGGTCAAGCCTTAAAGTAATTCAACTATCTACCGTTGTTGCACACAACCTACATTGATATATCAATACACCATCTCCCCTTTTCCAAAAGCCATCATTTTTTGCTTATGAACACTTGCCTTTTATTTAATCCAGATAGATTCTTGGTCTTGCTTGACTTTTGCTTTTGACACTAATGATTATTCAGACACAATGATCACCAGCACTCCTCTTTATGTGTAATTCATTATAGTTGATATGCAGTTAACTCAACTCTCTCAGTGTCAACTACATGCATTACATAAAACACCTTTTTCAACTCTTCCACAAAGTTTTTCAGATCCCAGTAGTGCTTGAACCAATGAAACTTGGGGGATTAATCCTCAAGAATTCCCTTCCTTGAAGTATCATCCCCTTTTTGTCAAGCTCATCTTGGTTGGTCACAACTTTAATCAACATCCGGATAGCCTCACGGAACTCAGCATTGGTAACCACCCCTTCAGGTTGCACTTCAGGAGCATTGGGTAATTTCTGTTCCTGATCTTCTACATTTCTCCTAGCTCGACAACTTCTTACTACTCTTCGTGGAGGCATTGTTATCTGAAACACGTGCAAGCACGAATTAGAGAGAGACTTTTAGATATAATCTCTAAAACACGAAATAAGTATGAAAAAATGAGGAATTCTTAAATATTGTAGCCTCCTAATCATATATGTGGCGCACTTCGCACCGATAACTAAGACTTTATAGACATGGCTTCATAGAATCCCTATGACTCTTAAACTCTGTTCTCTTATACCAAGTTTGTCACGCCCCAGGCCTACACCCTGGACGTGACTGCACACAATTACCATTTTTGGCCTTGAGAAAATCCTTGGTCTAGCTTACTTAACTTTGTGGAAGACTTAAACACTGGAGAAATAACTCAAGAGACTAACTTTACAATAATGCTTAGCCAAAATGGCAACTTAAGTCTTATCGTTTACAAGAGATATGAAAAGACTAAGAAACTAATTATATTTGTCTATAAAGATGCTAAATTAAATATAGATGTTGGGAAAGGACCACCAATCACCCTAACAACTGAAAATTGAAAGAAAATAACAAAAATGTAAAAAATGTTCTCCGGAATAAAGGGAGGCTCACCAACTAACTCTGTGTTTCTCATTAGATCAACAATGCCTCGAATATCGATCCTAGTTACATGTTTCTGCATCGTAATATGATGCAATCCAACTAGCATCAATACATTGAATGTATGAGTATGCGAGTTAGAGTGCTAAAATAACATAGTCTTGAAAAGGATTTAGAAAGAACACTTACCTTGGCTCTACTCAAAACATGAATAACTAACTCATTATAACTACTCATCTCAATATATAGCAATTTAATGACAAAAGAAATATTAATAAAAGTTGTTTAAAGTATGGTTTTTAAATTTGTATATGCAAAGATACCATTAACTGTAAAATGTATGTAAAAATACAAAATAATTTGATGTAAACTCATAATCTTAATAATAAAGAAAATATATCATGTTTCCTCTAAAAATCTACTCATGCAGTGCATGAATGAAGTCCCATACCCCTATTCAGAACCTCTTGAGGAACCATGCAACTAATGATGTGGGAGTTTCTTTAACCGACAATCATTACTTAATAACTATAGTGATGATGCAACGTTTTATCTCACGCTACAAAGGATTATCCTAAACCTGCCAGAGTATAGGACCTGATCTGCCTAATGGATCCACTAGTAAATTGTGATAAAGATTCATCTAAAAGTATGACTCTTTTATACCCATGATGGATACATGGTTTCATGGAGACCTGAGTTAATCTGATACTCGCATCCCCACATTGGTGCTCAATACTACTCCCAAAAATATACTGGCTCTTATGTTTTAAAACATATTGATTCTGTGGTTTGAGATTAGTGCTCAAAACTTGGATTTAAAACTCTCTTGCAAATCATAGTTTCCCAACTTGATTCATTTTATAAAGTTATAACTCTTTTCTAAAAACTAGCCCGAAGGCTCTTTGGAAAACTTAGCTTCCTTATTTAAACGTGAGAACATTTACAAATCTCTTTGTGAATACTTAGTCCCCCTATACTTTTGAGGAAAAGAACTTCAACTTAACTCTTTACTCTTTACAATTACTTAGATTAAAACTTGAGTTTTTGTAACGACTCTTCGGGAATTACTTAGTTCCCTTATATTTCTTTAAAGGATGAACTTCAACTCTTTAGGGAAATATCTATTTCCCTTATACTTCTTTGAAGGAAAGATTTAAATTTTTACTCTTTCTTTAACTCGATACTTGAGTCTTAAACAAAGTTAAAACATTCAAATAAGACTCTTGGAACTTTAAGAAACTTTACTTTCTCTTATTTCTTACCCTTTAGACTTAACTGTGAACTTGTTAAACTTGGATCCTAACTTTCCTTAAATTGGATTATGGATTCAAGGTTCATGATATCATATTTATGGATGATTTCATGATGTTTAGACGTACCTTAGAGTGTTGGAATCAACTAGAAATGTGGGTACATCACTTAGGAACTAGTACGAAAAGATGGGCAATGAATGGGGTAAACTGGCGTCCTTGGCGCTTTGAGACGCGTGGGGCGCCATGCCCCAAACTTTATAGGCCAATTTGGGGTGGTCTGGCTGGCGCACTATCCCAAGCCCCTACGACAGACACTGTCCTGTGGGTCCATGGGAGGCGCGGCGCCCCAAGGCCCTACGGACGTGCGTTTCAAATTTACTTCTCCATTTTTCATCTCTAAACCTTCTAAACTTCCATGGATATTTCCCCACACTTAGAATCATGAATATCCTCAACCCAATAGTTTAGACAGATAAAACAGCCTGGGAACACAAATTAAATCAACTAGAACATGCTACAACCCATTCAATCAAGAATTTGATATATGTTCATAAAGATATCAATGTTCAGTATCCAATCTACTCTAACTTACTTAATTGAGTCAAATTAGTGTGTGGGTGGAAGATTCAAACCAAAAATATCTCACATACCTTAATAGGGATCACTGTCAACAATTTCCACAAGCCAAACTTTGACAATCTTGAACGTTCTTGCTTCCTCTCCTCTTTTCTCCTTTCTTTTATCTTCTCTCAAAATACTAACTTGTTTTCTAATATCCTGAACTGAATAGGATCAGTTTAGACCCCAGATTACCCAATAATGAAATAAATTAAATAGGTAATAAAAAGACCAAAACACCCTTTTAAAATTCGGATTTGACTTTCCTTAATCCAATAGCCCAACTTCCGAAAGACAGAAATCACTAATACAAAATTGAAATCGCACAAAATCAGTGGCGTTGGAAAGATCTATCCAAGGGCTTTCCAACCGTAACAATAAATACCTCTAAATCATCGTGAGTTAGGATTTATTGTTGTTCGAAGTTTCCCAAAAACATATTTTTTTCCCAACTTAAGAATATTTCCAGATTTAAATTCTTCCCAAAACTTACTATTTCAGTTTCTAATCTTCTTCCTAACTACTTCAATTTGTGAGATGTTACAGTGGCAATCCGATCCAATCAACACACCCAAATCACGAATACAAGTACAACATTAAGATCATACAACAAGATGTAATTCATGGCCTACAATTATTCGTCTATCTAAGTTACAACAAACGTGATCAATATTGCAACATTCATATCCATACATTATAATAATAAAGAAAGAGCATTCATACATCACACAATCATAAAATCACAACAATCACCTATCTCGAAACAAGTTTAAAACCTTAAGAAACTTGATCTTTCTCTTTCCGAATTCGTTGCATTTTTTTCTTGGTCTACAAACAGTCACAATAACATGGAAATAAATAAACAATCATTAATTGCCCGATTTACTAACAACTCTATGAACCCTAGATCAAACTCATCATCCCAACTAGTCAAACTAGGGTTTATTACACCATAGAATCTATCAAAAAACTCTTCCCCATCAATATTGACCCATTCTAGTAAATTGGACAGATTGAGAAGTGAATTCGGAGATCGAAAAGCTTACCTTTATCTTCAAGAATGGTGAAAAACGAGTAGGAACAGCCTAGAGGTTGTTCTTTAGATCTAAAAGTCGAAAAGTGTCAAAAAGGTCATTTTGGAGTTTTATTTACGACTTAATTCGCGCCTGTCCCGCTACAGAGGCACCCATCCCACTATAGTGGCGTCGCTGTAGCGGCACCTTTATGACCAGTGAGCCTTCGTTAAAAAATCATTAAATCCATGACTTTTAAGTCACATCTTGTGTGCTATAGTGGCAATTTTCAGGACAGAGAGTTCTTAGGGGAATTTTAATCCCCCCCCCCTTTTCCAACACACTCTCAACCAACTACGCTCAAAAAATGACATTAACGCTAAGATCGATTTCCAGAGATCTACTTATCCATATTAAATTCTCTAAATTCGTATGTATTACTTAACGAATTATCTATCCATTCATGCTACTGAATTCATATTTACTCCACCCGATTACTACCAGATTTCCTACACCATGATGACTCCGATTTCCTCCAAATTAGGACAAGGTTGGAGAATTCTAATACTACGAAAAGTTTTTCTCGTCCCGATTTTCGTTTGCTGGAATTTCTATAATAACGAAACCCGGTCATTACAAGAGTATATTGTGGAGGCTCAATGAGTTCAACAAAGTAACTGGTCTTTCTAAAACGGTAGCCCCTTTGCCACTTTCCAATTTTTATTTATGACAGTTCCATTTCCTTATTTATTTTTTTATCTTTTGTTTTTGTTCTTTTAGATTTCTTTGTTTTACCAAGTGGGCTCTACCACTCTGGACTAGTCCACATCTACTTTATTTATTTTGCTTTTAATATAATCTAACCTAATGGGTATTTCACAAAAAGAAAAGATTTTATACAGAGTAATTAACCTTCTAACCAACTACCAAATAAAATATTACTTAAGCAGAATTTAATATCTACAAAATTCACCTTCAAATCAGCTACCAGGCGGTCCCTTAATTAATCACTTTCAACCTTCACTGTCATTATATATTTATATTTATAGTTTTTATTGTACTTTTTGTGAATTTAATTTCTCACATGACCATCTAAGTTATAAATATAATTTTCTCAAGTTGAAATTTTGAAAAATATTTGCGACAAGAAACTTGTCAAACTATGCCTATATTTAATCCTCAAAACTTTCTCGTGATCCAGAAAAGTTGACTTAGTTTCACCTATCTTCACTTTGTCCCTAATCACTCTCAACTTGTCATTTTTGAACTGGTGGGCATAAATCTAATCCATCAATGTATACCTAACCACAATAAAGGCTAAGATGCGGTGGGGTGTAGAAATATCAAGTCAAACCAAATGTCTAGCCAACGACTGGACCTCCAAGACCAAAGGTTTCTCTTATTCCTTGAGAAATTCTAAGATACCCATACTATGTGCCTTCCCTCTCAATGCATCCTTAACCATATTTTCCTTGCCTAGATGATAAGATTCACAGAACACTACAAATGTCACACCTACTTCAGGTAATGCTAGAATAAAGGTTGAAGTCAATAACTCCTTGAGCTTTTGAAAGATCTCTCAAACTCATCGGTCTATATAAATGCCACAATCTTTAGAGTCGGCTTAGTCAAAGGGAACTGTGGAAGAGAAACTCCAAAGGAATTGACAATAATATAAATAGGTCTCCCCCAATCTTGAATTGCCGCAACCTTGACCGTATAAACCATTACGCCATCCTTTGTCAAACAAAGAAAGTCGCAAACTTCAAGCCAAAATTCGCACTTGGAGGATTTTGAATACAACTTATCTTCTCTAATCTCTAAAGTACGGTCCTTAAGTAATAACATAATCGACTTTATTCTTGAAGTAGACAAAGATATCATTAATAAACACAATTACAAAGCCACAAAGGAATACTAATAAGGTAAAAAATACTATGTTCATCAACTTCACGAAAGTATCCAGGGCGTTAGTCAATCCAAAGGACATGTCCACAAACTCATAATGCCTGTAGTGAATCCTAAAAGCAGTCTTCGGGATATCGGAATCCTGAACTCTAAACTGAATGTAGCCCAACTTCAAGTCAATCTTCGAGAATGATGATGCACCCTAAAGATGGTCAAATAAATCATCAATATGAGGAAGAGGATATTTATTCTTGATAGTAGTCTTGTTCAGCTGGCGATAACCAATACACATGCTCATGCTATCATCTTTTTTTGTCACATATAAGACTGGTGATCTCCATGGCGATACAGTAGGCGAAATAAACCCTTTTTGTAACAAGTGTTCAATTGATGCTTCAGTTCCTTCAGCTTTATTGGAGACATTCGATAGGGAGAGATGGAAATGGACTAGTACCCAACTCCAAGTCACCAAAAAAGTATCACAGTCAGGAGAAACACGGATAAGTCTGTAGGAAACACATCCATAAACTCTTTCACCACCATTATGGTCTCTAAATGAGTTGGATTTTTGGTTAGATCATGACTATGGGACAAAACGATAAGCAACCTATACCATCATCTGAACGGTCTAGAGAAAGGATATCACTCCCTTCAGATATCAACTCGGAGCACTTTTTCACACTGATTGAGGTAAGTCGGGGGTAAGTTAATGTCACGATGTTATCGTAATAATTTAATATTTCATGATAGGGATATAACAATTCCATACCAGATATCACATCAAAATCAAGTATATGAAGCGAACCTAGGTGCGCCTGAGTCTTACTACCATAGACTGTCACTACACACATCAGGTACACCCAATCCACCACTAAAGAATCATCTCCCGAGGTAGAGAAACTAATAAGAACAATAAGGGACTCACACACATCATTAATACTTGCAGCATAATAAGTAGAGATAAAATAATAATTCAACCCAGGATCAAATAATATTGTATCCTAATGGTAACAGACAAGAATTGGACATTTGATCACTGCATATGAGGCCTTTGCCTCGGATCTACCCGTTATATCATAGAACTGCATGAGGTCACCACTATCATGGGCGCCACCATGAAGACTACCTCGCGTTCCCTAAGGTACACCTCTAATACCCTTGGCAACACCTCTAGCACTCTGTGAGGTACCTCATACCACTGTAGATGGACAAGAACAAGTAGCTTGTGACCCTGACTGTATGGTGGATGAATAAAGTCTAGGTAAATCCTTATCCTTGTTCCCAAACTCCTCTAAAAAACAACGAGGACTTAAATCTCGCTGAGAGTGACGAGAAAAATCTACACGCCCTCCCTGACTTGAAATTCCACTATGCGAACTTTGACCAATCTTACTATGCCTGGATCAACTAACGACATTTGTACACTAAATAACAACCTAGACTAGTCTATCATGATAGATATGTGAGCCGTCACCTGAATAATCTCTGCCTCTAGATGAATAATCGTTGAACTGACTATGGAAATGTACCTCTTGGTATGGCCAACCTATGTAGCATGCCAAATACTCTAAATCATCCTAGTATGATATATAATACTTTAGAACGTACTACATGTTAACATAGGAGACGTTTTGGCCTCTTAAAGATAATTGGGCAACCTATTTACCAATTTAAGGACCCACTCAAACTCTACGAAAATACTCGATGTATCATAGTGGGACAACTCATGGAAATGACGCTCATACTCAGAAATCGACAAGGAGCCCTATTCCAATCTATTAAACTCTTCATTGCATTAAACTTAGAGGCTATAGGTCAAACCTCTCGAGAAACACCTTATAAACTACTCCAATCTAATAGCAGGCGAACCAATGGAGGTACGATCCAGAACTCATCTCCGCCACTCCTTATCCATACTAGAAAATTGATAAGAAGTATAACAGACACCATGAGCCTGTAAGATACCCAGGTTGAACAACCTATCCTGACACTCAGTCAAAAAGTCATAAGCCTTCTCTTCAGTTGTGCCATCGAACCTGTGAGGTGCCAATCTAACAAATCTCTCTAAACTCTTCTTCTCGATAATATACATGGTTGCACAAGAAGAAAAAGTGTTTCTAAAAGTCCTAGAGGTGCCAAATAAGGTACTAAAGAGGGACCAGGAGACTGAAATACCATACTAGGCTCTTGAATGGGTGATGTAGTGCCAACAACAATAGGATAAGCTATCGTACTCGAAAAACTACTAGTAGAAGGGGTACCGTCAAACCTATCCAATAAGCTGACAATCAACTCCTAAAGAATATTTATGTTGTGATGAACCACATAAGGTTGTACTTGTCCCCTCACCTTGTTTTTCTGCTCAATAATATCATCATGCTAAATTACGAGCTCAAGCGATGCCTATCTAACTCATCCTCGAGAAGGTATAGCCCCTCTCACTAAGCCATGACCCTTAACTCTATTGTGTCCCTGCCTTAACCATGAATCAGGGCTTCGGCCAACCTCGCCCTCTAAGGCATTAGCTCTAGTCATCAGTGCCTGCGCTAGAGAAGATATTAGTGGTATGTAACACTTGATATAAATAACTAATACGAAAAGAATCAAATGAAAGAATTTTTCTAGAGTAGATATCATGTAGCCTCTCAAACATAAGTAAGGACATATATGTATCAATCCTTAAGACTCTACTACACACCCTACTCTTTAACTTATAGAATTGGTGAACCTAGCTATCTAATACCAATTTTTTCACGATCCAGAAATAGAGGACACAATAGCACACACCCTCAAAACCCCAAAAAGGTGGAAGCCAAAAATAACTCACATACGAGACTCTTTACGAGAATTTAGGCAACAATTAATAGAAAATAACAAAAAAAAACTTGGTAGCATAAGTTTAAAGAGCATACGATTCAAAAGCTTGAAAAGATTAGCCATCGCAGGGAATACATTGACTAAAATTTGTACTAAAAATGATACAGAATTAGGGGTGAGTACAATCCACATGTACTTAATAGGCTTGTCCAACTGAGCAAAAAGGAATTAATAAACTTATGAAATAAACTAAGGGATACTTCCACCTACATACAAAAAGTCTGATTTTGGCATCAGTGCCCCAACTTATAATGAACGGCGTAAGTAAAGTAAACACACCAGATCGAATCAGTTCTCATATCACAAGGACAAGTCAAACAATTCAAATCATCAATCCTATACAATGATATGATGCAATGATGTGGTGGTACGGTGAAATCAGGTTTGTTGCACAACATGTTGTATACACCTTGTCGAGCTAAGGCTTCTAGACGAGGACCCATCGGGACTCGCTGTCCATATACCTGTCACAATATCTAAATGTCTAATAGACTGGACTAAGCATAGACAATGAAATAAGTAAGTTGTCACATTTTTTTTCTAAAAAAGATCTCCACATTTTTCAATTTCCGGAATACATGATATTATGAATGAGGATGGATGCATCACAACACATATATAACATTGAGGCAATAATCAACTTAATATGAATCAATAGTTTATATTCCTCAAAACCCAGACGAATTAGAGTAAACACCCTTATCTAAATAAAATAGTGGGAAAAAGTTCATTTGAAATGCGGGAGATTCATTTACTCATAATATGGTAAAGTCTACAACTCAACCCCTTATTTGGGTATTACAAGACAAAATAACATTAAAGCCTCTCTCACGGGCAACTCATTATTCATATGCTCTTGAAGCAAATAATATAACACTATGAACTCAACACAGACTAAACAACACATATAAGCCCTACGTGGGCAAAGCAATGCAATCAAGACAATGCACAAGTAACTTAATACAACTGACAACCCAATAACTATGTTTTGATCCCATCGCATATCCTAAGACATAAGAATGATTAATTTCCCAATCCTAGTCTAGGAGAAGGATACCAAACCTACCTTAATAGCCAAAACATCCCCGAACACTCTACCAGAGTAAATCCTCAACCAAACGATCGCCGAAAGAATTCACAACTATCAAGAACCGATAAAGCTCATCAAAAGAAGTCTAATGACACCCAATATGTTACGATATGAAATTAAGGGGGTAAAATAGTCCAAGAATCACTTAACAAAGAACAAAATTAGATTTTTAGTTGGAATAATTATTCTATGAGACAAGAGGAATCCGAGTCAAAAACCCCATAAAACGATTAAGAAACAAACTTGAAATCATGAAATCACCGTTTTTTCATTTTGGGGAAAAATCTCTAAAACTCGCATTTAAATCCATGATTTAAAGATGCTTTAGAAGATGAAAATGATAAAAATTGACAAAGATTAAGAAAATGAGTTTAATCAAATCTAGAAACCTCCAATAATCGACCAAAATTTGTCTCTGAAAGCTCCAAGGGTTTTAAAGTTTTCGAAATGGAATTTTTGTGAGAAATTTTGAAGTTGGGTTCTGCCCAGATGCAATTTGTTCATTGACATTACGAGCCACTAATTCTCACGATCGTAAAGGGCACTGAAGATGCATTGCGATTGTCAGGACCCCCGTTCGCAACCGCGAATGCTAAGGGAGAGAATGTTCATCACGATTCGTGAGCCAATGGGTCGTGATCATGAATTCCATGGAGAAGACGCATCATGATCACGAGACTAAGGTCCCAATCATAAAAATGAAAATAGAGTTGTACTAGAAACTGAAGACCACCAACTCAAACTCAAAAGATAAATCTTCTGATTGGACCCTCGGGAATCGTTTGGGGTCTAATAAAAATAAACTGGATATGCAACCCCACTAAATCTGATATTTCAGACTTAATGGTATATTCGTATTTTTAAGTAAAGGAAAAAATGATGAAAATGCCCTCCCGGACCACTTTTAAGGCTTAAAACTGAAGTTTTAGCCTAAATACTTACTTACCAATACAAGAACCTCCGGGCTCTACGTCACCACTCAACTAGGACAATATCGACGTTCCAGACGCAATGGAATTGACGGGATTCTCAACTAATGACTAAAATCCAAAACATTAACCAAAACCAACCATATCACTAAAATCTTATCAAAGGTTCAAAATCACCAAAACACTCTCGATAGCACCGGGAAACTCATCAACCAATTCAAAAACATAAACTAAGGTGATGAAAACACCTATGGAAAAGGGCAAAACAATCAATTCACAAACAACATCAAATTCACAAGAAATGGGACATTACATTCATCTTCTACTGAAATTTCTTATGTTCCATTTATGAAAATCGAAAATTTCACGATTAGGTCTTGCTCACAATCACACCGAGGCATTTCCATGGAGTAACCAACTTAACGACACTTACTCATATCTGAAAATTGATCACCACAATAACAAAAATGCATAATCATATTTGGAATTTGTTGCACAGTCAATATGATGTAAGCTTAATTTCTCCTTTTCTTAGTTCTAATCTCGCTGGGTTGATCCCACAAATGAAATTGATACCACCACTTGGGCTTAGATACATGAATGGATTACTAACTTTATTTTTGTCGAGGTGACCAATGAATTTGACTTTGTTAACCAGCAATCCATGAGCCAATGGACTGGTATGTGTAGACATTTCTTAATCAAAGCATGTATAAATATCAACTTTAACTTTTGTATATCACTTGTAACCTTGTGAGTAACATTAAATCAATAACTGATTTAGAAGATTATTTATACCTCACTGGTCCTAGTTTTATATCCTATGCAACACCTCAAGCACTCTCACCCAGTGCATGATATCGTAACCAACCGAATATAATTCAAACAAAGTGAAATAAAAAGTGTCTTATTTAATCTAAAACATGCTTATTGTATATATTATCTTTAACCTTAATTATGTATGATGTACCATATCTGTCTAGATTAAATAATTCCATTAATGAAAATTAAATTAGCCAAAATAAATCAGCAAGAGTATTTCCTTCTCTAAAGGAATGTTTTACTCTTGCTAAGACATCACTTCTCAATCTTTTGATGATGCTAGTTTTCAATGCGACATTCCATGACACTTTCCACTCGCCCTCTAGAATATGCATCATAACTAAAGAGTTTGTCTCAATAATAATATTATCAATTTCATGCTCAATACAGTAGTTTAGACTCTCCCTTATAGCTTTAGCTTCAGCCACACGCTATATTAGTAGCATCCCAAATTATGTAACCTTTAGCAACCACCAGATTACCAATATGATTACTTATATAGTCGATCAGTTATCATACCATATAGTAGAAACTCCTCCTCTAAGTCCCACCACGTATGTTTTTCTAGTAAACCTCTAGTCTCAAGCATATGTTTTCAGATTGACACTCCATTTAGACATCTCATAACCAACAAACTAGGGTTCTTCAAATAAAGTATTGAGAGCTAGCTCTAGAAAGACCTCTGCTGAAATAATGAATAATGTTGAAGATAAATGAAACCCTTTTTTAACTCCTCTAGTCAAATGGCAGAACACATATGACTGACCGTTAAAAAAAATTATAGTAATTATTTGCTAGCAATATCTAAATCAAATCTATTAGAAAATCCTATTTTCCATAGTACTTAATTGAGATAATATCTCATATACTCACTGAACTTTGCATACTTCACTTAGTCAATTGGTTGTTTCACTATATTAAAGTCACTCAAACTTATTTTATAACTCCAAAAGTAACTCAACTATTAGTGTTTTACTTAGAAAATCCTGACCTATGATATTTCATTTGAAAAATTAACCCAACCAAATTTAAATATTTTTTTTGTTAAAATTGAAGTTTATTTAAAATAATTTTCTAAGAATTTTAAGATATTTTTTTCTCATTATTTGACCTTCTTCAATTATTGAATTACAATTTTCTTGAAAAAACGAAAAAACTACATTTTATAGCACGATAATTCTGGATTCTAGTAAACCACTGGCAAGAATAAAAAAGCATTTTTTGCTTTAATGCTATTGTCCATTTAAAACCAACAATCAGTTAGTATGTCTTATTAAATTAAGAATGTTTTGTAAAATTTTTTTAATTTTTAATGTGCCAATTTCATGATGCACAGTTCGCGATTCGTTTCTTATTTTGAATAGATATATGATATATATATAGATATATATATTATATTATAGAATTTAATAAATAGTTAAAGTGCAATCTTTTTATAAAAGTAGTTTAAAATGAAATTACATTTCAGCAAAAGTTAATAAAGAAATTATTTAAATTAATTAGATGACTTTTTAAGTAAAATATGAATTTAGTTGAGTGAGTTCCTAAGTGAAATATCAATAGTTGAGTGATTTTTGAGTGGTAAAACAAATTTGAGTGAAAATTTGAGTGACTTTCTAAGTAAACTACTCAACGTTGACTGACTTTCTAAGTAAACTAGTCAAAGTTGAGTGACCATCTCAGGTATTAAATCTACTTAATTTCATAAGAAAGAATCTACAGATCCTATCATAGGCCTAAGACAAATTCAACTTTATAATCATATTCCTCAGGATTTTGTTTCTTAATAATATTTGTAGTAAGAATCTGAGCCAATAGCAGAAATTAGTGTTGGGAGAATCTTCTCCAATCTAGCATGCATAATTCTAGATAGGAACTTGTTAATGAAATCACTTAGATACTAGGTCTTATATCTGAAAAGGTTCGAATGATATCCTTTTTGTGTATAGGGAGCAAATTAGTATGAGTAATGAACTTAGGTAAGAAACAGCCAGCATAAAAACCATTCTACAAATATCCTTACCTATAATGTTCCAACAAACTTGATAAAATTTACTTGTAAATCCCTCTGGACCATTAGGACAGTCTCCATTAAGATTAAAAAATGCAGTCTTCTGTAACGATCCGAATCATCGTTAATTGAGATGAGCAAATTTACAAAAAAAAAATCTTAGTCACTATCCCGCTACAGCGGCACAGGTGCCGCTGGCGCGGCAACTTACCCCGCTAAAGCGGGATCGGCGAGACAGAATAGTAATTTTGAGAAATTCTTATTTTTCCATCTTTCTAAATTACCCTAATAGGTTGTAAATTGCCCTAAAACCCTAAGAAAAATTATTTCAAGTTGGGAAAAGAAGGATAAGGAGCTTTCTAGCATAGAGATGGTGGAATCTTGCGAGTTCGTGACAATATTCACCATAGCGTACTTGGAAAAGCTGGAAACAAAATCAATTCTCTGTAAAAATTGTTTGACACCCAAGTAGGTTAGGTTTTTATGTTGACTAGCTATAAATCCATGCTTACCATGTAATACATCAATTTAACAGTATGAGGTATGTTTAGACCTTGTGCACCGAGTAAATTCCGTGAAAAGTTGATATAATTTTATGTTTATTGGATTAGTGTTGTGTTGAGACGGTAATCGGTCGAGGTTCTTATTTTGTGTTCTTAAATGGGTTCTTGTTAGGTTATGGCATAATGATCACAAGGAGTTGTAATAATGGTAAGGAAAAACTAATAACGGAACTATGTGATGAAGAACTAGCATTTGGACTTGTGTAATTCCGTATGGAGAAATTGAGGCAACCCATATGTAACTAAGTATGTGATTAGGTGATGTCTTTGATTCTGTGATGGTGTGATATACGTGTATTTTGATCTATTATGATACTTGCTTATGTATATATGTTTCAACAATGGTCTTAGATGTTGAAAAGAGATATGTGGATATTGATATGATGAAATCATGACTTGAATGTGTGATCTTGGTATGTCTATTGTGATGTGTAATTGGGATCGGCTGCCACGTTCCGGCACTCTCACTTGGATCGGATTGCCACATTCCGGCATACTAGCTGGGATCGTCTGCCATGTTTCGGCAATCTAAGTGGGATCGGCTGCCTCCACTTTGGCATAAAACTTGGATCGGATTGGCATGTTCCAGTATGCTAACAGTTTGACTTTGGGTTCCATGAGAAGGCCAACTACTTGTGATGAAATGTTTACAGTGAAATATTATATGATTAATTTCATGAGGTATGTATATGTATCTACGTGTTGGGGTTTAAGCTATAATCTATTGGAATATAAAGTGTGGTAGTGTTACTCGTAGTATACAATGTGGTAAGTATGTTTAAGCTATCTATTGGATTTTTAAGTGAGGTAGTGTTATGCGTAGTATACAAAGTGGTTAGTAAGTTTAAGTTATGATCTATTGGAATATTGATGTGGTAGTGTTACTCGTAGTATACAATGTGGTTAGCATGTTTAAGTTATGATCTATTGGAACCTTAAGTAAGGTAGCGCTACTTGTAGTATACAGGATGGTTAGCGTATTTAGGTTGTAACCTCGTATGAAAGAGATATTTGGTAATTGGAAGATGTTCTAACTAAAGGCTAAGGGTTGAGAAGCGAGGGGTCCAGAAATTATCTTTTATTGTTCTGTTCATATCTTATGAGATGGGCGTCGGGTTGACCGATGATACGTATCAGTACGTGTGGTTATACTGATACTATTCTTGTTATGTATTTTTGACATACTCTTAATGCAGGACTGGTGATGTTTCATTTGGTGAAGACGAACAAAACCTCCAGCAACTTTGGCTCTTCGTTCCGCACGGTGGGAGCTGAGTCCTTTTATTAAATTGTTATCCTGTTGTAATTCTTAATAGCTCTTGTACCTGTTAGACTGGATCCTTGGGGTAGTCAAGTTACTGAAAATTCTTTGACTAGTATATGAATAAGAGGTCATAATAACGATTTACCCTGCAATATGCCTATTTTCTTAATTTCCTTGACTTGCCTTCATTTTCTTTAAATTTCGCATGTTTTCTAATTGTTGGGTTATGATGGTTCTCCTACTTAGGTGTTACAGTGGGTGTCCACATGGCCCGATGGGTTAGACCGTGACATCTTCACCTCTCCCATATCAATTAAGACCCGTTAATCGATTTTATAAGCACTTACCAGTTTTGGTAAGAAAAATCTCTCATGTTCCACAAAAAATTTCACATTATTAATATCATTAATTTATTAACATTCTATATATTCCTTATTTTAAATATGAATTTATATAGGCTTTCTACTTTTTGCTTCATTGTAGATACACATACACAGATGATCTCCTTACATATGCATTTCTTAGTACTGTTGATACCCAATTTTGGAACTCCACAATATAAATTAATGATTGTGCTTCTTAAATTCCAAACGATTTGAAATAATTAGTTTTCACAAAGCTCAAAATATTTTTCAAGTTATTTTTAATTAATTTTATCATTTTTAAAAACTTTAACTAATATATGTGTTTTATATAATTTGTATATAATTAATATATTTTATAAACATTTCAAAAATTATCTCAATTTTTTTAGTAAGTATTTTATTAAATGAATTTAGTAAAGTATGGTTATAATTTAGAATCATTAGTTCATAATTAAGTTAATTACTTTATTTTGTTAAGATTAAGAAGCTTATTAATTAATTAATATTAATTCGTGTTATATAAATTTTAGCCGAATTTGTTAATTTTATTCGATTTGGTTATTTTTTCACTCAAGATCAAACCCATCCTTGACCACCTCACCTTAAACCCATTAGAGAAACCAAACTTTAGGTGTGTTTTCTAATTTTTCAGCAGCACACCAATTTAAATCCAGCCCATTAATTTCAAGTTCAATGAAACAAACCCATTCTTATAACCAAATAAACTCGGGATTTTTTTTAAAAAAAAAGTGACATTAAGGTTTCAAAATAACTGGGTGGGTGACATAAGTCTTCAATTTATAAGTGACAGTTTGGTCCACTGAATAATGAGGGTACAAGAGTAATTTCACCAATACCTATTTAAAACAACTTTGGTGGGGATTGAAATGAGGGGTAAAATGGTAGGTAATTGATAAAATAAACTTAATTTGTTTAACCATGTTGGGGGAAAAAAATAACAACAGAAAAAAGCCCCACCCAACCCCAACTTGACATCTTTCCGCAACGATAAGCTACCCCACTTTAGAACAAACAACACATACCAACCAAAAGTCCCACCCCTCGAATAAACATAATCTAAAGAAGGCTAAATCCAAAAACAGAAAACTGTAAAAAAAAATAAAAAAAAAAAAAAAAATATAATAATAACAAACAAAAATAGAGAGCCAAAGAGGAAATAAAAAGCTTACCCGCCTTCAGCGAGTAGTATTCGCCCTACTCTTCTTCTTCTTACTCTCGTATTTGCTTGCTTGCTTTCCTTTACTTATTGCTATCTCATCTCTTTCTTCTCTTCTTCTTACTTTCGTACATTGGGGTATTCGCTGGTCGTTGCTTGTGTTTTTTTCTTCTTGAATCAGTTTTTTAAATATGAATGGTGGACCAATTTCGTTTGTTTCAATTGGAATTAATGCATAAGCGTGATACACCATTGTTTCACGTAAGTAGACTTAATAGTTATTTAAATAATTTATAATCTGATTTTGGGACCTATATTTTTTTCGATTTGCATTAGCGTTTCCAACATATTGTTATTCTTATGTTGCAACAGGTGACTATTATAACAGATTAAATCATTATGTAGAACTGTGATTTGATTTTCCACAACAGAATAGTCATATGTAGCCACATATTGATTACATCTCGAGCAACAGAGTTGCGACATGTGATTTATTTCACAACAGACAGTCAATGTAGCAATATATGACTAATCTCGCAACAGAATAGTCATATGTGCTATATATGATTATAACTAAAAATGTATCAACAGGTGGATTATTTTTCACAAGGATCAATATATGAGTACATCTAGCAACAAGAATGTCATATGTTGCTACTATGTGTCACGACCCAAAACGGGTCGCGAATGGCACCCAACTTATCCACTCTGGAGCGAACCAACCAATCCAAATTCCCAACGTTTCAAAAAAAACAAAATTAAAATTTGCGGAAGCAAAGAATTAAACTCATGAATGGAAACGATTAAATATTATAAAACATCAATACTTATTATTCTCAAAACCTGGAAGGTCATCAACAAGAAACATATATCCTCAAATACTAATCTAAGAGTATCTAAAAAGCTAATATAAGTTAAAGCTAGCCATGCTGATCTCAAGGCATCACGACATGAAGGGGGAAGATCCAGTCCAAGCTAGAAGAATAGTCACCCTGAAATCTGGCTTGATGAAGACGGGCTAGAGTTGGGTTGAGTTTGAGACGATAGCAGTTGCTGCACTCCACAAATAAAAAGAAAAGAAACAATTACAAGTTAAGGGCAGTAAAAAACACAAGTTAGAGTAGGTATTATCGGCCAACTCAAAATAGAAACAGTAGATATCAAATAATATCATAAATCAACTTAACAATAATCAAAATTTAGCAACAACAAGTTCTAAATCATTAATAAGCACCGCCAAGTCCCCATAGGACTCAACTCCATGCCATACCCATTGGAAATTGGGTGTCATTAGATTGAGTATATTATAAATCTTTCAAGATTCATTATGTTATTTCTCTTGTGTCGGTACGGACACTCGATCCCCTATTCTAAGTGTCGGTTCGCTGAACCCACGATCCTAATTCTACGGTCGGTCTGACCACCCGATCCTTCACATCTAGTGTCGTTCGTGACACCTGATCCCCTCAAGACTACGTGCGGTTCGGAACCCGATCAATAATTCTACATGTGCGTTCGTGACACCCGATCCCATAAGTCTACGTGTCGTTTGGACACCGATCCTTAATTCTAGTTGTCGGTTCGTGCACAACCGATCCCCCTAATTCTAGTGTCGGTTCGGGACACCCGTTCCACTAATATACGTGTCGGTTCGTGGGACACCCGATACCCTAATTCTACATGTCGGTTCGTGACACCACGTTCCACTAATTCTAAGTGGTCGGTCGTGACCCCCCGTTCCATAATTCTACATTGTGGTTTGTGACACCAGTTTCACTCATCTCATCACTTTAGTTCATCAAGCCTCCTTTCTATACCAAGGCACATCAATCTCATTAACAAGTAGATAGGGTTTTTTTCAAGATTTAGGATTCAACAGCTTCATCATGCTTATTTTATCACATTGTATAATCACATCCATACAAGCATACATAAGCATATAAGAAGGGTTTACAGTACTACCCAATACATGTCATCGTATTAAGAGTTTACTGACGAATTAGCATTAAACCAGAACTTACTCCACCGAAGAATCACGATCAACAAACTAATCTTCCCAAAGCATGCGTTATTTCTATCTCTCGTTCTCCTATCCTCTCTGTTCTTCTCTGTTGTTCTTATTCAAACCTGTTTCTGTACCCTATTAGTATATAATTAAGTATAAAATATGGTTAAAAGTAACCCACTATTTATTCCAAAGGTTGTCTCCTTTAACCCCCAAGTAATTAAATTATTAATATTAACCACTGAACTTTATAATATAGCAGGAATAGTCCAAAACGCCACTTAAAAACATTTTAACAGAAATCAACCAAGCCTGGGGCTTATGAAGCCGTGACGGGGCCGTCGTGACTTCTGCGCGACGGTCCCCCCCACCCCCCCCCCCAGTTCCTCTGAGTCTTCACAGAATTCAAAAAACTGAAATTTACTGAGGGCCTGGCGGTGACGGTCGCTCACGCCCTGTGACGGTTCCGTCCTGCCATTCCATCACAAAGTTCAGAGAGTCAATTTCAGTACCCAAATTACAGAATCTAAGTGTTTGGGAACGAGACCCCCTCGACGGTCCGTCGTAGACCATGACGGTCCGTAGTGGATCCGTCGTTCTCAGCAGTTTTTCCAGAATTAAAAAAATCTGCTGCTCAAAACGACTAAAACAGGTCGTAAAATATATACCAATTTAGCCATCGTTCGTCCTTGAACGATCACGAGAAGAAAAACAGAGTGAAAAGAATGTACCTGATCTGTCAAAGGGTGGGTTATTTCTTTCATTCAGGCTCTTGGCCCAAGTGGATTCTCAAAACTGTCGATTCTTCCATTGAACTTTGACGGATGCAATCTCCCGTGATCTCAACTTCGAATTTCTCTATCTAAATGGCAAACAGACTCATACATAAGACAAGTTCTCATCAGCAGAACTTATCCAACGAATGATGTAGTCCATCCCATGGTTCTTTCCCCCCAGTTGACATAGACACATGAAAATATCGGTGCAACTCCCGAAAAGCAATGCGAGCAAGGACTAATCATAAGCCACTTCCCACTCGACTTCAGAACTTCAAAAATGGACCAATATACTCGGACTAAGCTACTCTTTTACAAAATCGATCACACCTTCAGGGTGAAACCTTATCAAGACTTGCTCACCCTCCATGGAACTCCAAGTCTTCTAACCTTTAGATCTGCAATCTTTTGCCTGCTTTGGAGCCGCTTAGAAGCTTCTGAATAGATTTCACCTTATCAATGAATCCCTCAAAAATATCGGTACCCAAGGTCTAACCTTCAAATGCATCAAAACCAACCAATGGGAGACCTACATCTCCTCCCCCCCTAAACAATGCTTCGAAAGGAGCATATCAATACTTGCAGTGATAGCTATTATTGTATGAAAACCCGCTAAGGGTAAGATAAGAAAGTATCCCAAGACACCAAATTCTATCACACATGCACGAAGATATCTCCAACACATGAATGTTCGCTAGAATGCCCATGGTATGAGGGTGAAATGCAGACAGTTAGACTAAGGTCCAACCTAGTACCTAATTTCAGCAGTGTATGTGCTCCAAAAACTTGAAGTAGAAGTAAATTGCGTACATCTCTGATATGATGGACAGTGGACTCATGCAATCGAAAACAATCTCTGAGATATAAGTTTTGCTAACGGCTCTGCGGTGTAAGTCACCTTACCGGAATGAAGTGAGCGAGCAGGACTTAGGTATATGTCCACAATTACCCAACTAGAATCAAACTTAACCAATGTCGTTGGAGACCAACACGAAGTCCATTTTGCCATTCTCTCCCACTTCCATTTAGGAATGGGCATCTCTGAAAGGTTCCTCCGGGGCCTCTGGTGTTCATACTTACTTGATGACAATTTGGACATTTAGGAAACAAAATCAACAAGTGTCGCGCTTTCATTCTACCCACAAAAGTGTTTGCTTTATGGTGCGGTACATATGGTTGCACCAGGATGTATAGAATATCCCGGGAAACTAGAGCCTCTGTCAAGAATAGGTGATCAAATCATCAACACGGGGACACATACCCTTCCTGATTCTCAAAACACCTTACTCAATCCAGTATCGCTTCTTTAGCTCTCCTCGCAACAGGAATATCCGAATTCGGCTTAGTTTTCTCATCATCAAACTGTGTCCCCTTTTGATCTTGTCAAGAAACGACGATCTCAGTCTCCACAACTGGCCAAAAAATCATCCCTTCTCATGTAATCTAACTCATAAAAGTCATTAGCCAAAGTTGAACCTCTCTATCCCAATAGGCGTTCTAGAAACTTGTAGTGAGCTAAACTACCCATGTCCCTGCTTTCTACTTAAGGCGTCTGCCACAACATTCGCCTTTCTTTACCGGGTGATACACGGATGTAAACATCATAATTACTTCAGTAGTTCAATCCATTCCTCTGTCTTAAATTCAAATCTTTCTGAGTAATAAAACATTAATGAAGGCTACGATGATCGTATAGACTTCCACACTAACCCCTAGAATAGTGTCTCCATTGCTTTAATGCAAACACCGAATGCCAGCCAATTCTGAAGTCATGGTCGGATAGTTACGTTCATGCACTTTAATTGTATCAAGATAAGCAATAACATTTTTCTCCTGCATTTAGCACTTCACCCAAACCAGAATAGGATTGCATCACAATACACCAATGAAGCTTCTTACCCTTAACTGGACAAGGTAAGGATAGGTGCGGTAGCAGCGAGGTCTTGGAGTTTCTGAAAGCTTTCCTCACATTCATCCGACCATACAAAGGAACAATTCTGCTTAGTCAAGTTCGTCAATTGGAAAGCACAAAGAAGAGAAAATCCTTGACAAATCGACGGTAGAACTGGCTAACCAAACAAAGCTTCTTATTTCTGACACATTAGTAGGTCTTACAATTCTTCAAACTCTTCGATCTTAGCGGATCCAACATTCACTACCATCCTTAGAAACCAACCATGCCCAAGAAGGACATGAATCTAGCCAAAAATCAAACTTGGAGAATTGGCATTAAGCTTTTTCTCCCTCAAACATTTCCAACACAATTCTCCAAATGCTCCTCATATTTCTCTTACTCTTGGTTGTTATATCAGTATTCTCACTAAATACCGATCACAAAGAGATCCAGATATGGCTAAAAATCCCGGTTCACAAGGCTTATGAAAGCAGCAGGGGCATTCGTTAGTCCAAAAGACATACCAAGAATTCAAATGCCCCATACCTGGTTCGGTGAAAAGCAGTCTTGGGAACATTCTGCTGCCCGTAATCTTTCAATGATGATAACCAGACCTCAAGTCAATCTTAGAGAAGACACAAGCACCTTGTTAAATGATCGACCAAAAACATCAATGGAGGAGAGGGATCTGTTCTTAACAGGTTAATTTATTAGTTGCCGGTAGTCTATGCACATCCGAAGACTCACACTTTTTCCACAAACAAACGGAGCACCCCAAGGGGATTGCATTGGCTAATGAAACCTTTACTTAAGAACTCTTGAATTTGGGCCTTTAGGCTCCCTTAACTTGCTGAGCCCATTCTATAAGGGGGTTATGGAAATGGGAGAGTACCCGGTTCCAAATCAAGCAAACGTCACTATATCTACGGTGGCATACCAGGAAGGTCATGACAGGGAACACATCCCAAAAACTCACAGACTATCGAAACTGAGGCTCAATTGAAGGTAACTTGAGTAGTATCATCCTTGAGGTGTGACAAGAAGAACGCAAAACCCCTTTACTAAACTCATTTTCTGGCACGAAGAAAGGAGATGATACGAACTGGAGTGGAAGTGTAGTCACCTCCCCACAAATGGATTGTCCCAGGCTGGACAACGTACCCGTTTTAGCATTACAATATAAGATTGCAACATTTGAAAAAGCCACCAAGTCATTACCCAGAATTAACGGCGAAGTCAACCATTGTCTAAAAGAACCAAAGACAAGAGATTGCTCCCCCAAAAATACCAGACAAAACCTATACACCTTTTTAAACTACCACAGACTCGCCCAACGGAGTAAGTAAAAGTAGAAACACGAATATGGCAGTCAAGCAATTCACAATGTAATTAAGACCAGTAGCAAATGAGGGAAGATACATATGAAAATGTGGAGCCAGGATCAAAATAATAAGAAGCATTGCAATCACAAACCAAACGATTACCTGTGAAACCGCCATCGGAATCTCCGCTTCAGAAGCCCAGGGAAAGCATAACAATGGGCCCTATCACCTGTATGCCCGTTGCCCCTACCCTGTTGTGTTGTAGTGGCTCCAGTTTACCCGTACCCCGGCGTTGTGGTGACCATATTTACCCCGGCCACCGAGTTCTCCAGACTAACGGCCTAATTACACATGACCACCTCACCTCTAGCTATTGGGGGTTTAGACTCTGTTTTGGACAATTCCTCTTAATATGTCAGTCCCCCACATCCATACACTCCTAGATTCAAGCATAGGTCTCGCGAGAAAGTTGACCGTCTGAGGCTGGATCCCAAACTACAGTCTATAGTGAAGACTGATTGGTAGGACTGAGTACCTCTGAACCTGTCCTCTAGAGTAAAACATTTAAAAAACTCACCTCCACTTTCGAAACCTGTTTTGATGTCGATGCAATGGTGAAGTCATCTGGCTAACTCCTTACACCTCTATCACGACGTCTCACTCTTCGAAAAAGGATTTGCCGTTAGCCGCTACCTGCTAAACTGAAATTCGCAATTCTGACCTAACCCCTTCACAAACCGGCGAACCCGCTCTTGTGGAAGAAAACATAGTTGGGTGGATACATGGTAATGCGCAAACGAGCCTCCTATGCAGAACCGACATTCCTACCTTGCTCTAGGCTAAATAGAACTCATTCTCTTTTCTATCCCTCAGTCCGAGGATCTACTTTCTCCATAAACAAGCTAGAGAATGACGCCCAAGTAATAGTGGTTGCCTTGTGGTGAAAACTCAAAATTGTGACCGCCACCACATTTTGGGAGTCTTGAAATGGATAAGTCACAAATCAAACACCAAAATCGTTTCTATAACGCTATTGTTGTGTAGCTCATGAACAGTCAACCAGGAAAATCGTAGGGCATCCTCAGATTCAGCACCCTTGAAGAATGGGAGGTTTAAATTTCAAGAAAACTTATGAAAAGTTTCATGCTAATCATTTGGTCATATCGGTCCTGCGGTCAGACGAGGAAACGTGACTAGTTCAAATGAGCATCATGAGGGGAGCATAGTAGCTGCATGTTGTACCTCCGGAACCGGAGGTGTTGGTGCAGAAACACTGGAGGTGTCTGGACCTTGACAGATTAAACCGCCAAGATAAGCAAGAAACCTGATTTAATCATCTCTGGTAGGTGGGGTGGTGGTAATTCTCATTGCACTTGCTCAACCTTCCCCGTCCTCACCCTTCTTTACTAATTCCGCATTGTGTAGGAGTCACCGCCCTAGTAACCAGAAGGGCTAGGTGCTCACCTTTCCTCTAGAGGAAAAGTCCTCCCGACCTCTTCACGCATCTTGGCATAATACTATTCGAGCTACGCCCCAGGGCTGGCTCAGCGCTTCTTGTCTTGCCGATGTTGTTGTTGGCGCAGTCGTTGGTTGCTCAGTTCAAACATCTGCAAATAGAGTGAAGATGGTAAGATAAAGTTTTTATCACCGAGATACAATTGGCATCCAAGTAAAATAATAGCACGAAAGAAGAAAAGAAAGAATGGAGTTTGTCCCTAAGTCTTAGAGCCTCTCAAAGAAAAAGAAAAAGTAAAGGCGCCCCCTACGGTCCTAAGAATTATAGACCGGTGCTGTGTGATGAGAAAACGAACCGAATGCTCTGATACCAGTTGTCACGACACAAAAACGGGGGCCGCGGACTGGCACCAACACTATCATACTAGTGAGGACCAACCAATCCAATTCCAATGTTTCAACCATAAATACGAAATAAAATGCGGAAGACTTGAACTAATAAAAAAATTGAAAATCGATTTAAATACTATAATAAACATCATCCAATACTAATTATGCCCAAAACCGGAGTCATAACAAGAAATCTATCCTCGAATTACTAATCTAAGAGTATCTAAAAAGCAATATAAGTAAAAATATTTGTCCATGCCGGAATATCAAGGCCTTCAAGACATGACGGGGAAGATCCAGTCCAACAAGAAGCAATTACTCACCCTGAAATCTGGCTGATGAAGACTGGCGAGAGTTGCGGTTGAGTGAAAGACGATGGCACATTGCTTGCACTCCAAAAATAAACAAGAAAGGAAACAATACAAGTAGGGTCAGTACAAAACACAAGTACTGAGTAGTATTACGGCAACTCAAAATAGAAAATCGTATATATCAAATAATATCAGAATCAACTACAATATCAAATGTGCGCAACAACAAGTTCTATAATCATTAATAAGCACAGCCAGGTTCACTATGGGACTCCAGCATCAGCCATACCCATTGGAAATTGGGTTCATTAGATTTGGAGTATAAACATCATTCAAGATTCATTATGTTTATTTCTCTTGTGTCGGTATAAGCGACACTCAGATCCCCCAATCTACGTGCGGTTCGTGACACCGATCACCTTAATTCTTACGTGTCGGTTAGTACACCCGATCCCTTAATTTACGTGTCGGTCGTGATACCGATACCCTAATTACTACGTGTCGGTTCGTGACACCCGATCCACTAATTCTACGGGTCGGTCGTGACACACGATCTACTAATTCTACGTGTCGACGGTTCGTGACACCCATCCCTTAATTCTACGGTTGGTTCGTGACACCGATCCCCTAATTATACGTGTCGTTCGTGAACACCCGTTCCACTAATACTACGGTCGGTGGTTCGTGACATCCGATTCCACCTAATTTACAGTCGGTTCGTGACACCCGTTCCACAATTCTACGTGTCGGTTAGTGCACCCGTCCACTTAATTCTAGGGTCGGTTCGTGACACCCGTTCCACTAATCTCATCACTAGGTCATCAAGCCTCCGTTTATACAAGCATCATCAATCTCATAACACGTAGATTGGGGGTTTTTCAAGATTTAGGATTCAATCGCTTAATCATGCTTATTTTATAACAATTGTATAATCAATTCATACAAGCATACATTAGCATATAGAAGGGTTTACAATAATACCCAATACATGTCATTCTCTATTAAGAGTTTACACGAAGAGCATAACCATAACCTACCTCCACCGAAGAATCGGATCAACAAGCTATCTTCCAAGCTGCGTTCTTCCTTTCTCTCGTTTCTCTCTCTCTCGGTTCTTTCTGTATTGTTTCCTTATCAAACCCTTTTTCTTTACCAGTATATAATAAGTATAAAAATATGGTAAAAAGTAACCCACTATTTATGCCAAGGTTGTCTCCTTTAACCCCTATTTATTAAATTATTAATATAAACCACTAACTTATAATTATAAGGCAAGAATATAGTCCAAAACGCCCCTTAAAAACATTTAACAGGAAACCGACCCAGCCGGGATTCGGATTAGTTAAGCCTGTGACGGGCCGTATAGCATGCGACGGTCGTCCTGCTGAGTCGTCACAGAATTCAGAGACTAAAATTTACTGAAGGGCTGTGCGGTCCGTCACGACTATGTGACGGTCAGTAACGCCTTGGGTGCGGTCCGTCCTGCCCATTTTTTTTCCATCACAAAGTTAGAGAGTCGATTCAGTACCCAAATTCAAGTGGTGTTGGAACGCGACCCCCTCGACGGTAGTCGTGACCATGACGGTCCTTATGGTATCCGTGGTCGCAGCCAATTTTTCCAGAAATAAAATTGTGCTCAAAATCGTAACACAGGTAGGACAATATGATAAACTAAAATATGTAGCAGAATGAGAATTTATTTTTCACAACAGAACAGTCATATGGAGCAAACATTATGGACTTAAATCTCGCAAAGAATAGTATAAGTTGCCTACATATGATATTATAACCAAATTTGTAGCAGCATGTGATCTATTTTTCACAACAGACATAGGTCATATGTAGCAAAATATGGACTTACATCTCGCAACAGAATAGTAGTATGTTGCTATATATGATATAACTAAAATGTGTCAGCAGCAGTGAATTTATTTTTCCAAAAGCAACCACCAGTCATGTGTAGCAAATATGACTTACATATCGCACAGAATAGTCATATGTTGCTACATATGATATACACTAAAAGTAATTCAACATGTTGATTATTTTCACAACAGAACAGTCATATGAGCAACATATGACTTACATTCTCGGCAACAGAATAGTCATATGTTGCTAAATATGATGTATACTAAAAATGGTACTAACAAGGATTTATTTTTCACAACGAATGTAGCAACATATGACTACAAATAGAGCCAGTAGAATAGTCATATGTTGCTACTATGCTTATTCTTCATATTGGAATATTTTTAATTATTTTCTTCAAGTACAATGTCATTATTTGTAGGGATTGATTGTCATGATGAATGGGTCGAGAAGAAAAATTGATTCATATGGTGTTGGGAGGATAGTAAAAAAAGAGGAGCCGGTTCAGTAGGGATGTATGTCGAAAGATATATTTTGTATGACGAGTTCTTTAATTTAGTTGTGCAAAAGTCTGGATACAATTGTAAACCGCAAGATCTTGTCATGAGTTACATTCCCATTTTTCATAATAAGAAGGTTTTACCTTTTAGAATAACTGATCAATTTAGTTTAAGTGTTTATTTGGGGGAACAGAGAAACGGCCAATATTAAGAGTCTACGTGGAAGAAACTCCTATCGAGGAGGATTATAATGTAGACCAAGGCTAAGAAGATATGTTTAATGATGAATTTCATCCTGCGGACATGAATAATCTTGATGATGAAATTGGAATAGGTGAAGGTGAACATGAACGTGAAGGTGAAGGTGAAGCTCGAGCTGAAGGGTCGGACCTTGAGAGCAAGTTTCCTCCCACACCTATAGTTTGCAACAACAATCCATGTGCTTCTCAAACTTCACGTGTGAATAATGTTAGATATGATGAAACATGATTCTATAAGGGAATGACAGTTAAGAACAAGCAAGAACTAGCAAATTCATTGAAAATTGTTCGCTTGAAAAAAGATTTTAGACTGAAAAAGGTGATCAATTCTCGTAATGTGTTTTCCTTTAAATGTTCATATCCGGATTGCAATTGGTGGTTGAGGACTGTGAAATTTACAAGTAGTGACAGGTTTGACATTAGAATCTATGAAAAGTATCATATGTGTGGTTTAGAGCATCTTACAAGCCATAATCCCCACGCCACGGCAAAAGTCATAGGTAAGTACTTTGAAAATGGTTTTCCCAATGGTAAAGGCCCATCCACAAGAGACATGTCAAATCAAATCCGCACAGAATTCGGTTGTAAGGTAAGCTATTGGAAGATATATAAGGGCACGGAGCATGCTAAGTCTAATGTTAGGGAAACACATGAACACGGGTACGCAGTGCTTAATGTGTACCAATATATGCTTGAAGTTGTGAATCCAGGAAGCAAGATGGCATTGTCGCTCGATGAAAATAGGAGGTTCCAGTACTTCTTTGTATCATATGTTGCTTGGATAATTGGTTTTCAAGAATGAGAAAAGTAATAGCCGTTTATGGTACATTTCTAAGTAAGCAAGTATAGAGGAGTTCTGCTATCGGCGATGGCACAAGATGCCGAGAATCATATATTTCCAGTGGCATTTTGTGTCGTGGACAAGGGATGTGATGCCCCATATGAATATTTTTTTCAAAATATGAGAAGCTTTGTAGATGATACTGATGAGTTGTGCATTATCTCTGATAGGCATCCAAGTATTCAAAAGATGATTTCGAGAATCTACCCTGCATCTCATTATGGTTATTGCATGAGACACCTTGGGGAAAATATTCTAAATAACTTTCACAATTCAAAGGTAGTGTCCCATTTTTATAAAACAGCAAAGGCGTACGATATATGTGAGTTCAATGACCATTTCAATCAAATAAGAGATTTGGTACCAAAGGTCGTTGAAGCTCTTGAACGTACTAGATTTCACACATGGAGTAGGGCATTTTGCCCGAGAAATAGGTACCATCTCAACTGAGTTTATTTTTACTTTATGTGTTTTGTTTGATTTTTATATGTTGTTGTGATATAACATTATGACGTCAAACATCGTGGAATCGATGAATGCTATGTTTGATGTTGAAAGAGAATTTCCCATTGTCGCTCTATTTGATGAAATAAACAGGAGATTTGTATTGTTATTTCACTAGAGGCGGATGGAACTGGTGCAAATAGATTTTTTCCTTCAATTGAAAAAGACATATCAGAATATGTCAACGCGGGGAACAAGTTGTTGGCCCATCAAATCGCTAACTACAAGTTCAGTGTCACTGGTCATGGAGATGTTGCTACTGTGGATCTACAAAGGAGAACTTGTACTTTTAGAATTTTTTATTTGAAAAAAAATACCTTGTCCACATGCCATGGCAGCGATTCGATCCCAACATGGTGATGATATTGGAAATCACATTTGCTTGTACTCCTCTCCCATATTATTCAGTGGAAAAATACATAATGGCATATTGTCAGGAAATTCACCAGGTGCCAACTGAAGATTCTTTGATATTCCCTTTGGATATCACACAGAGAGAAATACCTCATTCATATGTTGATCCAAGTAAACTTGGAAGAAGGACATACAAGAGACGGGGTGGAGTTGGTGAATCATTTCCAACAAGAAAAAATAAGTTTTCAGTATGTAGGGACTTTGGCCACAAAAAAACTACATGCCCAAATCGAAATGCCTCATAAGTAGTGTTAAGCATTGTGTTGTAGATTTTTAATGAATGTTCTTTCTTATTTGAGGATGATCTCTATTATATAATCTTACTTAAAAATGTCCCAATGCGTGATTTGTTGCTCTTCTTTGTTTCTATGTCAACACGTGTCAAATGTTGCTATAGGATATACTACATGTGGCAACAATGCAACAAATATTGCTACAAGCGAATCATCTGTAGCAACATATTCCACATGTTGTGATTCGACTGTAGCAACATTTGTTGCATATGTTGCCACATATAATAAATCTAAAGACACACTCCAACGTAATCATTACTTAAAAGTATATATTGTCATAGATGATTATATTTAGCAACATATGACTCAAATGTTGCTACATATAACTATCAGCGGTGAACATACTTAATAAGACTTCAAATATTTGTGATGGACGAATGTTGCCATATACGCCATCAGCTGTAGCAACATTTACTCAAATGTTGCTACATTTCCATCTAAGCAACATCTACTTTTAAATAGGATTATGTGGGACATGTTTTTAGATATATTAGATGTGTCAACATATGCAATAAATATTGCAACAGACGAATCAGCTATAGCAACATATGCCACATGTTGTGACAAACGAATAATGTTACATATAATCATTTGTATCAACATATGACTCAAATGTTGCTACATATAATCATTTGTAGCAATATATACTTTTAAATAAGGATGACGACTGTGCTTTTAGATATATTAGATGTGGAAACATATGCAATAAATGTTTCTACAGACGAATCAGTTGTAGCAACATATGCCACATGTTGTGACAGATGAATGTTGCTACATATAATAATCTGTAGCAACATATACTTTTAAATGATGATTACGATTGTGATTTTAGATATAAATGTTTCTATATACGAATCAGTTGTAGCAACATATGGCACATGTTGTGATGACGAATGTTGCTACATATAATTATTTGTAGCAACATATACTTTTAAATAATGATTACGTGGGACTGTTCTTTTAGATATATAAGATGTGCCAACATATGCAATAAATATTGCTACAGACGAATCAACATATACAATTAATAATTACTACTCTTCAGTTCACTCTGTTGAAACGTCATGTCTTGCGACATTTCAAAATTGTTGGTCTTATAGAACAATATAGGAGACTTATTATTAAAGTCAAAGTTGTCTCCTCTTCTTCTTCATTTGAAAAATGGCGTCATTACGTAAAACCTCTTCGAATCTCTCCCGACTGAACTAGTAATTCTTAACATTGAAAGGGGTGCTTCCTCCTACTCTCTAGAAGATTTAGTTATTGTTTAATTTTTTCTAGGTTCCTCAATGAAGTTGGTAAGATGAACGTTTCTGGTATATCAGAAGGTTACATTGGCCATCTTTCTCCCCTGAACCTATATGGACGACAAATCAATAGCCATGTCCTTTCATGACTATTTGCATAGCAAATCGGAAAACTAGAAGCCTTATAACAAAGGCCGTAATAGATTTTTATCTATTTTTAGTTCTTTTTCACCTTGCAATTTCAATTTAATTTTTGTAATCTTAATGTGTTGTTTTTCTTTATAAGTTTGATTTTTTCAATCGAATGATCCAACTTACTGGCCGAATGGTTTAAAAGCAGCAAAGGTGGCCACGGAGGTGCAGAGTATGTGCTTGCCGTATTTCATCACTATTTCAAAGTTATATTTCCCATGAGAGATGCTTGTGTACTGTCAACAGGAAAAAAAAAACATGTCAGTAATAGTGAGAAGAGTCCTACACCATTTGTATGCATTTTAAATCGGATTGTGGGTGCATAACCTAATATTTTGGGTGAAAGTAACCCATTTGTTGGCATGCACTGGTGCATTCAACCATAAAAAATGTCTGCTGGATTGGTTGGCCCAGAGGTAATACGTGAAGACGAATATCGTAGCGAAGTGTGTATTTTGTGACTTAGAACTAGATTTCTAGTTGAATTCTTTCGCATGGCTAATTGTGTGGGAATAATTTTAATTCTAATCAGTGTTTTTAAGACATGTTGATTTTTTATTGTTTTTTTTGTCTTATATTTTTAAGGTTATATAGTGGTGAGCAACATAATATATAACATTATGGTGAAATGTTACCTCACTGTTAGGTACTTTATTCTTCAGAATATATGATAATCTCAAACACATTAAATGGTCGTACACAACAACCTTCATTGTTATAATAAAGCCTTAGTTATTATTGATTATTTATGTTGTAAATCGACTCTCATCGTTTAGTAGTGTCTCCTTTCAGTTTTTTCATCTTAGCAACTATGCATTTCCTGTTGTTAAATTTCGGCAACAAAATAACGAAACTGTTTGCAACCTATATTAAACAATGACTTTTTGGGGGCTTAATTTCAATTAAATTGTCAGTAATTTTGTATGAAATCACCAATATATAGTGACAACATGCATAAAGTAAAATTTATGTCGTTAACAAACCGCCGCACATTGGATTAAATAGCAATTACATTTATAAGACATCATCTCACTAGGTCATCATACATTGTCCTAGTAAATCCATAATGAATATGTATTAAACAACCCTTCTAAAATAGTTGTTCCAAATGTTATAAATACCTATATTAGTTTGATCATTTATGTGTCTAAACACTAAATTTGTTTCAAATTTTCACCTTTTCCTATTCCTAAATCGCTTGAATCATCTATAATTAGTCTCCGTGCGATTTTTCATCTATAGCAAACATATCGCCGCTTCTGTATTGTTAAATTCGGCACATATAAGAAACTGTTGCAACATATAAATAATAACAAAATGACTCTTTTTTAAAAGTGCTTCAATAAAGGCAAAGCCAGTCTGTTTAACAAAAAAGTAAAATAGGCCCAACGTTGTCCATTTTCATCAAGAATAAACGGTTTTTCAACGTTTATCCATCTTTGCCGCTTCAATATTTAAAACGCCTTTTTTCAAATCCTAATTTTTTATTTTCTGTCAGTCCATTGGTTCTATATGTTGATTCGGCCTTTAGGTAAACAAATTTTGATACTACTCCAAAATTGTATGATAGTCTAATGCTATACTAATTTCGAATTTGTGATGAATGAAAATCAATTACTAATGTTGAATGTTAAAATGTATTGCAAACATGAGATCTAACTCAATGCAAATTCATGGTCAAAAGAACAATCCATGTCCGCGATTGGGGAGTTGGTCTTGTCCACGATATCGTGTATGTGTGTTTTAATTTACTAAAATATTTTGGAGGTTTTCCGAATCTCTTTATTTATTTTTAGTTAAATTATTTATTTGGTTGGTATTTTTAGGAGAATTCCTGCAACTTCTTTAGATGGAGGGGATCGGAAGATGTTGATATCCCATCCAGTTCGTTATTCTCCGATTGCGAAATAAAATTCCAAAGGGAGTTGGACACTGCTTTCGATGACAAAGTTCCATAATCAAAAGAAACGTAACCTCAATCGCGCAGGCGATGAAGCAGAAGCGAAAAAGACCCCAACTGCTTAGCTAGCATCTGGAAGCTAAATGTTGGTGTTATATTTATTATTTTTTCTGTATATTTTCGCATAATACCAGAATAATTATAATAGAGGAGTAAAAATTATTGGTCGTAATGACAACCAATACAATCATCAGTGGTTTTGTTGGATTACTCCAATGGTTGGGGCAACGTAGTTTTGCACTCGTTTTTTTTGAGCAAACAACAAATTAATTATGAGTGTGACAAGACGAATGTTGTGTATATACGCTTCAGCTGTAAAGCAACATATGACTCGTTATTGCTACATATAATCATCACTCTAGCACTCTACATCAATTTGGCTACAATATAACCACCTATAACCAACATATAACTCCAAACTGTTGCTACAACTGATTCGTCTGTAGCAACATATGCCACATGTCGTGATGGACGAATGTTGCTACATAAAATAATCTATAGCAACATATGCAACAAATGTTTCTACATATAATCATCTATAGCAACATCTGATTCAAATGTTACTACATATAATCACCTATACAAACATATGACTCAAATGTTGATACAGTTGATTTGTCTTTAGGAACATATGCCACATGTCGTGATGGACGAATTTTGCGATATACACATCAGTTGTAGCAACACCTTACTCAAATATTGCTACAACTGATTCATCTATAGCAACATATGCCATATGTTATGACGGAGGAATGTTGTGATATACGCATTAGCTGTAGAAACATATGACTCAGATGTTACTACTTATAATCATCTGCAGCAACATCTAACTCAAATGTTGCTACATATAATCACCTATACCATTAATATACTCCAAAATGTGCCTTCAGCTGATGTTGTTTTTTTGTGCCACTGGTTAAAAAAACCCCAAAACCCCCAAAACAATCGTCTATAGCACCATATCACACAGTTGTTGATGGATGATGTTGCGATAATACACATCAGCTGTAAGACCAAACAATTGAGTCCATATATTGTTTATAAGTGATTAATGATAGCACATTTGAGTTGATGTGCTGCAGATGATGCTAAGTGAAAATCTGAATCAAATGTTTGTGATATCTGAAATCAATCTGCTACAGCGAAATATCCAAAATGTTGTGATAGACAATTGATAAAATAAACATTGTCTTTAATAATACAGTGTCGTTTAAGATAAAATAAATAACATTTTGATAAATTAAACATTGTCGTTAAGTAACAAGACATAATGTCAAGGCTTTAAGAAGCACTGCTATAATCCCATTAGCGCAAATATATGCATGATCCTATCAATTATATTTTTCAACATAACATAGACAGGGTGGATTGCATTCTTGGCCGACTTAATTAAGTGTTTTCAATGAATGCAATCAGAATCGACCCGCACAAAAACGCTTGCTCCTCCACTTGCATTTGTATCCTTAGGTTCTAGTCTCAATCGTTAAATTCTCATGGTTTATGACAACTTCTCTTGAAAAAGGATTCATTATTCCACTCTGTTTTAAAATTTAGGCGAGCAACTCACAGAAAGCTTGTTTATGAGTGTGATAAAACTTGTCATTTTTCCTTAACCACCAGGTTGCAGTCATAAACAATTGATCAATCCTTCGTTGCAGAAGAATCTCAACAGTCAAGAAAACAAAACAAAAAAAGAAAAAAAATATGACCCAAATGTTCATGACTGTCAAAATCCTTTTGGCATCAATCCAATCGATGCCTCCCGAAGTTTTCCTAATACCCCGCCATAGTCAATCATATCATATCCCATACAAAGTTATCTAGTACCTGACTTATGCTTTTACCACCTGACATGTTTCCTCATTGCTCATTTTGATTTATTTTATGTAGAAGTCATACAGAAGTTTGAGATCCAGATTCTTATCTCTGGATCATACTAGTCTGTAAGCTATTTCCAAATGCTCTAACTCATGACTGTTAAAAGATTTCATCAACATACTGAAACTAAAAATATAATTTAAATAGTGAGGAAGACAGTAATTCACATGAACAAGAACTAATACATAGTTAATAATTTAAACAAGTAGAGATTACCAACATCTTCCCACCAAACGTTAGGCTTGTCATGTTCCTACCTGAAATCATTGATCGGTAACAACATGCATGTCGTATTTCCTTTCGAAGATCTTTTTAGCACCATCACCTTATTACCACATACTCTTTTTCAGCTACAACAGAGGACGGCCTAATAAAATATTCACAACTTTATTTATTACTCCATCACCCTTCGTCTCCATTACGGCCCTTGGAATTTTTCTCCAAACACTGCCTCTTCAACTTTTGCATTATTGCCTATTGGCACATGATTATATTTTCTCCGCAAGGCCTTTAGAGTACAGTCTTGATACCATGCCCTTCACAACCCTTCTTGTTTTAAATTCCTTGACAGCTCCACGGTCAATTTTTGTATATACAATGATAAACCTCTTCATCTGTTATTCTTAACCACTTTCTGACAGAAGAAATCCACAACGTCGTCTACAAGAGGTAGCCAGCCCCCTTCGTGTTGATCCGGACAACCAGCACCAATGGGCAACCAGCACTAACACCACGCCCATCAAATACAACATCACACCATCATCAGTATCAAAACAACTAATTCCATTACTGTCTCATAGGAACTCTCTTCTCTCTCTCTCACTCTCCTTCAATCTCTCTCATCTCCTCATCTCATCTCTTTTGAATGGTTGTTGCTTACCACAAGCCAACACCAGTACTAACTCTATCCACACAATGATCCAATAATGGTTCAACCAACCCTAGAGTTATAGATATATATTTTTGCAATTCCTCTTCTGTTGGGGTAACCGATGGATGGACAACCTACAAAGTAAAAATAGTCATCAAGTATAGTATTTGCTATTACTACAGATGAATTGTCTGTCGGCAACATGTGTCAACATGTTGGCTACACGTGATCCTTCAAATGCCAACTAATGTCACATGTTGCAACACATCGACTCAGTCCTGTAGCAACCTGAATCCAACAAATGTTTGCTATACGACGATCATGTGTTGGCGACATGTTGCCACAAATGTTCTACAGATGAATTCCCTGTGCTAAAAATGTGTGTTAAAGCTTTTTGCCAACAAAGGACATCAAGTCCTGCTCCTCACAGTTGGTATGGACTGTATGTCCATGCTTTTGCTTACATCTAGCACTATTATTCTTTCATCGTGTGGTCTGTTTTTTAACAATGTATTATGGGATGGAGCTTAACAGAAGATGACATTTTATGTCACTGTAACGTACTATGAACACAAACTCTCTTATAGCCAAGATACTGGCATGCCACGATAATTAATTAGAAAACTTCATCCTTCTTATTGTGGGATTTTCAAAATATACCTCTTTGTCTCTAATAGTCCTATGACGATGGTTCTAGTTTGTGAAATACGATGGACAGTGGATCAATGGGTAAATCAAGAAAAGAGACCAAAAACAGTTATTTTTGAACAAAAATCTTCCAATATGAGTTCTCTTGAGGAATATCCCTTGATTTGACGAATAGGCCTTCCCTAGAGTCTCCTAATAAATGTTTGTCACCATTAGCATCAGCTGCAGATGCCACAGGAAGGGTCTTGCATTGATGAGTTTAGATTCCCATCATCCCACTAGCAAAAACTCTTCATGAGTTTTTTGTTCTTTCTTCATGACACTTCATTTATTTTTTCTTATGTGCTACAACTCCTACTTCTGTATTTTCCCTTTCTTCTTCCTGAACTTCATTGATTTCCCTTGTTCCCAACTTCTTGTTTCATTTCTTCTCTTCCTCCAAAATTTGTCTTTGGTCATTATTTTTTTTTTTGAAGAAATCTAACTCACTTCCCCCCCCCTGCTTGAGAAGAAGAAACGCTTTAGTTGCAAGTTTTCTAATATGGTATTTTTTTTTTTGTTCCTCTTTCCTATGAATTTTAGAACCTAACTAGCCTTCTTCTGGATCTTTGTTGTTCAGATGTATTAATTATCAAGTGTTTTCTTTTTTAACAGGAGCCATTATATTGGTATCTGCAACCACATAAATAAAACTTTGAATCCACAGCACACTTGATCTCCAACCGACAGTTCAAACAGGGCAACTAAGCCATAAGCATCATGCATTTTCAAACTAATTAAATGTTACCTTACCTGAGAATATATATATCAACGATAAGTAGAATTATGAAGACAACACCGTCCTCTGCTAATAAGAATTGATCTGTGAAGGAAGGATAAGAGAATCAAAGCGAGAAGGAGACTTTGGCAGTAAAGAAGAATAAATAAATTATTGGGCGAATATGAAATGACATTATAAGGAGAGGGAGAGGAGGGCAATGAAGATTCCAACAGTTCATTTTTTTTTTATTTTGACAAGTTAAAAATTGTGACTATGTATAAATTTCTAACATATTACTAACATGTTGACAACATATAAAATTTATCCGTTTATTTATTACTACAGAATTCCATATAAGAAGTTAGAAATTAGTATATAATAACTAAATCGTTGTTGAAATAACGAAACAAACATTTATAGAAGATGAGAGAGGAGGAGAGAGGGAAAATGAAATAATTATAACCGTTCAATTTTTTTTTAGTTTGCAATCAAACTATGACATATGTTGCTACATATATACTAACTGTTGCAACATATAATTTTTTCGTGTTTCTTACTACAGAAATTACCTATATAGAAGACAAAATAGTATAAATAAGTAAATCTTGTGGAATACGAAACGATATTTATAGAAGAGAGGAGGGAGGAGGGAGGAAAAATGAAAATGAAGTCGTTTATTTTTTTATTATTATTTTGACAATTCAAATTGTGGACATATGTTGCTACATATATACTATCTATTGCTACATATATACGAATTGTTTCTACATATATACGAACTGTTGCTACATATATACTATATGTTGCTACAGATATACTATCTTTCGCAACATATATACTATTTGTTGCTCCATATATATTATTTGTTGCTACATATATACTATCTGTTGCTACATATATACAAACCGTTGCAACATATAATTTTGTCGTGTTTATTACTATCGAAATTACATTTTAATTAACACCTTCCACCAATTGTTTTATCAATCTGATCAACAACAGTAATTTCACAAATGATATGATATACATAACCACCTCTCAATCATAGTTTGTAAACTCAACATTCTTTATCGATCTTAAGATTATTTTATTTTTTGGTCTTTTCGACGATCTATGGGTCTTCATTATTACTAACGTAACCATTTCGAGCCGTTACAATTCCAATCAATTCCTTAGGAAATGAAGCATATCTCAAGCCAAGGATGTCCAGCATTAATTTCCGCATGATGGTACTGTAACATCCATCACTCAATCTCAGCATATGCAGCAATAAAAATTCCAACAATCTCTGCAATGTTATATCATCAATCAAAATATAATAACATCACACTTTTGATAGTCGTAGACAAAAATAATATTGTGATATCTTACAGACTACTCTAAGGTCTTATCTGTTGAGCAATACCAGTAACATGAATGACTTCAAATGGGTGGATTTGTCATTTCCCTAGTAACATTTAAAAAAGAACTGAACAGTTGGTTTCGCTCATTTTTGCCAAACACCATGAACTCAAGGTACTTTGCACATTGTAGCCATCTTGTGAATCTCGGAGGATTTTTCTATTGACCTTTTAAGAACATGGAACATACACTTATGCATCGCTCCTTCAATGCACTTACTCGCCAAACCAATGGGAATCCCCATTACTAGTTTACAGGACATAATCTCAGCCATCAAATTTGCCAAGGGCATCAGAATGTCTAGCATATACCCTTATCATTGGGGGGTCAATGATTTTAATCCTCATTCAACTAGAATATCATTGTATTTTTGAAAAATAACAGTAGGTAGGTATAATTGATATTCAGAACATATGAATCTTTTGCTCTCTCGACTTCCTCGCATACTGCAAATAGTAAAATATTGGCATACCACATACTGTACACATCGTCATCAAACAAGGGAGATAACACTTTACTTGTATATCTCATTACTAAATATTTGTACATATAAAATAGCATTGATTTACCTCATCATTCCTACACCTATTGGGTTTTTGAGACATTACTAGACCAGTTCTTATTCATTAGAAATCGCAAGTATAAATCAAGTTTCGTCAATTTCCCATTTTGGGGGTGGTTGTAGCAATTGGCTAACTTATGAATCCATTCTTGTTTTCCTCTCAATTTTTGTATCATCATAAAATCATTATATATTGGACCACAAGAATAATTCTAATAATAGTTGAACGGGTTTTTACTTGCTTTACTTTACTTACTTTTTTGCATGATGCTATTGTAAAGAACCCTCGTTTATTCCATTGCAATACGGATGACATTAGTTCCGTTGTGACCCTCGCCGTTCAATGTTAAAAAACCTTCAATGGATTATTTTTCTCTTCACATCACAACTGACAACTTCGAATTTCTTCCCCTTTGCTTCGCTTTTCTTTCTGTCCCAACTGACAACTTCGATTTTTCTTTCTTCCCTTTAGCTTTCGCCTTTTTCTTTTCCCCTTGTCCTTCTCCTTCTCCTTCTCTTTCTCCTTCTCTTTTTTCCTCAATCTCCATCTCCTTGCCTATTCTTCTTCTTCTCGTTCTCATCCTTCTCCTTCTCATGTTTTTTCCTTTCTTCTCCTTCTCCTTCCCTTCTCTTCGTTTGCCTTCTTCTCTCACTCGATCCTTCTCCTCCTTTGCCTTCTTGTCTCTTCTCCTCTCTTCTCCTTTGTGCATGCTTCTCATTTTTCCTTCTCCTTCTCCTCATTTTCCTTCTTCTCTTTTTTCTTTTCTTCTCAATAATCATAGAAGTGTTTGAGAAATAGATTTTGTAACCTCCTACATTTGCAAAGGTAATGTCTTCTTGGATCTTGCACATCAATATTAGAACTCTTTGTCTTAAAAATATCAGTAGTTTTTTTAACACGACTAATAAAAATTAATCATTTTTGCTGTGCTCACATTCTTCGCATAGGACAAAAAGATGCATGTCCATGTTCATGTAGAAATTGAAGTTGTTGACATGGATGAATCTTCTTGTATCATTTCATCTACAATTAATAAAAAAATATTGAGATTTTAACAATTTTATGATAAAAATCACCTAAAATAACAGTATGTTGCAACCCGATGTGTAGATCCTGTTGCGATAAATAACAGTTACGTTCCTTTTTGTCACATTTACTGCTGTGTGCGGCACCATATCCCATCTTATATTTGTAGCAACAGATTGCCCATAATGTTAATACATCTATACAATTGTTGTAAAAAAAAAAAAAAAAAAAAAAAAAAAACACACCATTCCTGACCATCTTATGTGGCCACAGCAGACCTGACCAACCTATCAATTTTAACAAATTATGTATAACAATAATATTAGCCATATATTTGCCCTTTTCCGCTTGGATAGGCTGTTTTTTGCTGATCTATTATACCTTATGTGCCACATATGTACCACCTTTGTTTGCGCAACATATGCATCTTATGTACAGCGACAAAATGCATCCTATGATTGACACATCTGTAACATGGATTAATTGCAACATTTGAATATATGTGGCAACAAATGCCAATATATATCACTAAAATGTGCAAATAACGTTAAAATCGTATCAACGGAATGGCCACTAAAAAAAGAACAACAACAGTAACAAAAATAACTTTTCACTGAATGATAACATTACAGATCGACTTCCATCAAAATATAGATTTTTTGGGTGGGCTGATTTTCTGTTTCAAAAATGATAAATCATCCACATATTAAAGTCGATTACTTACTCATTTTTACACATACAAAACATTGTTTATTGTTCATTAATCCAAGAAAAAAACTTCAAAAATTATAAAATGTATTTCAAAAATAACGTACCCATCTCTATTTCCAACACTTACAGATCCAGAAAAAATGATCATAAAAATAATAGTAATGATGATTGGAGAGGAAGAGTAACGATTGCAGAGGAGAGTAGAAACGACGGATTTCCGATGTCTAAGGAAGAAGATGAAGAAAAGATAGAGAGAGAGAGAGGAGGGAGATGAAAAGATTTTCTTTTTAAATGATGTTGGTTTGAATTTAAAAGTTTATCTTTTTTTGTATGTTTAATAAATTATTAGAACGTTTTTAGAAACAATATTAATGTGACTCCATAATTAGTTTAATTAAGCTTAGTAAGAGTAAGATTGTGACCAGCTCTTGGTCAATTTGTCACCAAAAATAAGAACAAGACTTATTTGACACCTTTAGCTTAATTTTTTCAAGAAACTCATCCTTCAACCCATACAACAACAATAGCGCCAATACCCAATCCTGCGCCAGTCTTCCCCATTCCAGATGCGACAAACCCAGCGATTCCAGCGACAAAGTGAACCCGACCCGCGTCTTCTCTCTCTTTATCCTCCCGTACAAAGAGTCGTTAGAGAATTAGTCCAGAAGTCTTCATCTCCACGCCTCAAACGTCCTTTGCTCGAATCGAATGGTCCCCTCTTTGAATCGGTTGAGAACGGTAAAAAAAATTGGTACAACTTACAGCATCCAACCATATCTTATGGGAATTTGAATTTCAAATTTGAAAAAATCCATCCAAAGCTTCTACTGTTTCCCCCCTAATTTTTGCCCAAAAAATCACCCATATTTAAACCCGTCTCATTCCTTTCGTTCAGGAGGTTAGAGGGAGCTGGGAAAGAAAAATAGGAAATAAAAGCTAGAAAAGTATATAGAGGCAATGTTTACATACCTAGAAAGACCCACGAAATAGATTAGAAAGTTATATATACTTAAGAGTCTAATTTTTGGTTTTCTTTTTTGTTCATTGTTTACGAGAGTTTGCCGGAATCTCTCGTTGGGTGGTGGAATCGCTCTCAAGCTCGTCCATCCCGGCTTGTTGCACTGAAAGAGGTAAAATGACTTTCTTTTACACTTTAGCTTTTCTATGTTCATTTTAGAATTTAGTGTTATGAGTTTTGTCTGTATTGCTATTCTAAATTCACTTCTTATTTTGCGATGAGCTTCAGCTTTAGTTTGAAACATCCGTTGAGTACTCTGTTTGTGGAGTAGTCTAACTAATTATCTTAGTTGGCTTCTAAATCAGTTTCAATAGCTTTTTGGTTATATTATTTCTCCGCTTGCTCATGGTTTGGATTGATGTTCACTTCCGCTTGATTCGGAATGTTACAGTATTGTAGTTTTTAATCTTTCTAGCATAACTCTATTATTTCTGTCATGCTTCGAATCTTGGAATTTTTTATTATTTTGTTACCTTTAAAATGGGTTCTTAGTGTCCATGATAACATGCTTCCTTAAATCAATATAGTTTCTTGTTATGTTTCACCTCCCCTATGCTTGTCTCCTTGCGGTTCATTTTTCATTAAAATTTAACTTGGTACATAAAGTAATGAAATTTCTAAATTATAAAATTAAAAAGTTATCATTGGGGGGGGGTGGGATCATCTGATAGGTTGCCTCATGATCCATTATTCATATCTTTCGTTTGCAAGTTTGTCTGTTGATGCTACTTCTTTTATGTGAGCTAATTCGATTAAAATAATATACCATGGTCTAAGTGGTATGGTATGGATAAATGTCTGAAAAATTTTTGTCTTATTATTTGGTGATATATATTCATGTTTTGGATATTTTTTGTGTATGTTGGGTCTGCTATAAACTCTTTCGTTGCAACTTTAATTAGTTACTAACAGATTTATTATTTTACACATTAATAGTCTTAAACATAATGCATGTTCACTTCCTAGCCATGTTGCTCATACACTCGACAACATTGTTTTTTTCTTTCGTGATGCACGCAGTCGATGTTTCCTACTTTTGGCTTAATAATAAGGTCGATAGCTTATTTTGTTCTAATGAAGTTATTAATTATTAGTTATGTTGCATCATTATTCTTCATCTTGAATCTACCTAATTGTCATTGTTTCATACTATTATTTTAATTAGCATTAGCTTTAAATTTGATTTCATAGGTTTTAGTTCTTTATGTGGAATTTATCTTGTTTAAATCCTCTATGATTGAGTGGCTATGCATAAATGAGATTTTGTTCCCTATTTTGCTCTTGACGAAAAGTTTTCTTTGCCTAAAGGTTAATGTGATTCGCAAATGTTATATGTGTTTTGGTCTTGGTTGCTTGCATGTTAATAAGAAGTCTCACCTTTGGTAGGTTAAGATGGAATGGCTATATTTCTTTGAACTATTGTTGAGAGTATATTTCGTGCTCAATTGAGTATTAAAATTACCTATAATAATTTTTTTATCTTAGTTCTTAGTCAATTATTCAGCTTGCCTTAAAGGAACTCTCTGTAATATTCAAATGGGTTTCCTAATGTGTTTTGTTCAAAGTATGATTCATGCTTGATTAGTTAATTAGGTGAGCATTCATTTGGAGTTAGTTGGATTGGTTTTTCTTTTGTTGTCGAGTAGATAATGTCGTCAACAAAAATGTCACTAACGCTCATTATTTTTTTCGTAGCATGAATGGCCTCTCGGGACCACCCCATTTTCCTCGCATTCTCTTTGTTGGGACGGAAGCACAACAATTCGAGTTAGGTGAAATGTAGCTGTTCGGAAGCAAAAAAATAAAGGGAATTGTTGTTGTATACGTGTCATATTCAATGGCGTGTGTTCAATGTATACACCGTACAAAAGTAGCTGAAAATGGGTCAAAACCCAATGAAATAATTAGCAGGAGGAGATTTAAATTGGCCGAAATCCCTTCAATATATTTAGGAAAAATTATAAACACACATTATTAACTTACCTTAATATTCATTTATCCCTACCTTTTTAAAAATTTCAAAACCCCTTAATTTTTTCAATAGATAAAATCTTCCAGATATATAAATATTTCATTGCCTATATCCACGTTTCTCATTCCCCATTTTATTCCTCCATATTATCAGTAAATTCCCTCCACTTCTTTAGTAGTTACAAATTTTGAATTTATTTTGATTTTCAGCATGTATTAGTTATTATTTAATAATAATTAAAATAATATTTGTAGAAGTTCGCCTTTTCTGTTGTCCTTTTTTTTAATTTCGTCTTTTTCCTTTTTGGGTTTAATTGTTGTTGGTTTTTCTATTATTTCCAAATCGTTGTTGATTGTATGATATTTGTATTTGATTTCTTTATTTTTATTAATAAAACTCAACCTTCGTGTGGGTTGAGTTAATATATATATATATATAGATATTATATATATATATATATATATATTACTTGTATATTTGTTCATAATTTGAGTTGGTTGGAATTCTTAACAACTAATCATTCATTAAAATTGCTTAGGATTCTTGTATTTATATTAATCTTCTAATGTCCTCTAATATATAGTTTTAAATTCACCAAAATTTCATCGGTTTAATATTATTTTTCTTTATTTCTGGTTTTTTTTCATAAAAAATTTCTTTCATAAATAGTGATTGTTTCATTGTATCGACTTGATATTGAATTCTTCTTAAGGTGATAACATTTTATAGATACACGTTATTTCAGATTAGGTACATCCTTCTTTAACAACCTTATTGTATCATATACATTACTATCAACTACAAAATGATACATAATGTAAGCATACATATCTTTCAAAGCAAGCACTATGATACTCATCAATTTAAACTAGATACATAGATAGTAATGTATCATGCACTATTTTTTTTAGATATGATACGTAAATTTGAATTTATACTAAATGTATCAATTACTACTACACTGCAATGTATCGATCTCTAATCTAACATCTTATGGGCAAAAATTACTTATTTAATGTATTTGGTATAAATACAATAGTGATACATAAATAGTAATATATCACGAACTAATTTCTTAGATATGATATGTAAATTCTAATTTATACTAAATGTAACAACTATATAGCAATTACTACACAGTAATGTATTGATCTCAAATCTAATATCGTATGGGCAATATTTAATTATTTAATTGTTCCTAATATAAAGTATAAATCCTTATCAATTTAAAACAAGATATATAAATACTAAATCTAAATAGTACAAAATAGTTCATGATGTATCTTTTTCAGATCTTCAATAAACTAGAGAAGACAAATTTCGAATCTCAAAATTCTCACAATTTAAAATCAAAATCGAAAGGATATTCTATCACCTTTGAAATTCACAATAAGAAACCTTTTGGCCAATCACATTCCAACATAATCCCTCAAACTCATACTCACCTCGCTTTGTCAAAATTTCCGCATTTTTTTATGACACAGAGAGAACGAGGAACAAGAAGAAGAAATTTATTTTTTTGATTTTTTATTTGTTTACCACTATAGGATTTTATAAATTCTTCACAAGATTTTGATGGAATAAAAGTAATTTTATGGCTATTAATTTAATTTTTGTGCTTTTTCTTTTCCCTCCGCCATAATTTAGTGGCAACAGGCATGATACTAAGATTGCGGTGATTTTAGAGATTTAGTTTAACAGGTTCTAGCTTTTTTTTCCTGAATAAATGCAACAATTGATGAAATACTGTATCACATTATGTAAATCCTCCCGGTTCCTTAATTATATATCATAACTGCTAAAAATTAATATTTATGTAATTAGAGAAATAATAGGATGAAGGTAAATTAAATTTTATACTATGAATATTTATGTAAGTGTATACATGTTATAGATAGATCAGCGAGTCCCAAAGCCCAACTTAGCTTAATTTGGGCAAATGGCCCAAGTTCAAACATTCTCTCGCTTTCCTCTTGATTTTATTGTATTGATTGACTAACCCTTTTCATTCTTACGGTTAATTTTTAATTAATTTCCAAAAATAGTCATTTCTCTTTATTTTCCAAAAATATATAAATATTTATTTTATATATTTTATTTACTTAGCTTTTATGCTAATATTGATCTTGTCAACATTTAAGTTTAATCCCTTTAAAATGATTTTTTTTAGTTGTTTCCCCTTAAAGTAATTAACTAGAAAAAATAACAAAAAGTAAGTATTTGAATAAATAACGAATTTTCTTTATTTATTTACAATTTAGAAATTATTTGCAAAAATTCCAAATTGACAATCAACCGCAACTTAATGGACATTCCGAGGGCCTAGCAGCTTCTCGGAATGTACTTCGAACTTCGAACCTGTAAGGTCTCTCAAAATGAAGTAGTGTGCCTAGAGCCTCACATGTGCCTAAAAATTTTAATAATGTGTTAAATCAAGTTTTTTACAGTATGCATACTTGATGACGTCCGAAAGTTAGCCTTGAGACGTGCATGTGTGTCTTGACATGTTTTACGTGTTCCTTTTGGTTGCAATTGATGTGAGAGATCCTTAACATGCTAATGATAGTATTTGCGTTGAAAATATTCGCACACAACTCCCAAAGGACCACCTAAAGAGTCCTTGAGGAGGAACCAAAGGCTGCTTAGACACTGCCTTGGCAGTGCAAACGAGGCCCAAGGAACGACGGACCGTCAGTCCACCTACGCCCCGTTGTAAAGGGGGCGTAGCCCCATACATAGCCTGGAGAACTTAAGCCCCAAATGGTTGATCCTCAAACCCAAACAATGGTTGCCCGTACAGCCTGTCGATGGGTCTGCGAGGCGTAGCTTAATGGTCGTCGATGGTGCCTGCATTCTGCTGCAACTTGCTATTTCATTAAAGGGGTGAATGAGAAATTCACCCACGTCCTAAATTGACCCTAGACAGTTATTTTATGTATTTTTTGGCATATTTAGTTGGTTAAAAATATCAAAACCCCTATTAGACTTCATTCTTCAAATTTCATCTTCCCTCTCAAAACAAAACCTCTCTAGAAACCTCCTTCGGAGATGAAGCTCAAGAACAGCTTGGTTGATGGATTTTGATGGTTTGTTCATCAAGTTTTCATGGTTTTCTCCTATAATGAGGTATGGTGATCCTTCATCCTTAGTAAACCTTTTTTATAAGGAGTTTCTTCAAAGGTTTTCAAACAGAATTCATGATCAAACCTTCTATCTTTCAATCTAGCCTTCGGTTCCTTCTCAAAACGATTTCAAAAGCATGCTTATGATGAATTGATGATTAGATAGCGTTTTTCATGTTGAATTCAATCCAATTTCATGATGAACCCATGATCCTTCTCACTTCTCAAATTAGCCTATAATGTGGGCATTATGATTTTGGTTCTATGTTGATTGATTATGATTCTAGTATGTTGAATTTCTTATAGCTACTATTTTATATTCAAATTAATGATGAATTATTGATAATTGATCAATTAGGATCAAGTTTTGGATATTTGGTAAGTTTGACCTATATTCCTCCACCTTCTATAGAATTGATAATGTAGTGTACATAATATGATCTAGATCCTATGATGGTTGAAACATGATTTCGATTGTATTATTTTAATTTTAGCTACTAAGATATACATGAATTATTGATGAATTATGAGGATTGATAAATGAGGATCGAGCCTGGTGAATTTGGTAAGGTTTCCTTATTCCTCTACTTTTCTATAGAATTGCTAGTTGAATTGGCCTTGTATGGTATTGTGTGGTTTGGCCCACTTATGGTGGCGGTGTTTCATTTCTTGTCAATATCTATATGTGTGGATGATGGCCTTGAATTCAAATTGATGTATTATGAATGTGTAATTATGATGATCACACAAAGTGAAGTAGCATGCCTAGTCTCTTAATCTAGTATCATGTTCTAGGGTGTATTGCTAATGTTATGAGCATGTGAATGACTATTTTAGGGTTAGGTATGGTATACATGATTGATGATTGAATACTCTTGTGTAATATAACCCCTACCTAAGTACCCATATATGAATGTGCGATCTTAGCCAAGGTTGGGAGTCTTGGATGCAATGTGAAGTTACCATGTCTCCTATGCTAAATTGTGGTGTGTGGTCTATGCATGGATGTAAATTGTCGTATTAAGAGGGTGGCTGCCTCAATGTTGTGTTGATAGCCATTATGTGATCATGTTGTTCAATGTACACACAATCACAGCACCCCATGCCACGCTTTAACGTGAGTAATCTGTTTTCATGGTGGTCTAATAAAAGGTTTGATTCTCATATGCCACGACTGTCTACTACTATGCACATAAATGAAGATGTCCATTAGCATGAACTGTAATCTTAACTAGGTGACTTGATAGGTGTACTATGTAGCAAGGTATGGGCTTTGCCTATAACGTTTGCACGTGTCTACTTTGGATAATATTCCAGGGTGATTACTCTATTTACATGATATGAATGCATGATTAACTATGAACATGAAAGTATATGATATGAAGTGAAGTATGATCATGTAGTTTCTAAATGTGTGTATGTGAAAGATCTTGTCATGTAAGTACACATACACACATATGAAAGTATGTCTATGATGCATGTATGATGATCTAGTAAATAGAGGGTCTCTTGAAAGGTGTTCTCAATTGTATCCTAAACTAGATGATGCTTGAATATGATATGTCCATGTGAAAGTTTTTCTCACATGATTTAGGTTGATTAAAGGACTTTCTCATCTATGACCTATGAGCTAAGAATATAAGAGGTTAACTCTCCTAAAGCCTATGTTTTATAACGTAATTATAATAAAGGATTTTCAATAAAGGGAACTTAGCTTAGCATCGGGTGAACTTGAAAAAATGAGAGATGTCCCTTCCTAATGAGGAAAGCTTGTTCACCACATGTCCTCATGAGATGGAAACTATAACGCCTAAGGGCATAAAGAGGGTTTCAATATACATTTCCTAGTTCCATAACTATGTTCCCCCATAGGATCTAGCAAGTGATATCACCTACTATGCTAGGATGATGTTTATGTTCTACCTTGGCAAAGTAGAACACCTACTTTCGGTGTGGGGTTCCATGACACCGGATTTCATGTTTAGAACCTATGGTCTTAGTGTCAGTTAAGGCTATAGTTTTCCTAAAATAAAATCCACAATGAAAGTAAAGTAATGGACCCTAACTAGGGTAACCTAAGGGCAGTTACTTAGTGTAGCTCTTGAAGGGAGTTCTAGGAAGATATTTTATATGTATATGTTTATGTTCCTTATGCATGACATTATAGTGTTGTCTAATTGTTATGGTAATATGCACAGTATGTGTTCTAAGGTATCTATATGATGAAGTCTTACCTCATATGCATAATGTTGGTCTTATTGACTATATGATGAAGGTCTTACTTGGCATGTATAAAGTTATCTATACTTGTCTTGATGAGATATGAAGTAAATGGTATGTGTGAGGTTATGAGTTTACTAAGTATGTGTGAGGTTATGGGACTTCACATGTACTTTGCATCAGTAGGCTTGGATTGGGATTGTGAGTGAGGTCTATGAGGTTTTAATGTTGAAGTAAGTTGATATGTTTAATGTGAATTAGTTTTTTATGATAGTGTGGAAGTCTTGAATTATGTGATGCCTTTGACATGAGTCGCCTATGCGGTTTCATGAGGTATTTAGGTCAATGTGGAGTATTGTCTTATGTGGTATATGCTGCATGAAGGTGTATTTTTGATTAAATTAGGTTATGTTAGTGTTCACCTTGGTGTCTTTAAGATGATGCTTGAGTTTGGATAGTGGAATGGGATACTATTCACTCATTGCACCAAGTGTCACTAGAAAGTTACTTAAGGGGTTAATGAATTAAAGAAAAAAACTTATTGTGCAGTAATGCTAAATGTGTCTTAAATGTAATATGTGGTCTTATGTGAAGTTGTTACCATTGTATATGCCTATATGAAGTATGTGGACTAGATGTGCTTATTGTATTAATATTGATGAAGTTTTATCAAAAGGCATGATGCATGGTTTCAAAGTAAAACGTCCTCTTAAAATGCATGTTTTTGCATGGTTGACATACTTAGTGCATTCTTGTACTAACACCATTCTTATTCATCATTTTTACACAAAGTTTAGGTGGTGATGGATAGAGGATGTCTCTTAAAGTAAAGGGCTTGGATAGCTTCCCAAGTTCAATGAAAGGGGTCCTTATGATTCAAGGATCTCCTATGTTATCTTTATTCAAGTTATGTAATAGTTTAGTTATTATTTAATGTTGTAAGGATCGTGTCCTAATCTACTTTTACGATGTTGAGTCTAAGATGACAATAGAGACTTAGAGTCTTTATTATGTATATGACTTAGATTTTATATAATAAGGCTTAGGTCATAATGCGGCCCCTTAAAGTTGTTCGCATAATCCAATTTGACACCTCAACTAGACTATTAACCTATTATACACTTTATTTAACGAAATATGTATCTTTGAACACTCAAACGAAAATGTTTTAAAAAATATTTTTGCTGTAATTCACGCCACTGGACTTAAAAAATGACAAATAAAATTATGGACACTTGGCACATGTACCCAATCTAGCAATAAAAAAAATATAATTTTTTTTTAATTTTAAAAAATGAAAATATTTTCCCTTTAGTTATTATTACAAAGTTTTTATAAAAATCTCCCCCCCCCCCACCTAACCCTTTGACCTTTGCTTCTTCCTCTATCCTTCCTCTACCCCAGAACCCCGGCATACAAAAATAAAAACCTCCCGTTCAAATTTAATCTCCTATCTATCTGTTATTCTCCTTTGTTTTGGAGATGTTTTTTGTGAAAATAAATAAACGTTAATATTATTTTTAAGATTCATGACCAAAAAAATTGAAAGTATGTTTGAATTTTTTTATATCACCTCTTTAATAAATTAATGAGTGGCGATGTTTGTTCATCGGAGTGATCGAATAAGAGATAGCGAATATCGATCACTTTTTAAAAACTCCAATGTTCGAATTTTCTTTTTCTTTCTCACATATTAAATTACAGATTGTTTTTTTACAAAAAAATAAGAAAAAAAAGAAGAATGAAACAAAATGCTAAGAATTTTGAAAACCATTAGAATGGTGGGGGGAAAGAAGATAACCACTGATAGCTAAGAATTTTGAAATCCATTGAGAAAATGGTGGGGAAAAAGATAACCATTGGTGCATGATTAATGGCGGGGTGGTGTTGGTTGGGGTTATAGAAATAGGGAAGAAGAAGAATATATCTTCTTTTTTTAATATTGTTTTTTAAAATTAACTTATGGTCTAATTAAGAAAAAAAAAGGAAAAATATTATTTTTAATATTAACGCGCTCAAGGAAAGTGAATTACACGTTTTTTTTGCCATGTCAGCATTTTGTGTCTATAAGAATGACTATTTGACACAAATAAAGTGGTTCAATTGCCATAAGGATTAGTTGAAGTGTCTAAATGAATTATGCGGACAACTTTGAGTGGCTGAAGATGACTTAGGCCTATATATAATGGAAGTGATGTTCTAGCGTATGATGTGCTATGAAAGTTTTAAATTTTTCGCTAAATTTACCTATGAAAATGCGATGAATGATTATTATTGGCTTGTATAAGACCTCCAAGAGTCAGGTACGTCATGTTACTTCTAGGGGGTGCTCCCAGATTGTGATAGAACCTATTTTTCAAATTGTTTTTATCTGTTTAAGTCTTTTTTGAAAAACTTCAGGTTTTCTTGATTTTAATTAAAAAATATAAGTGGCGCTCTATTTATTTGGAAATTATATTTCTCTTAAATAATAAGTTTAATCAATTTTCAAAACCTAGTCATTTTTCTTTTTATTTTATTTTTCGAGCAAAACATGTATAATCTAGTAGACAACGTGTCAACAAAAATACTAATTATGATAGGAAAAATGAGAAACAAAATATAGTATTTTAAATTTCAAGTATAATGACTGTTATAATATTAATCACAATTCTTTGATTCTTCCAATAATGGACTATATTGAAATTGAATTTGATTTAGATTCAGGAGACTGTGATTTTGAATCTTCATATTTGAATTGAATTTGAGTTGTCCGTCACGAACATGTGAATGGTTAACATGAATAATGAATATGAACAAACAACTTGATCTTGAACGTCTTGATACTTTTTGCCTTTGTTTTTTTATCTGGGACTTGATTGCTTAAGTTCTTAATCTTGTAAATTGTAAAGAATTTGAGAATTTTAATCTACGAGCTCTCTTCTTGCTTCTTACTCTTAACTCCTCCCGCTTTGTGAGTTATGAAAATCGCTATTTATAGTTGAGGGGGTGATGACATTGTATGATTTGATTGGTCTATTGAACTTACCAAGCATATTTATCTGATAACAAGCTCCAATATGGATTGGCTAGAACATGGCATATATACATTGGAACATTATTTATTGTTCATTAGTGTTTACTTTGGGCTTTCCATATGATTACATGTGGCATGATTCTTTTCTCATTCATTTTTGCCTTGATTTATCACATCAACTAACAAGTGGCATGAACTTGGGCTTTAAAAAGGGGAAATAGTTATTTGGATCTTGGGCTAATAAAGTGGGCTCATCATTTGGAGTCAATAGCCCAATTCATTAAAAGAGGTAACTTACAGAAATTTTAGTAGTTGACTATCTAATTACTTAGATATACTCTAATTTTCAATATTATGAATTTTATCATATTTTGATGTATCAGGATATGTTTAGATACATGTATCTTAGAATATATTGAATCAAAATTAGGTGTAATTTATTCTAGATGTAATGTATCAATGTAGATTCTCATGCACTTGGAATACATAAACAAATCTTGCTCACATGAATCCCTCCCCTTCTCACTCCCACTTTCATATCTCACTCGCCTATATAGTATCTCATATACATGTGCATTACACCATATACGTGTATCTATTATGATTTGCATGTGTCCGAGATACATGGACAAATCTCACTTGCCTCTCTCATATCTCACTCGTCACCCTCATATCTCTCTCGCATATCTTATATCCTAGATGCACGTGAATTATACAAGATGTATATAGTGTCTATCTAGTGTGATTCACATGTATCTGACTAGAAATCATGTATGAATCATTAAATGGTGAGATAAAATGTAATTTACTTCAAACAATAGGAATAATTAGTAAATATAGTAGGAATATTTGTATAATTAGGTAGTTTGTAAAGTGTTTGTTTTCCTCAATACTATCTGGCTTTTTTTAGATCATTCACATGTATATATTTAACTAGTGTTATCATATAATATTATATATATTATATATATATATATATATATATATAGATATATATAAATATATCTATATCTATATATAAAACACTATCTAGATACTCATCTATCTAATAATTTTAATATTGCATATTTGCTAAAAATCGTGTATTAGAAAAAAAAAAAAAATACAGATGGTCTTAATGTTGCTTTTTCAAAAATACCTTACTATTTTCAAATTGCAATTTTATCTTAATATTGTCGATTAAAAAAACATAAAATGGTAATCTGAAATATTTTAGTAAATTGATTATTGTAGTTTCTTATTAAATTCAATGAATTTTATAATAATATTATTAGTTCAACCAAACTAATCAAATTTAATTTTTTATAAATTACATGACTTTGTGTATGTATAAATCACTTGATTTGTAGTACAAATAATTAAAATATATTTGTGACGCACAAAAGTAAGAAAAATACTTGAATTATGTTTCAACAAAGATATACATTAGCAAATGAATGTCTTAAGTCCAACTTCTCAAGAAAATAAATTAACTTATTTAATGACATTATATCGAAAATCATACTTTACAATAGAAAATAAAAGAATTAAAAACCATAACATAAAACATAAAATGTATATTTATAAGAAATCATAATGTCATTAGTAATTTGATGTGTTATTATCTTTCGATTATATAAAGATTATACTAGAGTGAAAAAATATTAAATTTTTAAGAATACATTAAGTGTCAAGTTTCTAAAAGAACTTATCCAGATTGAATATCGCTCCTGCCCATGTTGGGTCATTGGACAGATTTTTTATAACGTTAAGCTAATTAGTATTGTAATCATCACTAAAAAAATTAACCTATGATAATAATATAATTATTCAAAAGATAACTCCTTCTTAAATATGAAAAATTTAAGATAAATTATTTTTACTTTAAATAATTATAAATTAAAAACACATTTATTATAGTAAACCTATATATAACAAATTATATATATACATCTTATTTAAAATATCATAAAGAAAAGTAATATGCTATTGGGAGAATTAAATGAGGGAATCTAAAGTGTTTTTTTTCACAATAATCAAAAGAAGTTAAAGAAATAATAGTTATAAAACTAAAGAACAAAAGAACAATGGCAAGATGAAGAGAAAGAAGAATATAAGACAATAGAAGAACAATATAAGTTAACTTTCTTTTTTTCAAGTGTTCAACAAATCTTCAATTGGGTATCCAATATGAAGCTTATGTCCTCAATTTATAGTGTAACATAGAGGTATATCAAAGGTTAGTCCTAACATGAATTAACATGAATAGAATGAGCAGTTTTATGAAAGTGAAAGATTTACAAATAATTGTTATAAAATTGGAGTTATTGATTTTATGTTTTATCTTTATAATGGAGAGGTTTGTAGTTAAAGTTCTTGGTGGTAGTGAAATCCACATTATATTATTTTCTACCACTCCCCCTTGAGTTTCATCCGATATATGTCTCGGTTAAAAATTTTGCTAGGAAAAAACATCGTGGAAAAACAAATTCTAGTGAAGGGAAAAGAGTACACATATCTTTCAATATGATTTGAATGTTGTCTCGTTAAAAACCTTACTATGAAAATCCAATTGGGATAAAATCAAACGCGTATTTTTCTCCCCATGATAAAAACTTACTTGATATCTTGGAACCAATGCATTCAAATCTTGTATCACAATTTCTCAAATACTGATGTTAACAATCTTTAGTGAATAAGTTTATAAGATTATCACTTGAATGGATCTTTGAACGTCTATTTCATCATTTTGTTGAACATCATGTGTGAGAAAGACTTTTAGTGAAAAATGTTGTGTCTGATCTCCTTTGATTGTATCCTCCATTCAATTGAGCTATATATTATTTCCGTATATAGTGGCTCAAATATTCTTTGTTAGAGGAATATAACATATTTTCTGAATATGATAGATCATGATTCCAACCAAACACACCCCTGACTTCATAGATTAATATAATTTGAACAAGTGGTTATCAATGTTTGTTGAATGCCAAGATATTGTTGTGCCCCATATATAATCAAATAGCTCATTTGTGATCGAGCTTTATGTAGATCAAATCATTTCTGACTCATGCGAGATTGATCAATTTTATTGAAGCTGGTCTTTTCTTCTCAAAGAAAGTCATATATCTTCTAGCATTTGCATAACCAGCAATCTGTAAGTGCACCAATTACACTAATACATGACATTTCAAATCATTTTCATAAGGTTGAAAAGATTCTTTGTGTTAAGCAATCTCAAAATTATTGAGTACTCAATGAAATTGCTTTAAGACCTTTTAAATCCTTCAAAGATTTTCATATAACCTTCATCGTCTAGTTAGACATAATAATCATTCACTATGCATATTCAAATATTTCATCTTTTGCCAGATTGAAACAAGTCTCATCGCATTTAGCATTGGAGAACATAAATCCATTTAATAATTTCAGGACTTCTGCGAAAATTCTTTATGCCCTGGGGCTTGAACCGTACTTTATATCTTACGGCTCTACTTTCATACAATGACTCATTTGTACCACCACTGATATATATTTTGATCTATGAACTATATGTTCAAAAGCATCACTTTTCTAAGTGAAACAGAATATACTTGAATAGTGTCAACCATTTATATGTCCACACTATATGAAAGAATCGAATTTAAAATTCTCATAACCATTTATAGCATTAAGTGCTACATCATATCAAATATACGGTCGGCGACCATTTGATATCGATTCCAATATGACATAAGTCATCGAGATCTCTTCATTTTTCAGATTTTCAGGTATCTAAACCTTTGCCAAGTTTTTATGAAATATTATGGCATAGTGCTCTTTCAAAGCACTTGTCTCATTAGCAATGACCATTTTGATAATTTGAATCGATTGGTCTATCACGCTTCGAGCGTATCATACACTCTGTCCTTCAAGGACTATTTATTGGAGCATTTGCAGCTTAATTAAAATATTGGATCAGCAAATACATCTAGCAAATTACTTGCAACATTTTGGAAATGAATTATCTTTTGAACTTCAAGTTCACATTTTTTTTAACGAGGATCTAGATAATTCACCCCACACATAATTTTCAGCTGCTACACATATCTCCCCCTAATGTTAGGAAATCTAACATTCACCCTCAACCTCATTTGGGGATCCATCTTGATGCGTGGAGCAATAAAATCATTTGTGTGCACATCAAATTTTTAGATGGAAATTATTTGGTTCCTGACACTAAACCAATTATGTTAGGAGAACCCTGTTGGCTTGATGCATACATGTTGAATAAACTCATCTCATAACAAATTTCATTTGAGAGATTTGTTCTCATAATCAATGGTCTAGCTATGATTGGAGGCGTAAGATTTCCGCTAAACCAATCAGCATTATCAACATGACTTAATAGTTTGGAACTGTGCTCTTAATTTAATAATTCGAACAAACAACCTTAAAAAAAATAATTTGTAAGTTGATACAAATGCACAGGTGATCATACCATAGATGCATCTATTAAATCATAATAGTAAATTGTCCAAATGGCAGGTGAACGGGCCCATATTCAATTTTTTATATGTTCCAATATTTTCGGGGATACAATCCTTACCTAGCTGGTACAGATGATCATTTTATCACGATAACAAGCTACAAAAGAGAATTCCTTTGAAATCTTTTATTTCTTCAATTATAGGCCACGTGAATTCTCAATTTTTTTGCCTCACATTTGAATCGAATGGCCACTCAATTATTCCAACTGATATTTTTTTCCAGTAAACTTCTAGTTTACTTTTGCATGTATTCCAGCACCATGGCCCTATTTGTATACAACAAATAACTTGGAAAATGGATAATCTTAACTTAAATTTAGTAGCCACTTTAATAGTAGTAATTTTAAGATATTACATCTTCCCATATTTTAATAGTCTCGATAATAATATTTATTTTTAATTTTTCGAAACTTAAAAGTTTCTTTAAAGACTTACTACAAACCCCATATTATCAACTTATTCATTCTCGAAATTTAAAATTAGCCCTTTCAGATTATCCAATTTAATTTGTGTACTACCCAATTTTCACAATGTCATTCTTATGTGACCATCTCCTTCCAGGAGAATTTTTTATTATTGTCAGATTAAAATTATTACATTCAAAGACATTATTTTCTTGATACCAAGAAAAATTTTGTTGTCACACAAACGACATTTATTTTATCCATGGCCACAATCTTTACAAGAAAATAGTTTTTTCTTTCTTTGTCCTCCTGTTCTTTTTATAATATCCCACAATATTTTGTGTGTACGCAAAGTATATATATGCCAAAATGACATTATGTCAAAGAGTTTATTTCTATCTCTCAACCTCCCTAGAGTGCGATGTGACATTCATCCAACAATACATTGAGTATAACACAAGTCACATTTTCTTCAAGAAATGGAACATACCAGTTGTACAGTTTCATGAAGTTTTATGAAACTCATTGTGCTGTTTCGCATTGATGTGCTCACCTCAGAACACACTTTAAAAAGGTCAACATGTACTCAAATGTAACTTCAACTTTGTATTCTTTATTTAGATGGGAGGATTTACAAAAATTATAAATTGGGGGTTGCCAACCAACAACACTTGTCCAACTTCTCATACCACATTGATGGATCAAAATTACTTTTAACAACTCCTTCCCTTTGAAGAACCATCTTAACGAAACATGTGTCCCATAACCTTTCATACATTTTAATGGACAAAATTACCTTCACATCTGAAGGACATATTAGAACCCATAATGTTTTTTCCTTTTATTATACAATGATGACCATTACCATTGTTACTCAACTCATATTCATATATTAACCACTTGTCATTTTTTCAGCCAGAATCTTATACACTGCTACACTTCACATAAGAGAATGGAACAATTAATTGGGTCAATTCCATACTTTCAGGCAACAGTAATAAAGCTTTATGTTAATCCCTCATCAGATCATCAACTATAGGCATTAGGAACTTAACCCCATCTTGTTTTAAAACCCATATAAGACATCTTTGTTCATATTCAATGTGACTTGAACCCAACATCTTATTATCATGGTCACACCAGACTTTAACACTCGTGTCTTCCCACTTGGTGCGATGAAACTTGAATTCACCGTCTTACACCTCTCAACTAATGCGTCTATATCCAATGCATTACGAAAAAAAAAAAAACTATTCAAAAATCTTAAATATAATCAAACTTACGCTTTAATTTACAAGATACATGAAAAAAATAATTAATTAGAACATGTTAGAATCATATAAAAGTCCCAAGTTATAATAAATTCAAACATTTTAATAGTCTCTCAACATTGTTATGAAGATAATTATAATTTACCAAACATTTTAGAATAACTACTGTTTCACGAAAAAATATAGTTAATGAAAAAATGACTGAGTTTCGAAAAATAAATTAATCTTATGATTTAAGAGAAACTGATTTCAGAATTAACAGAATCGCCACTTAATTTTTTAGTAAAAGTCAAGAAAACTTATAATTTTTCAAAAGACTTAAAAACAGATAAAAATCAATTGAAGAGGGTTCGAAGCTCAACGTACATTCCAAAAAGGTGTTAGGGCCCTCGAAATGCCCGCTAACTCGCAATTGACCAGCGATTTGGCTAAAAATGACTTTTCAAGAATATCTCAAATTTAAACTAAAATAGGAGAATTTATTTTTATTAATTTTAGTTATTTATTACTTATCGTATCATTTTTAAGCTAATCATTTTAAAGGGAAATAAGGTAAAAGGGAGTCATTTGGCAGACTACACAAGTGGACTAAAGCCTAAAGTAAAATTGAATATTTGTTATATATATATATTATATATAATAGTATATAAATATCTCTAATATATATCTATTGACTTTTGGACATATATAAAACATAAAAGAAATGATATCGTTGAAAATTAATTAAATTGGAACCAAATGTTGATCAATAATAATAAAAGAAGGAGATAAGAAAATAAGAGATTTGAACTTGGGCCAATTGCACCAAATTAAACTAAGTTTGGGCCTGAGAAATTCTTTGGGCTTTCTGCCCTACTTTCCTTCAAAATATCATGTGTATACATTTTATGTATATTTTGATATATAGACTGTATACAATCCTTTTTTGGATCTTTGGAGCCTGTATTTTCGTTGAAACTTATAACCTATATTTTCTGCCTTCCTCGCATTTTTACACCTGAATTTCGTATATTCTGATCATATATCAGTGTATACATCATGTATATCAACCTGTTTTTCTGACTTTTCGGGGCTGGAAAATTAATTTTCCAGCTTGTGTCGCTGCTCTTAACATGTACGCCAATTTCTAGGGGGGTGGACGGCTAGGATATGGTAGTGTGAGCCTTAACGACTCAACGAGAGGATGCAAATGGATGAAGTGAGGTCCGTAAGGACCCGAGAGGGATTTTTGTATGCAATAAAATGGAACTGAAGTAGCACATGAAATGAGAATATAAACAAGACATATCTTGAATTAAAGCACATTTTAATCAAAACAAAAAAAACTATTTGATAGATTCGAACCAGACCGGAATACACGACTCCAAAGCACCAAAGTGCCCTGACAACCTCATACTAACCATCCCACAACCCAAAATTAGGCAGTAGCATGGCATAGCTCAATGTATATTAATACCCACACATCTCATCTTATAGGAATACTCAACGACCGATCAACCAATAGACTCGAGAAATATCGAGGCGACATGCTATGCACAAAGTCAAAACAATTCATTATATCGAAATCTTATGGTATTAAATCCAAGCTTTCCAGGAAAATTGCAGCACACCAAACCATTTCTAAAAATTAACCCATTTACAAATGTTATGGAAAGCTTGCAGGGATTTGAAGGAGAGTAAACATGCCGACCACTAAAATTAAAATTACAGGAACATAGGAGAAATCAAAGGTATTATTACATACGTAGATCAAAACAGTAGCATATACATATACTTTTGTGCATTAGAATTTAAGAGGGTTAGAAAAATGGAATTTTAAAACATTACGCTAAACAGAAAGCAAGCCAAAAGAAAAATGGAGGAGAAATGCAATATCGTGCGGTTTCTAGATCCTAAATAGAAAGCAGCACCAAAATGAATTCAATCATTTATACCGTTCGAATTAAATACTTTTGACACGAGAAAATTAGCTTCTAAACATTTAAACAAAAGACCAAGCCATAAGTATTTGATGCCAACACAGAATTCACATGATTTATATCACTTTAAAGAAATTTTCAACAGTTTTGGTAAACAAAGACGACAAAAGCCAGTGACGTCAAGTGCATGCCTAAGATAAAACAATGAGTCAACATTATAATAGATATTTTCAGATTTTCAGCAAAAGGTAGGAAGGTTGTTTTACTTAGAAGACAAGAGTGACCTTAGCTAAACTAGTGCATTACGATCGCATGAGATATAAGCATATTAACATGGATTAAAAAAAACGAATAGATGTAGATATCACTCAAAACATTTAAGAAAATAGGGATGAATCATACAAGATTAAACTAAACGGAAATCTATCACAATAAATGGAGTCAACAGAAAACGATGAACAAGGGCACAATGAAGTAGCGAAGCAGACAGAACAACATAATCAACACATTTCAAATATACATCATATCAACCTCCCAAACCATTCGACAAGAGAGACAGGGCCTCGGCCGACCTTAGAGAAAGAAAACGAATCAGTGACTCCAAATATCGAATATGAAAGGCGTAAGAGTCTAGGCGAGAAGAGCATGGGATTCAAAAACAACACAAAAATCTAAAACCGGCACTAACAACAAAATAATATGCACTTCTAATCGAGATGAACAAGGACAACACAACAGTACACTTGGCCTCCCATCAGTGAAGACGACGAGCCACAAATGTTCAAATTCGAAATGAGTGAAAATGCAAATCACAGAAAAGCCAACACAGACAGATTCATCACGACATTTGCTCGAAATCGGAATGTGAAATAAGCAAGGGGATAGATATTATCTTTTCGCGGGCGGTGACTGAAACTATGGCAAGCAGAGACGCACAACGAACTGATCCACACAATACACAGACTTTGGCAGTAACGAAGAATCCGAAACGGAACTCTGAGTTTCCAATGAAAATTGAGAAATTGCTTGCTTAAATCACTATGAGTACAAGTATATATGTATATTTTTTGTTTATCTCCAAAAAATTTCCACCTCTAAAAAATCTCTCTTTTCTTCTGTTAAAAAAAATCCCTACTTAAACAATAATTCTGAAATCTTCCTTCCGAAATTCCCCCTGAACAGTGGAGATAGCTAAGTACATATAGGGGGAGGATTAGGGTAAGTTTTTGGAGGGGGGGGGATGAGGGTAAAACGGGCGAGCATTAGAGAAATTTTAGAATTTCGAATTCAAAGATCCTTCCAACAAAATGGATAGACAAACTTAACCTGGAGTCTGAAACCATTCCCAAATGGAAAGGAGAATTGACGAACTCGATTGACTTGGTTGTCCTCGCCGCCTGACGTTGCGCAATCTCGTATCATCAAGGAAAAAAGCGCGTCTGCAGATTGAGAAGGACGGGATGAAGAAGGAAAGAGACGTAGTGTACTGAATCACGCATACTGACGCCGTGTATTGACGCCATTTTTTTTTGCGCGTCCGTTTGGATCATGGGTTGTTCAGGCTACCCTCTTCCCCTACTTCTTTGTTGAGGACGGTGAGGCGCGGACGGGAGTCTCACGCGTCTGTCACTGCTTCCCGTCCAGCTGCTGTGAAAAAGTGTTTCACCGCCGTGTAATTTGACGTGGACTGCTACTAGAACCAAGCTATGGATTTCTCTGTTATCTGCAAATATTGGCCGGGTCAAGGGGAGTTGTAGAGTGAGCTGGGTCATTTGAAGGAAATGGGCTGATTTTCTGGGAACTAGGATATAAGTTAGCTGTGTAACCTTAAATTATTTTAGGCTATTGGAAATTGAATTATAAAATGGTTGTCCAAATGAATTAAGATACTTGGTATCTACATAGATGGATTAATATAGATTAATTAAAAATTTCTTAATTTTAACGAAATAAAATAATTGACGTGATTATAAAATAATTAATTCAACAATATAAACTATTACACAACTAAAATAATTAGTAAAATATTAATACAAAAATAAAATCTTTTTGAGGGAAGTTTGAATAATCTTAAATACACTAATTATAAAATAATATAGATATTTATCCAAAAATTATACAGGTGATGAGGTAATTTAAAATAACTTTTAAAAATATTTTAACTTCACAAATCTAATTATTTTAAATCGTTCAGAATTAAGAAGCTCGTTAATTAATTTATATCGAGGAGGGTTAAAATTGGGTGTCAACAACTGTCTATCATTTTACTTGGATTGATGCAAGAAATTCGAGGAAAATAAAATTGACAAATCCAGTTTTGACCGACTATAAATTCATCTTTCTGACAAATATTTGTACGGACTTTAGTAATTATGGACGAGCCCTGAAAATGGATTTCTTACATATCTCAGGCTATATGAGAATTTAGGTCACTTGTAGTTCGATATGCTTGATTTAACGCATGATTTAAAAAAAATAATCAAAAGTCGTCTCAATACCGGATTATAAAGGGACCGGAATGTTCAGGAATAGGATTTAAGAGAGAATGTTGGAACACAACCGAGTTTTCGACATTGAACATAGCCTACATTTCCTTAAACTCAAGAAATCAGGCCGCTTGTAGTTCGACTCGATCGGTTGAAAAGGAAATTTATTATGTTAGATAACCTTTGGTTCTGGACAAGTGACGAATTAAGTCGAGTATGAAAAGGAGGCTATAACCTCTTAGCCATGAATGTGGCGCGCTTCACACCTATAATTAAGAAATTACACGGACATAATTTCCAAAGCTCTTAGCGCATTGTCACTCGGATTGAAAAGTTGCTTCCAGTAGATACCAACATTTCCGGATGCGAATTGAAACTGACAAACCAAAAGAAAAAACCACATGTCTTATGATAGGGGTGTGGTTTGATTGTGGTGAAAGTCTCTCCTCTGCTCGTGTCCTAAGAGTTTGACGTTCCTCTTGGACTATGTCCTACTTCGCTGCTAAGAAAAAGTTTCACATTGCGCTGCATCTCTTTTGATGCCGTCCGCACTTATGGTATGTTTTGGAGAATTCATCCTTTCGAATGCTCTCGACAAAGACTCAAATAAAACTCATTAGTATAAGAATGCAATTTCAAATGAGAAATAGTGTCTTTTACCATGTTGACACTTAGTTGTTCTCCTTTGACGTCAACTCCATTGAGTTGTATGTAAAGCAAATAAAGATTATGTCTTTCTCAAATATAATCTTCAATATATTCTTCATTTGATGTCAAAATAAATAAAATCTGATGCAGTATGCTAATATTTCTCTTTGTGTCGTCTTTGATGATTATCTTGGTGTTTACTGTTGCCAAATAAAAATGCAGTTGATATTGATGGGTAAATATTTCTTTTGGGGGTGTATGATCTCCTTCTCTTGCAGTGCATGCTTTTTTCCCGCAACGCATGACTTTTCCTCAATGCATACACTTTCTCGCAATGCATGACTTCTTCTTTGCAATGCATGAATTTTCGCGATACATGTATATTAACTCGATGCATGAATATTTTCTCGCTGGGCATGAATATCTTTCCGTGATGCATGAATATCAACTCGCGATGCATGATTTTCCGTGATGCATTAATATCAACTCGCGATGCATAATCATTCGCGATGTATGAATGCTTTCTTGCGGTGCATGAAATTATTCGCGATAAACGATTCTCCGTGATGCCTGAATATTAATTCGCGATCATGAATATCTTCTTGCGGTGCATGAAATTTTACGCAAGGCATAAATATCTTCCCGTTATGCATGAATATTAACTCGCGATGCATGATTTTCCGTGATGCATAAATTCTCATATTTTCTCGCGATGAATGATTTTCCACTATGCATGAATATCTTCCCACGATGCATGATTTTTTGTGAGTTGTGAATTTTTTCTGTTGATGTCATCCTTGGTACCAGATAAAGACAATGTTTCAATCGAGCAAGATAGTGATTCTCTGGGTGCCTTCTGGATAAGGATATCGTCACAACTGAGAATAAAGTAAAATGACTCGAAATACAAACTGAAGCTTCACACGTCAAAACTTTTGACAGCATCTGAGTTGATAGGTTTTGGCCATGCGGTGCCATCCATATCCGACAGGACCAAAGCACCTCCAGATAATACCTTGCGGACCATGTAAGGTCCTTGCCAATTCGGTTCAAATTTCCCTTTGTACTCATCCTGATCGAGGAGAAATGCATTATCTTGCGATTTCTAGATCCTAAATAGAAAGCAGCACCAAAATGAATTCAATCCTTTATACCATTCGAGTTAAATACTTTTGACACGAGAAAATTAACTTCTAAACATTTAAACAAAAGACCAAGTCATAAGTATTTGATGCCAACACAGAATTCACATGATTTATATCTCTTTTTTTAAAAAAAATTCAACAGTTTTAGAACAAAGACGATAAAAGCCATTGTTGTGGGTTGGGTTTTTTTTTTAGATTGGGGGTTGGTGACGTCAAGTCATGCCTAAGATAACAACAATTATTCGACTTAGCGTAGATTTTTCAAGATTTCAGTCAAAGTAGAAGTTGTTTGACTTAGAAGACAGGAGTGACCTTAGCTAAACTAGCACATTACAATCGCATGAGATATAAGAATATTAACATGGATTAAAAAACCCCCGAATAGATGTAGATACCACTCAAAACATTCAAGAAAATAGGTATGACTCATACAAGATTAAACTAAATGGAAATCTAGCATAATAAATGTAGACAACAGAAAACGATGAACAAGAGCACAATGAAGTAGCGAAGCAGAAGAACAACTAATCAACACATTTAAAATATAAATCATATGAACCCCCCAAGACATTTCGACAAGAGAGACAGAGGCTTGTTGATATACCGTGGTTTCACGGTATTTTTAATGCTTTCTCCTTAAGTTTAGTGTGTGTCCAAAAGCCTTTTTGTATTAATTTTTATGTAAGTTTCTCTTTATTTGCAGAAAATTTATCGAAAAGATGAACGCGGAGATTTTGAGTGCAAGAAATCAGGAACGTACCACTCTCTGAGCTTGTGACGGGCCGTCGTGCTGTGATTCCGTAGGTTGGTATCGAGTGAAGCTGCTGAAGGAAGATGGGGAAGTCTGACCAATGTGGGGTGGGGGGTGGGAGGTTACGGAGTGCATGACAAGATCGTTGTAGCCATGAACGGTCCGTCCTGCTGGTTCGTCATGAGGTTAGAGAAGTAGTCCCCGTATCCAAATTCGGAAGAGTTCATGCAAGTGTTATGGAACGAGACCCCTCGACGGACCGTTGTGCCTGTGCCATCTGTCCTAACCTACCGGCGAGGATCAGAAAGAGAGCACAGAAAACTTTGCAAGTTGGGACGACGCCGTCCATGACGGCCCGTCGTACCGACGACGACACGTCGCAGGTTCGTCGACCCGTCCGCCCCGTTTTTTTTTTTTGACAGATTTTTTTTTTTAAGCAAATAGATCCTTCTTTTGAATGAAGGTTTTTGTTTTTTATAAATAGTTTAAAAAACCTCGTTTTTGGGGTTAGACTCTTGGTGATTAGACTCTCTTATAGTTAGACTCTTGATTGTTAGACACCTTTATGTTAGATTCTTTGTAGAAGAGATTATTTTGATTATTATACTTTTGTTTATTACACTTTTCTCTGGAGTTGATTGTTGGTGATTTGTCGATTAATCAAGTAAATTTATGGATTTTATTCCTTTATCATTAAGTAGTTCATACATTCTTATATCATCTATATGAATATTGTGAATTATGACTTGGGGTAACTAAACTTCATATCCTAGGGTTGTGGAACTACAATGGGTGAATAATAAGATAAACTATAACAAATAACCACTTCTAGAAATAGTGTCTTGCAGGTATTGATGATTCTTTCCGGCTAGAGTCTTTTTAAAGGATGACTAACGTTAGAACCTCTGTCGCCTTAAATCTACTTTTCCGGACCAAGGAGGTAGATATATGAAAAGAATTATCACATAGTTTGGTGTATACTATCTATAGGCTAGTATTGATTGGTATAAAGGTATAACTTAGTCAAATACTCGATATAAGCTTAATATGGGTAAGTTACGGGTTAGTATAGTCACACACGTAGCCGGACCAATGACCGTAGTGAAATTTTCTAGAATGCCGGACAACGATTTTAAAATACATAACTTATCACTTTGCATGGCAAGATACTAGGAAAAGAATTGTTATATTTATAATTATCAATTAGAAACTTGTGGGGAACCCCGTAAACCCTAGTTACTTTTATTAATTGATTAAACTCCAATATGTGAACTGTTAGTTGTCTATTTTAATGTTATCTATTATTTTCATTCATTTAGAAGTAAAACTCCCTTTTAGTGTCTTTGTTTTCCAAGGAAATAGAATTGACTAAATATTAATAATAGATTAGAAGTTAAGTCTTGAACTATGTTCCTGTCCTCGTTGGAACGATCCCAATCTCATTAGTTGGTTTCTTACTTGCTACGGCCGTTTTACTTTTCATTTGAGAATAAGTTTGAGCGTATCAAAAATTGGCGTCGCTGGCCGGGAAAGTAGCTTTAGATTACTAACCTTATTAATAAAAGTTTAGTCATTTTTCTTAATTGTACTTTGTTTTATTGTTTTTGATTCTTGCAGAACTATATTCCTTGTTATGCAAATACACTGAGAGAAGAGACCCTGTTTCCCTACGATCACGAATTAGAGCGTCCACTACGCAACATTAAGTGGAAACTGGGTATTACTGATGAGAGATCCAACCAGAACATTTCTAGCTGCTCCGGTTGATGTTCATTGTCAGTTGTTATCTGATGCTCAGGGTGCAAACCAACATAGGGGACAAAATTTCCCGCTCCAACCCGAGCCCCAATAATACTACCGAGCTATGACAATATAGAAGACTCCGATGGTCCACTTGTCTTTTCCCCCTGTACCACCAGGCCATACCTTTGTGGTTACTAGTAGCCGATGCAAAGCTCACTGTAAGATTTGTTTTCAAGGGCTACCTTCTGCAGGATCCATATGCCCATATGCTAAGATAAGGGCATGTGTGTAAAAGCTGCGTAAGGGAGGGACCTGACTTGACTTGGATGTAATCAGGGTTTAGAGTGTTTTCTCTCTTCCTGACGGGAGAGGCTGCTAATGTTGGTTCACTGAGCTGCCTTAAACCAATTTTCACGTTGGAACCAACTAAGGGACGTTTTCTTAAGCACGCTACTATCCGGTCTCCAAAACTAAACCACCAACGACAGATGAAACAACTTTTGCGACACTACCATGAGAAGCGTCCCCAATCACTGTATATATGATGAGTCAACTGAAGGCTACTTCTATCGATAACGGGATGATATATAAAGCATTTAGTGTTGGATACTATCGCAGCTTAGTTCTTATGGGGAGTGTCCTTGATGCTGAATTGCTAACAAGTTAGTAGAAACTCCCAGAATAATCAGCTTGAGTACTAGAAAGTCCAGGCTACCGGGAGCAATACCTTCGCAGTGCATTCCAATCACAACTCCGTCCACAGATGAGATTCGTGAAAAAATGGCTCAGATGAGAACTGAGTTTGGGTTGGTATGTAAAACAATATCCCTGGGGGTGCAGAAAAGATAAAATGAAGTTAACTACTTGTCTCAACCACACACACACTAAATGAATGAAATGTTATTATGCGGAAGATTCCTATGATGCGGTAAACGAGCAGAAAGGTGGGTTTCCGACCGACTTGCCCAAGGCTCAAATCCGGAGATTGGTGCCAAGGTCAAGATACCAAGGCGTATCTATGGTAACTATAACTCGTGGGATCATTATGTCCGAGATATAAACTACAACCGCGACAACCAACTTTCACAAGGGAAACCATGGTAACAGAAATTAATAGGAATGGGCCTATGTCCCTCCTCAAAATCGTGAGTTAACTCCTAGAATGGTAGAGATCGTATGGCGCGAGTTAGATATGTTTGCATGGCAAAAATGATGAGGAGTTTCGATGCTAATGATGAGCACCACTTAAGAGTTAAGGAGTGATTTAGTTGGGTATTGAGCAGAAAGTGATATCCATGCAAATATTGATTAGCAGATTGAGTTGCAAATGGTCCAATTATCTGGGCGACTGTGACACAGGCCGACACGCAACCGGGGACTCTTCCTAGTCAACACTGTCCCCAAAAATCCAAAATGACGGACACTGTATGGCAACACTACTCGCGGGTTGGTACCAACCATTGACCCACCTATGCCATCTAAGGAAAAAAGGGATAAAGATAATGATAAGGTGGATAGCAGGGTAGTGGTGAAGCAGAAGATAGCACTGAAAAATACAGAAGTACCTATAAAGTTAATTCCCATGGCCTAGCCACCCCCCTCTTCCTCAAAGATTTAGTGACAAGACCTGGTATGGTAACTCTTCGGCGTTTTTAAAACTTTGAAGCATCTTTCTATCAATGTCCCTTTGGTAGACAGCTCTAGACACTGCCCGGTTATGCCAAGTTAATGCAGATCTAGTTACCAAGAAAAGATCGGTCACGTTCGAAGATGATTATCGAAGCGGCATTGTAGTGCTATTGCTAAAAACAAGATCTCTCGTACAAAAGAAAGAATATCTGGTGCATTCACTATTCCTTGTACAGTCGGGTCTTCCATTTTGCGCCAGCTTAATGTGATCTGGGGGCAAGCATAAATCTCATGCCCTCAATCGATTTAACAGAGTTTGGGTTGGGTGACCCAACCCCACATGCGATGCGGCTACTGAGTGGCCGATCGAACGTGAAAAGGGCCTATAGGGATAACTCCACGCTATGTAGTAAAAAAGGTGGAGTTTTCAATTTCTAGCTGATTTTGTTATTCTTGATTGTGAAGTCAATTTTGAGTGCGCATTATTCTTGTGGAGGCCATTTCTGCTACGGGTAGAACCTTAGTGAAGGAAAAAGGTAGATAAATCTTTGGTTGAACAATGAAGAAGCGAGACCTTCAAAATTTTATAGTCTGAAGCATGAGTGATGAGCTCCAATCGAATCTTCTATACTACAGTCGAACAAAGAAAAGATGAAGAAAGATTATGACCTAAAAAATGCAAAACGAGAGTTTATTATTGGGGATTTGGTTGTTTTTAAGACAGTTCTAGGTTGCGTTGGCTCCCGGTAGCTCAAGTCAAATGAAACTGCCCCTTACTTGATTACCCAATTATTCCTCATAGAGCAGTGTGAGTTAGAAACCAGGCGGTGGATTTGCGGTTTAAGGTGAATGGAGAACTAATAAACCCTATTTGGGCATACTGAATCGCAAATGAAATAACCGAGGGCTACCATCTTGATGAAGGCTGAGTAGTCAAGTTCCTCATTCTTCCCGACATTAATATGCAGCTTTTGGAGGAAACCATATTATGTTTTTTCTTTCTAATAATGGTAGCATTTCTACTAATGGGTTTTTTAAATTTGCGGCACATCACCCGAAAATTCTTCAGAATCACTCTACAGTCAGTCCTGAAAGATACATCGACGGACCATCACGCTTGTGCGGCGTCGCATGAATCCGTCGTGCCAGGTACGTCTTTTCAGTTATTTTTAAAAACTGGCACCTTCAACGGAACTAATGAAGATTCGTGTGCAAATGTGATGCCGTTCGCGGGGAGTCTCGCGTCATTATGGAGCGTACTCGACCGACCCGGTTGGGGAACTTTTAAAAAAATTTCAACCTATAAAAACCCTCACCCCCTTCATTGAACCGGTTTCTTCCTTCTTTCTACCATTCCCTTCCGTTAACCTTCCACTTCCTACCTCTCTTTCAACCTTCATTTCCTCCCCAAGTTTCCCCAATTCCTAAAATCCACTCTCTCTATTGGATTCCTGCTGTTTGTGGTTCTCTACTTGATCACCTCCAGTCTACCGTCCGCTTGTTTTTCTCAATTCTCCATGTATGTATCTCTGATTTCTACCATTTACAATTGCAATTTTTTATTTATCACTTAGTGCTAGCCTATTTCTTATTGATGGTTTCATTCTTTAATCCATATTTTATATTTGACCAGGTTGAGAATCCTCAAAATTGCATGTTAAAATCTAGAACTAGTTGCTTTAAGCATTGGTGGTTTTACTAGGTATTTTGAGTAGAGAACTGTTGTTAACACTAAAAATTCATTTGGGTCATAAGGGATTGTAATTGTTGGCTCACCAGTTCTGTCACTGAATGACAGAACGAGACCCCGATGACGGACCGTCGTACCCACGACGGACTGTCATAGGGTCCATCCCAACATCCCTAACACCCCACTATGAAATTGTTTCTAAGTGTCCTCCAACGGACACATGCGACAGAACGTCATTCCCACGACGTTCCGTCCTGCACAACCGTTCTGGTTGTCAGAAACCCTGTTTCTAAGGGTCTCCAACTTTTTCCAAGTGTCCTCTTACGGACATCTACGATAGACCGTCATACCCTTGACGGTCCGCCCTGCACAACCGTCATGATGATCAGAGACCCCTCTCCTAAGGGTCTCCATACTTTTTCCAAGTGTCCCACAACGAACATCGACGGCGGACTGTCATCATCACAACAGTCCGTCCTGCTTATCCGTCATAACTGTCAGAGACTTTCCTTCAAGAGTCTCCACATAAACATAGTTTAAGTAATACATGACGGACCCCATGACGGTCCATCGTACTCACGACGAGCCGTCACCTGGTCCGTACTATAATAATGTTATTACATCTTGACTCTTTTATTTATTTTGTGTTGTTTTTCTTGTCTTGTTTTCTTCTTCTAGTATTAATATTGATTCTTTACAGGTACTATCTATTATGGCACCAAAACAAGATCGAGTCTACGCACGTGAGCGATCGAAGTCTGTCACGCCCCCCGACCCACCGTCTGCCCGCTCTGGTCATTGGCTCTTGATATGAGCGTACCCCGAGTACTTGCCCCCCAGCATTTCCACCCATCCCGCTGCACATGCTCCAGAGCCAACACCCCATAGGTGGCGCCGGTGTTGTCACTGCCTCCTAGTCTGATGAGGACGCACACTGACGGCACACCTTCTGGGCCAGCTACGTATGATAAGGAGACTCTTGCTCCGTTAGGATTTCGTGGTCGGAGGAAGCCTTCGAATTGCTGAGGTCCTTGCAACCCACCACAGCTGCACAGTCTGCCCGTGGGTTTCGTCTGATGAGGCTGACATTTTTCAATCCCCACCGGAATCCACCAGACTCATGCTCTCCAAATCCACTCCGATTTCCACCAGCCAACAGGTTTTGTGGTCGACGGACAGTATCAAGTTTATTCAGACGCAAAGTTTTCGGAATCACCAGGAGTCATGACACAGACCCTTACATTGGCTAGGCGGGTCCCTTACGAGAAATCTCCCGACTATGCCGGAGATCACAATCTCTCAACCAGACAACTCGACTGGAGTGGACAGCAGCAGCATAATTCGTTTAGGCCGTATAGTGAAGTGAGTTTGTCTGAGAGTTCTACGCCTCCTCGTGGCTCTCTCAAGATCATCAGATTGATAGGTGGGCTAATACCCCTGCCCAACAGCCTCCACTGAAGCATGTCCAAAGTCACGTGGTATTCGGTTGAATCTCCCTGCCTACCATCCGCTGTTATCTATACGGCGAGGATGTTGATGCCACTCAGACCCTCCTCTCAACCGCTGAGTTTGACTAAATACCGGTGGCAATTGTCAACGATGGCCAATTCTTTGCTTGATCCAATCGCTGAAATAGACCACCAGAATGGATGGCCTGCCTTTCTGTTGAGGGAGGGTGCTCGACTGGGTAACCGAGCCGAAGGGAGCCATCAAGAAGGCAACCTGACCTTCCACAGCGAAGTTCTTATGGTTGATTGTCCGCCACTTGCCTTTCTTCCCCCCATGCATATAATATAGTCATCATGGGAATCGGGTGCAGTACTTGTATGGCGGTGATGCATATCCGGGTTTGAGGTGGACTTTGCTTGGCTTCTACAGGCGGTCATTCACGAGAGGGCTTTTAAGGTCACAACTATTTACCCTTTCCCTTGCATGATATTTTCTTTATGTAGGTGTGCCCATCTGGCACATTGATCAGCTCAAGACCCCGCTGGGCACTTTTGATATCGGTCTCATCAGGGATGAGGCCAATGAGTTGGCTCCACGCAAAGGGGCCCATCCAGAGTTGCCTCCACTTGGTGACAATCTGGCTGATACGGTAGCACAGGATCGCACGGCTACGCAGGCTGCTTCCACTGACACAACTCCGGTCGAGTCTATCCCGGGTAGTAGCACTGCCCCAAGCTCCTCTCGCTTAGCCCCTTTCCCTGCTCTGGTCCTGCTTGCTAGGGTAGAAACTAGAGGCACAGATGTCTACACTTCTCCATCACATACAGCCTTGGATGCAGAGGTCTATTGCTGAGGCAGAAGATCGCTTTGAGCGGAGAATGGTCCAGCACATAGAGCGGAAGATCGCTGAGGTTCATCAGCGCTTGGACATTTTTGAGTTGCGGGTGCTATCCCGGCCAACCCCTCAGGTGGATGTGTCGACCCTTCAGGCTGCGGTTGAGAGTCTTTGCGCAAACATCGATATGATCTTAGAGGCTAGGGTGCCTGAGTCAGAGGCCTCTCTTAGCAAAAGCCTGCGCTGAGAACACAGTGAAATGGCGGCCTTAATCGCCACTTCTGAGATTCACACCACCTACCCCTCCAGAGCATGCCAAAAAGAGGGAGAGTCGTAGGGGTCGATAATAGGATGAGGCTAGACAGAGCACGGAGAAGGATCGTCGTGAGATGGAGGCTGCGAGGAGAGCCTCGCTTTCTGATGAAGATGAGCGTCGATGAGACCGTAGAGTAAACTGTTGGGGCATCTAGATCCAGAAATCTGTGTAGATTAGCGGGAGGCACTGCTGAATGAGTGTTGTTGTGCTGAGGAAACTACTGAGGGGTCCAAATTACAGAGGTAAGTGTTTCCGGGGAACCAGACCCACAGCTGCTGATTGTCGGCGCTTGCGCCCCTGGTTTGCTTCACCTACCACTCTCGTTTTGCAGTTTTTTATAAATACATTGGGGACAATTTACATGTCTTTTTTTGGGGGTGGTATAATGAAAGTAGTGCTAGGGTGAAGTCTGAGTAGTCCCAATCACTATCGTATTTTGGGGTTTTTGCTTGTGCCTTTTTCCCCAGAGACTAATTATTTTTTAGTGTAAGCAACCGGCAATGTCTATATCTGTGACATAGTTTTTTTCTGAATCTGACGTCTAAAATAATACCTGATGAATGAAATGATGCATGACTAGGCATAGTAATAATAAATGTTGTGGCTCTAAGCAGACATAGAGATACACCACGTGCATGACCCTAAGTCTAAAATTTGAACTAGGTTTCTGATAATATGGTAGAGTAATGAAATGTCTTTTTAATTACATCGAAAAACGGTTTTCGAAAAGAGTTTGTTTATTTAAAGAATGTTTTTTGACTTTTGGAGTCACCACTTAATTTTAAGAAACTTGTTTTCAATCATTTAAAACAGAAAATTGGTTTGAACTTTACGGGTTGGGATTCTTCCTATTAGTGTCTTAGGAAGGTGTAAGGCACTAAGACACTCCGTTAAACACGGTTTTCCGGTGACTAACTTATTTGACTATGCTATTATTACTTTTGCAGATCTTTCATTTTTTGAAGCTAAATTTATTAAGACTTTATCTAGACGAATTTTACTAATTTTGAAACATTCATTAATTTAAGATTCCGCTAAAGTTAAACTTTTTAAATTTTAACTCTAAACGAACTAGTGAATTTGAAACGTCTATTGCCTTAAGATTCAATTTTTACGCTTTAAATTCGATAAAGTAAAAGGCGCTCGGTGGAGGTTTGGAGTTTTCTAATCCTAAGTTAAAAGGCATTCAAAATGAAAATATAAACAAGTAGTAAAGCGAAAATAGAAGAGAGTAGTAAGAGGTCGGAGAGAGAGAGGAGATTTGTGTCCAAACTCGGTTCTTTCGCGCCGTTGACCGAGTTTTGAGAACCCACTGTTCTTGGGGTTCGACCCATTTTGTACTGTCCTAGATATAAACATACAGTAAATAAGAAAGTAAAAAAAACGACAAGAGGGATTATGCCCATTACAAATGAAAGTACAAAATAGAAATAAAGAAAAGTCTTCTAGTTCGGCCTTCTTCGAATTTCTTCGATCTCCCTGAAATTGGAATCCGTGCATTTGCTTTGACTCGATAAAGGGATTGATACTTTACGGTTCTTCTGAATGCGTGGAGAGGGGAAACGGGAGTTTATAATGACTCGAGGCCACATTTCATGCGCATAAAATAAGGACTGGTCCAGGAAGAATGTCGGTAGAACACAATGAATAAAAAATGAATGAGATAACCCAACCCAAATTATGTAATGAAAAACAGAATAAGTTATATGCCAAGCTAATTTAGGGAAGCTAAAACAACATTTCTGGAAATTCTCATATTCTATAACTACTTAAGGACACCAATTTCAGCTGTATAACCAAACTTAATTCTTCGATAGCTAACCACGAGATGAGGAAACGATGTATCAAATACAAATGAAAATATTCCGAACAATCACTCGATATGTTTAATTGAACCTGCTATATGCAGACATACATTCAAAATAATACATCCATGCACTTGAATTTCCAAATCAAAGCATATCCATGGCAACGATTATGAACACCTACCTCATATCAAACAACACCAAGCCTATAACAGTAACCCAGCAAAACGAACGACATAACGATGACTTTACATCTCATCTAACACTGAAAACTAAATGCGGCTTAACAGATAACAACTAAATAAACTTGACTCAAGGGGTAATAAAAGGACAACAGTTGACGAACAGCAACGTCTTCAACGATTTAAACTGATAGCTCGAGAAGACGCTAGTCACAACAGGGAATCATCGCGTAAAAAAAAAACCCACATAGATGAAGAGTGTTCGAAAAGGATAACCTTCCAGAAGGAGAAGCATATTCAAAGTTCCCATTTAAACTTTGTTGAAGACAGATAACTAAGAATTCAAGATAGGCGTGAAGATAAGGAAAAATCAAACGGCTGAACCATGACAACAATTAAGAGCTTCAAACTCACGTCAAAACAGCATCAAACCAACACCAATAACTCACAAAACGAAGCAACGCAAACAACGAATTCCCCTTACACTCATAGCAAAACCTCAAAAGAAACAAGAAAGATTGTGAGACAAGCTGATTACCTTTCTTGGAGCAACGAAGTTGGGAGTTCGAGCAGAGCAGAGAAGCGACGACCTCACGAAAGAGACACACTGAGACGGCTACGACGTTTCGACGAAATACCGCAATTGACACACTATTAATGAAACAGAACGTTTCTCTCAAAAAGAAAATTTCGGTTTCTTCCGTTCTTCTAAAACCAACAGCGAAGCCCCAAACGGATTTTCAATTTCCTCCAAGAAAGTTTCGACTACTCCTCTATATTAAAGAAAGAACCAGAAAACATTTTCCAACCACCAAAAATCCAACAGAAAGTTTCAACAAAATCCCCCCCACTGTTCTCCTGCAGCAAAGCGGAAGAGAACCGAACAAATGTTTTTTTTTTAGATTTTTCTCCACCTAAAATCGCTAACCCCCTAATCTAAAGAGGGAGGGGGGGTTTATATAGAAGGGGAATTTAGGGTTTCGAGGGGAGCGGGAGGGTCATTTCGAATTTTGAAATTCGAAATCCCCTCCATATGTGGACAAATCGAACGGAAAAGGGGAGGTGGAGGGCGTAGATTGATTCTTCGTCCTTGTCAAGCGACGTGGCTCAATCCCACAATACCAAGGACGAATCCGCGTCATTTTGTGCTGTAGGCGTCCGTTGCTATGAGACGTACTGGCGAAGTCGCGTGAGAGAGACGAAGGAAGGGGGACAAGATACGCGTGAAAGAGATGCGAGGGGGAATTTTCTGGAATTTTTCTGCGCGTAGGTGCAGTTGCTCTTCTTTCTGGGTTTCACGGCGTTTAGTCTGGGAATTTTGACGTGAGGAAAAAGGGGAAAAAGGAAGGGAGTTGGGTCGGGTCAAAAAGGGAAAGGGTTTTGGGTTGAACAGGCGGGTCAAAAGGGGAAAGGGTTTTGGGTTGAACGGGTTGGGCTGGGAATTAATTTAGTGGGTTGGGTCGGAGGGGAATTGGGCTGATGGTGGAGTGGGCCGCCTGGGAATTTAATAGGGTGAAATTTAAGAAGTGGGCCGCCTGAGGGAGAGTTGGGCCTTGGGCGGCTGGAAAAGGGAGGGGGGATTGGAGATTTGGGTTAATTTGATAAGTAGCCAAATAGAGTTAAGATGATAAATTTGGCTAAACCTTAAATAAAACGAATTTGTATTAATTAATTAACGAGCTTCTTTATTTAGTAATTTTATTTAAATTATAAAAATAGGTATTAAAAAATATAACATTTTCAACTAACTCATCTTAATAGAATACTTTTTACTAACTTAAATATTTTTTAATGATTTTTGAATAATCATAAAATATACCATTTATCATGAGATGTAAAATATATATACTATCTAAAAGTTATAATGAAATGACAAATATTCAAAATAAACAAACTTTATATTATATTATTATATTTTCGCGAAATTTCCTAAACTAATTAATTTAAATTGGTTTTGAAAAATTTAGAGGGCTCGAAAATTCATTTATACTGACCGTGGGTCCAAAATTGGGTATCAACAACTGTCCCTCATTTTCCTCGGGTTGATGTACGAAATTCAAATAAAATGAAATTGGGAAAAACCAACCATTTTGACCAACCCCATGCATCTTAAAGGGAAGGATTCGACAAAGGTTTAGGAATTATGGCCGAACCCTTGAAACGGGTTTCTACATATCTCATGATTATATGAGCATTCAGGCCCACTTTAGTTCGTGTAAAGCCTTGATTTAACGCACGATTTGAAAGAATTCCAAAAGCCACCTCGGTACCGAATTATGAAGGTGTCGAAATGCTTGGGAATAAAATTCGAGAGCGAATGTTGGAATACAGCCGAGTTTTCAATCATTGAACCCGCCTACATATCCTTACACCTCAGGAATTAGGCTGTTTGTAGTTCGACTCGATCGGTTGAAAAGGAAATCTATTATGCTAGATAACCTTTGGTTTTGGATAAGCGACAAATTAAATGAGTATGAAAAGGTGGCTTGTAACCTCTTAGCCATGAATGTGGCGCGCTTCACACCCACAATTAAGAACTTACACAACATAATTTTTTCCAAGCTCTGGCGCATTGTCACTCAATTGGAACTTTGCTTCCTATAAATGCACTTCCGATGCGAGACTGAAACTGACAGAACAAAGAAAAACCCACATGCTTTCGATAGGGGTGTTCGATTGTGGTGGAATTCCTCTCCTCTGCTCTCGTCTACGCGTTTGACATCCTCTTTGGACTGTTTCCCCATTTCGCGTGCTAACAAAAAGTTTCCACGTTGTGCTGCATCCTTTTGATGGTCGTCGCACCCTGTGGTTTTTGGGAGAAATCCATCTTTTGATGCTCTCGCATAGACTGAGATAAAACTCTCATCTTAAAAAATGCAATCGGATGGAAGACATGTCTTTTTACGTGTCGAGACTTCATTGTTCTCCTCCATATTCGACGTCGACTCGATCGGTATGACGTCCACAAAATTACATTTATGCCTTGCCTTGGGCAGTATTCTTTCAATACTCTTATTTGATTACTAAAATAACTAAATATACGCTGAGAATATTTAATAATTTCTTTTGTCGTCATCTTTCGATGCTCTTCTTGACGTTTATTGTTATCAAGAATAATGAATGCGGTTTGAGGTCGATGGATTAAATCTTTCTTTCTGGGATATCAATTTCCTTTCTTATCCATGTATTTCCTCTTGCGGGTCATAAATACTTCCCGCGATAACATAAATTCCTGGCGAGGAAATGAATCCTCCTCGCAATGCATAACTTTCAGCGAGGCATGAAGTCTTCTCGCGATGTGTAAAATTTCAACGAGGCATGGATTCTTCTCGTGATTGCTAAATTTCTGCGAGGTATGAAATCTTCTCGTGATGTATAAATTTGACGAGGGCTTAATTCCTCTCGTGATGCAATAAATTTTTGGCGAGGCATGATAATCTTCTCGCGATGTATAAATCTTGACGAGGCAAATGAATCTTTTCTCGTGCATAATTGTTGACTCGCAATGCATGATTCTTTCAGTGTATGATTTTCCGCAATGCATGATTTCCGTGATCCGATTTTTTCTTAGTGATATGATTTTCCGCATGCAGATTTTCGCAATGCATGATTCTCCGAGATGCATGAATATTTATATCGGTCTGTGTTAATATAACGGCAAGACGATCTACAATAACATATCGACTTGATCGATAATATAATAATAATAATAAAATAACTATCCTCCTTCTGGGGTAATGCGTTGGTCTTGATTGGCAATACTTATCTTGTTTTTGATGACTTATGCAAATAGCATCCTCTACAAAATCGTGAAATCTTCGTTGAGATTCCTGTTTGATTCACCTTTGAATCGGATACCACCTTTCGTGAATTTCATATTGTTGGTAATTGCTTGAAATAACCAACACATTTCCAGTCTTTGACAGAATTGATATAATGCCTCCTGCTTCTAGGAAAATCCTGATTTGGTAGAGTTTTTCTCCTCTTTGATTCTTTTGTAACGAGCTATCGAGCTCAATAATTATCCAACTGTAAGAGGTGGATGGCTCGTAATATTCCAACTGTACGAGTGGATGGCTCTGATGAATTATTTGCCACTGTAACGAGTTGATAGCTCGATAATATTCAACTGTAACGAGGTGGATTGGCTCGTAATATTCCCAACTGTAACGATGAGGATGCTCTATAATTTTCCAACTGTAACGAGGCTTGGACGCTCGATAATATTCCACTGTAAACGATGTGGATGCTCGAATAATATTCCAACTGTAACGAGGTGGATGCTCGATTCATTCCAGCTGTAAGGAGGTGATGCCTCGAATAGTCAATTGTAACGAGGTGATAGCTCGATAATATTCCAACGGTAACGAGGTGGATGCTCGATAATCTTCCAGCTGTAACGAGGGGGATGCTCCATAATAGTCCCTGTAACGAGGTTGGATAGCTCGATAATATTCCAACTGTAACGAGGTGGATGCTCGATTAATATTCCAACTATAACGAGGTGGAGGGCTCTATAATATTCCCACTGTACCGGGTGGATGACTCGAATATTCAACTGTACGAGGTGGATGCTGATAATATTCCAACCTGTCAACGAGGTTTTTGGATGCTCTAATATTTTTTTCCAACTGTAACGAGGTGGATGACTCGATTAATATTCCAACTGTAACGAGTGGATTGCCGATAATATTCCACTGAAACGAGGTGGATGCTCGATAATATTTCCAACTGTAAGAGGTGGATGCCTTCGTTATATTCCACTGTAACGAGGTGGATGACTCGATCATATTTCCACTGATTCCAATAGAAACCTTAAAATGGACAAGCATATCTACCGAACCCTTATGGGGGTGGATCGCCCAACAAACTAGATGCTTAAGTCTTTGATTGGCCAATCAAAACACATAATCCACTTCTGGGGTGGATACCCAACAAATAAGAATTATGACTCTGACATATTCCAAGAAACAAAGTACGCCGAAATTGCTATGCCCGACAAACATACTAAAAAACTAAATTGACGTTTGGTGCACGTCGTGACTATGAATTCTTGTTCCTTTACAAGAAAAAATTAACCCGAGGGTGAAATGACTCATTCCTTCACACGAAAAATAAAGACACTCTCGTCTGTCTTTGGACAAACTCAGCAGAATTTGAGTTTGTTGCAGCCATTTTTAATCATTTTCGAAAACTTATGTAACAATGTCGATGATTTTGACTGTCAAGAGATATTTGGTCACCATCAGCTTTCTTATTTGATTGACCCTCGGCAAATTCACCTTTGCAACACTTTCTAAGTTATGTCGCTTTCAAAATTTTTGATGTCGCTTTAATAGACGACTTTATCAATACTATCACCTGCAAAGCTCGACACCAAACCATTAAGTTTTATCCGATGATGAAAGTAAAGAAAAAAGTAAAATTGATGGAACTAGATTGAGTCGTTGGGATTATCCTATTAGGCTATGATGAGTCCAACGATAGATTTTTTGAATCATGACTCATAACTAGCAGCCCTCCTACACTTCGGTTCTTGGCAACGTTGAAAGAATCTACATGTTCGGCCTTATATTCCTGCAAGATAAAAGAACTTGTTTATCCCTTGAGGCAATATAAAGAAATAGAGATAAAATGAGATGGAAGATTTTAAGGTTTTTGTTTTACGAGTCCACGATGAGTGCCGTGACGCCTTTTGTCCATTCTGACAGCTTTTATATAGTCATTTTTGTGACTCATTTTCCCTAACATCCAAAGAAAATTCCCTTAGTTTGAAGACTGTCTGTGGTTGGTCTTGTCTCCATGCTCCATTCTTGCAGTGGCTTACACGCTCAGGCCCTTCCTTTATATGCGATATTTGATGGAATTTTTTGAGGAACCCTCCCAAAAGTTATCCCGTTCTACTATATAGAAGAACTCTCATGACTTTTTTTTTGCCTCCCGTTAATTCTGAGGTTTGCTCATTCTGAAATTTTGAGCCCCTCCTCAAAATTTGGTCCCAGTTTACCTCATAAGTACAAATGACATTTGTGGAATTTTGAGAATCATCTCAAACAATTCCTGTCCCAGTTGCAAACTAGATTGTCGTAATTTTTGAGATCCAACCCAAGGTTAACTTCCGTAGATATTTGGTTTCTGTTTTGATAGTTAAGAAATCCATCTTCAAATGAAATTTTGAGATCCTCTCAAAAATCTGTCCCAGTTTCCCATTATGAGAGAAATGGGAAATCTTACTAGTATAGACCCGAGCCGTTGTGGCGCCTACGTATCCACCCATGGACAAGGAATCAGGTCAAAACGTATTTCCCCTCTCAAGGGTTAACCCCAAAATAGAACGTTTTTGATAATGAAACGACCAGTCGACATAGGCCGCCTACTGTATCTCATTCTTGAGAATTCAGGTCGGGCAGCGTAGTCAAAGCAGAGGATGGGTGGGGCGATACATTTTCAAAAGAAAGAATAAACAAAACTTCATATGCCAAATTATGGGTCCAATGTGTGTGGGGGGGGGCATTCGTTCTGTCTGCGAATGTAATATCTTTCGAGAGGGACTCAGTGTCATGAAATGGTCTTGTGACTCATGCTGTGACATCCCAATATTCATCCCATTCAGGTTTTTGGTCCTCATATTGATCAGTTGTGTTGATCATGTTTTGTATATTGGCGTGTGCAGAGTGTGAAACATTCTCTGTATGATGTCCAATGGCCCTGAATGATAAGCACATTTTGGTCAGCTCTGTAAAATTTTCCCAAAGGATTGGCGTCTTTCCTTCTATAGGATTAGTAGACCCATTGCTTTCAACCTTTCATAAAGTTTAGTTTGAGATCCCTTATGGTGTAAATACTTTGGGAACTTCTGATTTTTGGGGGGGGCGAGGAAATTTTCCTGATTGACATTATTGTTTTTGTATTTTCCCTTTGAGAAGTTTTCTGACCTCAATAATTAGTAGCCGTGATCATACTTTACCTCCTCCACCTTTTCCTTTTGATTTACATAGCAGTAATTTTTGGTAGAATTTTCCATTAGATCGCAATGCGGTAGTTGGTGATCTGGTTCCAGTCTTGAAACATCTTCCAAAGCTTCTCCCCACTTTGACAATCTCGACAAACTTTTTGTCCTCATCATACCCAACATTCTTTCATATTACTCATGCTTCTTGAGTAACGAATAAACATTTCAGTGATCTCACAGTTCGGACATTGGAGGTTGAACTCTTGCAGCCTCTTTTCTCAACGAAGAGCCGTACTCTCCCCGAAATAATTTTCTGTAGACTTCTGTTTTGAATCTTCTTTCCAAGTGGTAGCGAATCTGTGCCCATCTTCCTATGTTATGTCCAAATCTTTCCGTGAAATCCTTTGGCGAGTGCATTCCACATTTTCATTGTCTCAGCTCCTGTGATGTAACCCTCCAGAGCCTTCTCCTTAGACTTCGACCGAAGAGACGCATCAACAATGCTTCGTTTTTGCCACTCCCCACGAGTTTGGATCACAATAAACTTTCAGATTTGCAGAGATTTACTTCCTTTTCCGTTAAAAGTGACAACTTTGGCAACTTTGAAACCCTTCTGGGAGGTCGAATTCGGATGGATGCCATAAATTCCTTTCATAGCTCAATCCATCGACTTCGGAAATGCCATTGTGGGCAAACCCCTTCATGGATTTTCCTGATCTCTTCTTTCATTGTTACCTTGATTATACCTCTTCCTTTTGACCTCACTCTCTTTCCTGTTCCTTATAAGTGATCAAGGCTCGGAACAGTCAGCATAAGGTTCATTTGACGTTGGATTTGGAAAGTAGTTTTTTTTGAGTCATTGGTGGAACATGAAGGATTAAAATGGGTATTTGAGTGGCTTGATAATTTTCGGTGGGAAATTTTGAGGATTGGTATTTTTGGTTTTGAAGATAGGGCAGGTTTGACATTGTTTCGAATTTGTGGTTTTGAGGAGATGGAGTATTTTAAAGGTTAGTATTTTGTGGATGTTTTGGTTCTTGACACTATGTGGTAGCGTGACGGTGATTGGGATAGTTGAGTCATTGTTTTTGGGGATTTGAGCAGGGCTAGATAGAAAGTGGAGTTGAAGGTCTTCCATCCTTTGAAAGGGTTGAAGGATGAAATTGGATTAGGCAAATCTTGCATTCTTTGAATTCGACCCTCATTTCGGCAAACTGTCCGCATCACTGCTAATCACTTCATCTTGGTCAGCAGCGTCTGGTTGATCCATGAACCACATCATTCACGCAATCTCCTCATTGTTATCCCCCATTGCTTGTCTTTTTTTTTTTTTTGTAAATTTTTGATCGGCGAAGGAATCTTTGGGGTCTTATACTTGTGAAATACGGATTATCAACCGAAAACTTACCAACACAGATCGTTTTTAACATACCTGTCAATGAAAAAACCTCAAAAGGCAGTATGTTAGTGCATGGAGTGGTAAATAATACAAGATTCACATATAGCGTAACACATAAGAGTTGCTTTATTCGGAGATAGACTGGCTCACAAATAAATGAGAAACCATTAAATAACAGGCATTTAACATTCTACTTGACTTTGGGAATAGTGAATAAAAATGTCGACTGTGAGTCGAGACAAAGTTGGCGGTAATCTTTTTCATTACCGTATTTGGATTTTGATTGAGATGTAAACTACTCCACTTCCTTGTAATAGTCGAAAAGATAAATTTCTCAAAATCCTTTTGATTTGGAAATGCTGAAACTTTTTCAGTTAAATTTAGAGTATACTAAAGAAAAATGATGGATTTTTTTTTTTGCAAACTAAAGACTCCGAAGAGTATTTGGACGTACTTTTGATAGTTGACTGATATTTTGTGGCTTACGGGTTTTCTAAAAGTTTGAAGAAGAGGAGCTAGAATAGCTCCAGATAAACACATATTCACATAAGCAGTTGGTAAACAATATACGCGTTCTAAAAATATATGTGACCCGTTTCTGCCAAGGTGGGCCTACACTTTTTAGGGAGTATATGTCATTTTAAAATTTTTTCGAACACCGTATATATCCTTCAAATTTAAAAATATAAGCATGAACGTCCCTTTAGTGCCTGTGGCCGTTCTTGGACTGAAGGTGGTCCTTCAATGGCCCAACACGCCATGGGTGTTGGGTCACTTAGGCATATGCGCTAATTTCGGGATTTGGTTTAGCCCTATCCGCTAGGTTTACTAAGTTGTTTTTCAAATAGACGTTTACCCGAGTCGGACAAACATCGGGGATGGAGCTATCGAACAACGCCGAATACCCGTATTCCGACTATTTTAACGATACTCCCAAATGTATTTCTTGGGTATATCTGAGAGAATCCGTAAGCCGCGTAACTTTCCGTTTTTCCCTAATGCAATCTATTTGCCGTTTGGGCGGAATTTATGCCTGAATGCAATTTTCCTAAAAACTAAGTATTTAAAAACTAAACAATTAATTACAAGTAGTCAAATAGGTTAGTCTTAGGGTTAGAATCCTCCAAATAGTCCCCAGCAGAGTCGCCATTTCTGTTTTATCGAAAAAAGGATTTTCGAAAAGAGTTTGTTTTATTTAAAGAATGTATTTTTGACTTTTAGGAGTCACCACTTAATTTTTAAGAAAAATCAAGAAAACTTATTTTCAAATAATTTAACAGAAAATTGTTTGAAAACTTTTAAGGGTTCGGGATTCCTATTAGTGTCTTAGGAAGGTGTAAGGCACCTAAGACACTCCGTTAAACACAATTTTCCGGTGACTAACTTATTTTACTATGCTATTATTACTTTTGCGGATCTTTCGTTTTTTGAAGCTAAATTTATTAAGACTTTATCTAGACGAATTTTACTAATTTTGAAACATTCATTAATTTAAGATTCCGCAAAGTTAAACTTTTTTAATTTTAACTCTAAACGACTAGTGGGACTTTGAACGTCATTGCCCTTAAGATTTCAACTTTTACGCTTTAATCGATAAAGTAAAAGGCGCTCGGTGGAGGTTTGGAGTTTTCTAATCCTAAGTTAAAAGGCATTCAAAATGAAAATATAAACAAGTAGTAAAGCGAAAATAGAGAGAGAGAGAGAGAGAGAGAGAGAGAGAGGATTTGGGTCCAAACTCGGGTTCTGTTCGCCTTGACCGAGTTTTGAACCCACCTGTTCTTTGGTGTTCGACCCATTTTGTACCTGTCCTAATCTAAACATACAAAATAAAATAAGAAAGTAAAAAAAACGACAAGAGGGCTTATGCCCATTACAAATGAAAGTACAAAATAGAAATAAAGAAAAGTCTTCTAGTTCGGCCTTCTTCGAATTTCTTCGATCTCCCTGAAATTGGAATTCGTGCATTTGCTTTGACTCGATAAAGGGATTGATCCTTTACGGTTCTTCTGAATGCGTGGAGAGGGGAAACGGGAGTTTAGAATGAACTCGAGGACAAATTTCATGCGACATAAAAATAAGGAATGGTCAGAGGAAGATGTCGTAGAACAAAAGGAAGTAAAAATGTAATGAGATAACCCAACCCAAATTAATGAAATGAAAAACAGAATAAGTTATATGCCAAAGGATAATTTAGGGAAGCTAAAACAAATTTCTGGAAATTCTCATATTCTAAACTACAGTTAAGGCACCAAATTTCAGCATGTATAACAAAACTTAATAGTCTTCGATAGCAACAAACTAGGATGAGGAAAACGAAGTAAGTAATCAAATACAAATGAAAATATTCATGACAATCACTCGGATATGCTGAATTGAACCTGCTATAGTGCAAGACAACTTCCAAAATACACATCCTGCACTTGCATTTTCCAAATCAAAGCATCTCCATGGCACGATTATGAACACCTACCTCAAATCAAACAACCCAGCCATAACCAGTAACCCAGCAAAAACGAACGACATAAAACGATGAGGTGAGAGTTGGGTCTGGTCCAAACAGGGAAAGGTTTGGGGTTTGAACAGGCTGGTCCAAAAGGGGAAAGGGTTTTTGGTTGAACGGGTTGGTCTGGGAATTAATTTCGTGGGTTGGGTCGGAGGGGGAATTGGGCCTGAGGTGGAGTGGTCCGCTTGGGAAATTAAATAGGGTGAAATTTAGAATTGGGCCCCTAGATTGAGAGGGTTGGCCTTGGGCGGCTTTGAAAAGGGAGGGGGGATTTGAGATTTTGGGGTTAATTTTGAATAAGTATCCAAATAGAGTAAAATGATAATTTGGCTAAACCTTTAAAATAAAAGAATTTGTAATTAATTAATTAACCGAGCTTCTTTATTAGTAAATTTATTTAAATTGTAAAATATCATTAAAATATAAACCATATTTCAAACTAACTGCTTAATAGAATACTTACTAAACTTAAAATATTTTTTTTAATGAGTTTTTTGAATAATCATAAAATATACTAATTATATTCATTGAGAGGTACAAGATATATACTATCTAAAAAGTTATAAGAAATACAAACTAATGCAAAATAACACAAACTTTATACTTAATATTATTATATTTTCGCGACAATTTATAAAACTAATTAATTTTTTTTAATTGTTGAAAAATTATGGGGCTCGCAAATAATTTATACTGACGTGGTCAAATTGGGTGTCAACACTGTCCCAGTGAGAGTGCGGAAGATTTGAATAGTACCCTATTTGTACTGAGCTAGAACTTGCCTAGTTAGTCCTGCTAAGAAGTAAGCTGTAATAGACAATTCGGAAAGGATCTAGGCCCTTGTTCATATAGCCCTTTTTAGCCTCAATAAAAAAATTAATGCCTTCTTTGATCCAAATGATTCGAGCGTAACCTAGACCGTTCTTTTGCACCCAACGAGCGTTTCGCGGAGATGTGGTTGGCCCCTGGGTCCCCCCTCCTGGGACATGTGCACCTCAAGCTTATGCCAAAATAGATGTTTTTCGGGGGCTAATCCAGTAGCACAACCTTTTTATGTCCCTGACCCACTTTGGTATTGTTGTACTTTGACTCAAGGCAAAGCCATGAGTTGAGGTGGCTATTATAAGGAAGTCTGGAAAATGTGGGGGTGAAAAACAAAGGAAGAGAAAGAATCAAAAGTAAATTGATTCAAGAATCCCGCTGAAAGAAAATGAAATAAAAAAAATACATAAATACAACCCAGAAAAAAGATATTCACTTACACCATGAGAAAGAATGGAAAACAGCAAGGTGAAAGAATATGAGAAACTGGGCTAAAATAAATGATAAAAAGTGGTATGATTATAGCCGATATGTTTCAAGAAGGGCAAAAATTCATTAAAGTATCCTAAATATACCCGACCCTAACCCTTATCCTATGTTACAAGCTAAGAAAATCCTATAATTGATCCTAAAATTTTGTATAGCAAAGTTAAAGTAGTGGAAATAAGGGCAGCTTATGGAAATATGTAGCTGAATGAAGTTTGTGAATCTGTTCGAGAGTGAAAGTGTTGAAAAGTAAATCCTTAATACTCACCTAAAATCAATTGTGTGAAAAATGAGATTATTGTTTTTGAAGTGAGGACCCTTAGTTTCAGAATATTAGCACCTCGGAGAAATTGATAGTATAGGTGTTGAGTGCGTGTGAGTCTGTGTAAATGGTCTGATTCAACAAATTCAAGCTTAATATGGATAGCATGCATAAATTGATGAACTGAATCGGCTTGATAAGCCAAATGATGGCTGAAAAGATAAAACATGGATGCTAATCTGTACAAAGATTTTGTATTGAGTCATAGGTGCGTTGCTTGAGGACAAACCAAGAATTTAAGTTGAGGGTGTTTGAGATACCGTGGTTCGCGGTATTTTTTAATTCTTTCATCCTTAAGTTTTATGTGTAGAAAATCTGTCTAAAAGATGAACGCGGAGGATTTTTTGAGGCAAGAAAATGCAGAAAGTAACCACCTATGGGCTTGTGAAGGGGTCGTCGTGCTTGGTATGGTCCTTAGGTGGCTCGTGTGAAGCTGCTTGAAGGAAGATGGGGAAGTCCTGACGACGTGGGGTTTTAGAAGTCCGTGATAGACCCGTCGTAGCAGAACGGTCCGTCCTGCCTGGTTCGTCACTGAAGATATAGAAGTAGTCCCCATTATCCCAAATTCTCAAGCGTTTCAAGTGTTATGGAACGGAGACCCTCGACATACATCACTGTGCCCATCGCTATTACAGAATCGTACGTGAGATTTTCACCTCATACGGATCATGTTGTGCCTGTGGCGATCCGTCATACCTGCCGTCGAGGATAATGAAGAGAGCAACAGAAGAATTTGCAAGTATGGGACGACGGAGTGCATGAAGGCCCATCGTGACCATGACGACCCATCACGAGGTCCATCGATCCAGCCGCGTTATGACAGATTTTCAGCAAATAGATTCCTTCTTTGATTAGGTTTTTGTTTTTTATAAATAGTTCAAAAAGCCTCATTTTTGGGGTTAGACTCTTGGTGATTAGACTCTCTTATAGTTAGACTCTTGGTTATTAGACACATTTATGTTAGGTTCTTTGTGGAAGAGATTATTTTGATTATTACACTTTGGTTTATTACACTTTTCTCTGGAGTTGATTGTTGGTGATTTTGTCGATTAATCAAGTAAATTTCTAGATTTTATTCTTTATCATTAAAGTAAGTGCATGAATTCTTATTTCATATATATGAATATTGTGATTATGACTATGGGTAACTAAACTCCATAACCTGGATGTGGACACCTGGGTGAATAAATAATATAAAATTTTTAACTAAAAAACATTCCTAGAAATAGTGTCTTGCATGTATTGATGATTCTTTCGCTAGATCCTTTTTTTAAGTAATGCTACTTTTTCAGACTACGGAGGTAAGATATATGACAGAATTATCAACATAGATTTAGTGTATACCTATCTAATAGGCTAGTATTTAATTGGGGTATAGGATAATAACTTAGCCAAATATCAAATACAATCCTTAATATGAGGTAAGTTAAGGGTTAGTATAGTCACACAGTAGCCGTACCCAAGGTGCGAGTGAAATTTTTCTAGATGCGGATAAGGCTTTAGAAATAATAACTTATCACTTTGATGTTCCAGATACTAGAAAGAATTGTTTAGTTAAACTGATCAAGTTAGAAACAGTGTGGGGAACACATAAACCCTAGTTTGCTTTATTAATGTTAACTCCAACTTTGAAGGGGTTATTGTTCCTTTAATTTTAGCTAGTTTTTTCTTCATTTAGAAGTAAAAACCTCGCCTTTTGTGGTCTTTATTTTCCAAGGAAATGATTGTACTAAATATGTAACTAATAGATTTGAGTTACGTCTGAAACTATTTTCCTCTTGGAAACGATTCCAACCTCATTAGTTGAGTTCTTTACTTGATACGACCGCTTTACTTCTTATTTGAGAAGTAAGTTTGAGTGTATCATTTGGCCGACCTTAGAGAAAGAAAACGAATATGTGAATCCAAATATCGACATATGAAAGGCGTAAGAGTCTAGGCGAGAAGAGCATGGGATTCAAAACAACACAAAAATCTAAAACCTACACCAACAACAAAATAATATGCATTTCTAATCAAGGTGAACAAGGAAAACACAATAGTACACTTGGCCTCCCATCAGTGAAGACGAAGAGCCACAAATATTTATATGCGAAACAAGAGAAAATGCATATCACAAAAAACCCAACACAAACATATTCATCACGATATTTACTCGAAATCGGAATGAGAAATAAGCAAGGGGGTAGATATTATCTTTTCTCGGGCGGCGACTAAGACTATGGCAAGCAGAAACGCACAACGAACTGATCCACACAATACGCAGACACAGGCTGTAAAGAAGAATTCTAAACAGAACTCTGAATTCCAACGAAAAATTGAGGAATTACTTGCTTAAAATCGCTATGAGTATAAGTATATATATATATATATATATATTATATATATATATATATATATATATAATATATATTATCTCCAAAAAATTCACCTCTAATAATCTCTCTGTTCTTGTGTTAAGAAAATCCCTACTTAAACATAATTCTGAAATCTTCCTTCCAAAATTCCCCTGTGAACAGTGGGGATAGCTAAGTATATATAGGGGGAGGATCAGGGAAAGTTTTGAGGGGGAAATAAGGGTAAAATCGGGTGAGCATTAGAGAAATTTTTGGAATTTCGAATTCAAAAATCCTTTCACCAAAATGGATAGACAATCTTTTCCTGGAGTCTGAAACCATTCCCAAATGGAAGGAGAATTGACAAACTCGATTGACTTGGTTGTCCTCGTCGTCTGACGTGGCGCAANACAGGGAGATTCAGAGATTTGATTTTAGTTAAAAGTTCTGTGACGGGCCGTAGTGCCGCGCGGTCCGTCCTGCCAGTTTCGTCGTGCGTCAGAGAGTCGCTCATTCTCAGAACCCAAATTTCTAAATTTAAGTGGAAACGAGACCCACGCCGTCAGTCGGCCCATGACGGTCGTCGTGGGGTCCGTCGACTCAGCCAGTTTTCTAGAAAATAAAACGGTGCTCAAATGACTAAACAGGTCGTTACAGTCTTAAAGGTATATTCAAACTGTAAATATATGGGGATAAAGGTATTAGAATATCTATATTTTTCAAGGGATAAGTTATCAATATATATCATTCGAGACATTTTGATTTATAAAAAATGATTGAAGTATATAATCTCTATTTTGACGGTATATTGTGTTCTTGATTATCCGTGGGTGTACGGTATAATTAATACTTTTTCCTTAAGTTTAGTGCGTCAAAAGCCCTTTTTGATGCTACATTTTTATTACAAGTTTCTCTTTGTTTTCAGGAAATCTGTCCAAGCCAAAAGCGGAGATTTTGAGAGAAAAATGATGAAGAGACCCACCCACGGAGCCTTATGTGACGGTACGTCATGCATTTGACGGTCCGTATCGGTGCAGCGTAGAGAAGCTGCCGAAGGAAGATGGGGAAGTCTTACAAGTGTGGGCATTACGAAGCTTGTAGACGGATACGTCTTGCTATGCGGTCCGTCCTGCAGGGCTTCTTCGTGAGATCAGAGAAAGTGATCCCAGTACCAAAATTGAAGAAGTGAAGCTTTGAAACGAAACCGTGACGCGACCGTGTGACCTATACGGTCCGTCACATTGCCGTGAGGGATGAAGAAAGCAGCAGAATTTAAATGCACCAAGTATGCGGACGAAGGATCCCGAAGGTCCGTCATGACCACGACGGCGTCGCGTGGTCGTCGACCAGCCGCGTTTTGCAGATTCAGGGAATTTAGAACCCTTGTTTAATTAGTTTTATTTTTCATATAAATAGTTCGAAAAACCTCCTTTTGAGTAGACTCGGCAAGATTAGAAATCATATTATTAGACTGTGTTGATTTAGTGTTTGATTCTTTGGAGGATTCTTAGCAAGTAATTTTTGGTGATTAATCAAGCAATTTTTAGGACTTTATTCTTTCTCATTTGAAGTAAGTAAATGAATCTTATGTAATATATTTAGAATCTTGTGTTATTTATGGCTATGAGTATAAACTCCATATAGGTTGTGGGAACCATAGGCAAATATGAGATAACCCGTCAGCTAAATAACAATTCTAGAAAAGTGTCTTGCATGTATTAATAATTCTTCGCTTAGAAGTCTTTTAACAGATGACAACGTGAGAAAGAACTCGCCTTATGCTACTTGCCTGGACCAATGAGGAGATAATGAGGAAAGAATTATTAACATAGGTTTAGGTATACTATCTATAGGCTAGTATGATTGGTACGAGGTAGTACACTTAGTATATCGAATACGATGCTTAATATGAGGTAACGATAAGGGTTAGCGAAAGCAGCCACACGTAGCCGGACCAAGATGCGGAGTGAGATTTCTAGATGCCGGACCAAAGGATTAGAGTACATAACTATCACTTGCATGCAAGATACTAGGAAGAATTTTATAGTTAGAATTATCAAGTTATGAATCTGTGGAGGACACGTAAACCCTAGTACTTTGATTAATATTTAAACCAACTTTCAAAACTGTTAAGTCGTCCTTTCAATTTAGGTAGTCTTTTTCTTATTAGATATACAAACCCCCCTTTTTACATTTTTAGTTTTTACTTTCTAAGGAATGATCAACCGAACAATAGAATAAAACAGTTAAAGTAAGTCTAGACTATTTTCATCGTGGGAACGATCCCAACCTCACTAGTGGGTTATTTACTGACGCGACGCTTTAACTTCTTATTGAGAAGTAAGTTTGAGACGTATGACAAATTTTGCGGCCGTTGCGGGGAAATTAGCTTTTAGATTAACTGAACTTATTTACTCTAGTTAGTTGATATTTTCGTGATTTTACTTTGTTTTATTGTTTTGATTCTTTTCAGAACTATCCTCCTTGTATGCCAAATACAAGGAGAGGAAGCAGACCGTTGTCCCCTACGATCCGAATCTAGAGGTACATTTGAAACATGAATCGTAATTGCGGAATCAATGATGAGGATCCAAACCATGAAATCCCGCTCGGTTGATGTTCATGCGTCAGATGTTACCGATGCTCCGGGGAACATCAACAGAGGGGACAGAATCCGCTCCACGACCCCAAGCATACTACATGAGGCGTATGAGAACATAGCAGATTCGATGGGGCCACTGCGTTTGCCTCCTCCTACCACAGTCCACACTTTTGCGGGAGGGTAACTAGTAGTCTGATGCAAGTCACTTGCCAGAGGTTTGTTTTCAGGGCTACCTTCTGAGGATCCACATGCCAATATAGCTAAGGTAAGGGCAGACTTGTGTGTAAAAGTTGTGTGGGGAGCCATGATTTGGTCTAGATGTAATAGGGCTCAGGTTGTTCTCCTCTCTCACTGACGGGAGAGGATGCTTATTTGGTTCCACTGAGCTCCCATACAACTCCATCTTCTACTTGGAATCAAATGAGGGATGTCTGTATTAGCCGCTACCTATACGGTATCCAAGAAACTAAACCACAAAGAAGGTGAATAACTTTGTGGCCACTACCAGGAGAGGTCAGTTAGTAGTCTGGGGATAGAGTCACCTCATTGAGAAGTGTTCCAAATCACCCGTATAGAGGTATGAGTCACTGAAAGAATACTTCTAATAGGGGGACAAGATGATAACAACAAAAGCGTTATGCGACACTAGCAGGTGGATTGTATGGAGAATGGCCTTATGCTGGAGATCGCTGAAAATTAAGAAAAATCTCCGGAACTAACAACGCTTGGAGTCACATAGAAAATCTGATACAGGGAGAACACAACTTTGCAGTGCAGGCCACTCACAAACCCAGCCAAGATGATATTCGTGAAGAAATGGCTCCAATGGAACTGAGCTTGGGTTGGGGGTACTAAAAAATGTCACTGGGAGGGTGCAGAAAGAAAAGATTTAATGCAGTTAGCAACTTACTGGGCTATAACCACACCTCCAAACGATTTGAGTGTTATTAGAGCGAGGATTCCTTGCAGTAACTGAACAGTGGGGGGTTTCGACCAAGCGCCAAGGCTCAAATCAGGATAATTGGCCAAGCAAGGGAACCAAGGTCGGAACTATGGTAACTACAATCGTTTGAGGGTCATTATGTCAGAGATGGAAACTACAATCGCGACAAAAAAAAAAAAAAAACAACTTCAAAGGGGTAACTATGGTATAGAAAGACAGGAAGGCGACCCTATGTTCACTCCTCAAAATGAGTGAAGTTATCCTAGGATGGTGGAGATAGTATGGCGAGGAGTTGAGGATATGTGTTGCACAAAATGATGAGGATGGTTCGATGCTAGATGATGAGACACTTAAAGAATTAAGGGGTGGGTGATTTAGCTAGTATTGGGCAAAAAGTTGATACACACGCAAGTGTCGAGATGAAACAGATCGAATTGCACGTGGCCCAATTATCGGCCACAGGGAACACACGGCAACCGGGCACTCTTCCTAGCAACACTGTCCCCCCCCCCCCCCCCCCAAAGAATGATGGCACTGTATGGCAATCACTACTAGGCGGTGGAGGCAACCATTGACCCACTATGCCCATCGACCCGAGGAAAAATGTGAGAAAGGATAATGATAAGGTGGTTAAAGGGTAGGGTGAGCCAGAGGAAGGAAAGTAATGGAAAGATGCAGAAGAACCCTATCAAGGTAAGTCCCCATGCCTAGGCCTCCACACCTTTCCCTCAGAGATTAGTGAAAAAGATCGAAGGCTGTAAATACCGGCGTTTCATAACTATGTTGAAGCAACTGTCTCTCAATGTCCCCTTTGGTAGAAGTTTAGAACACAATGCCCGGTTACGCCAAATTTATGAAATCTGGTCACAAAGAAAAGATCGGTACTTCGAGGATGATGTAGAATGCAGCATTGTAGTGCTATCGTACTAGATCACCGCGTAACAAAGAAAGAAGATCCTGCCGAGGCCGTTAACTATCCCTGATTACCAGTTGAAGGTCATTACACTTTGCGAAAGCATTAGTGTCTGGGGGCAAGCATAAATCTCATGCCCCTCTCAATTTACAAGAAAGTTGGGATTGGGGGAATCGAAACCCACTACGATGCGGCTACTGATGGTCTGATCAGAAGTGAAAGGCCTATGGGATACTCCAGATGTGCTAGTGTGTTAAAGTGGAGAATCATTATCTTTCGGCTGATTTTGGTCATTCTGATTGTGAGGGCGATTTTGGAAGTGCCTATATTCTTGGAAGGCCATCCTTGCTACAGGTAGAGCATTAGTTGATATGGAGAAGGGACAGATGACTTTCCGGTTGAAATAAGAAGAAGCGACCTTCAACATTTGTAAGAAATGAGGCAGAGTGGTGAACTCCAATCGGTATCCTGCCATAGACCAAAAGAAAAGATGGGGGGAATTGAAGAAGGAGATGAACAGAAAAATGCAAAACAAGAGATTGTATGGTGGGGGATTTGGTGTTATTGTAGACAGTTCTGGGGGCCTTGCTTCGGGCAAGCACAGTCCAAATGGACAGAACCCGGATTGGATTACCAAAGTATTCCCTCATGGAGCAGTTGAGTTAAAACTCACAGGAAGGAGTGCGCGTTTTAAGAGGCAATAGGGATCTTAGAATAAAACTCCTATTTCGGGAATAAAGCATCGGGAATAAATAATAGAGGCAAACCATCTTGATGAAGTCTGAGTAATAATCAAGTGTCCCAGGTCGTGCCGCGACATTAAATCAGGCGATTGTGCGGAAGGGGCAACCCAATACTTATAGTCTTTTTAATAATGGTAGCCTTTTTCTAGTAATGTTTTTAAATTTGCAGGCACATCACAAGAAATTCTGCGAGAACACGATCACAGTAGCCTGACGGATACAACGACGGACAGTTGACATGCAACGGACCGTCGTCGCATCCGTCACACCGAGGTACGTAGTTATGTCATTCTGAATATTAGGGCACACACGACGGAACCTACACGGCCCGTCACAGAAGTGTGGCCTGTGGCGTAGAGGAAGCAAAAACCGTGGCCCATCTGAATTGCTATGTTATCAAGCCTTTGTAGTATGCTTGGGCCGGGGAGCGGGATTCTGTCCCCCCTATTGAGTTCACCCGAGCATCGGGTAACATCTGACCTGGAAACATCAAACGGAGCTGCGGATTTCTGGTGTCGGATCCTCATCATGATTCCCAATACGATCATGTTTAGTCATTGTGACGCTCGAACTGTGATCGTAGGGAAACAACGGTTCTTTCCTCTCCGTGGTATTTGGCAGACAAGGAGGATAGTTCTGAAAGAAATCAAAAACAATAAAACAAAGTAAAAGCAAGAAAGTATCACTAAACTAGAGTAATAAGTTCAAGTTATCTATCAGCTAAAATCCCCGGCAACGGCGCCAAAAATTTGATAGCTCAAACTTACTTCTCCAATAAGAAGTTAAACGCGGTCACGTCAACGTAAATAACTCAACTAGTGAGGTTGGGATTCGCTCCCACGAGGAAAATAGTCTAGACTTATTTTAACTTGTTATTACTATGTTCGGTTGATAACTTCCTAGAAAGTAAAAACATGAAACTGTGAAAAAGGGTGGGTTTGGATTTCCTTAATAAGTAAAAAGAACTAACTAAATTGAAAGAGACACTTAACAGTTTTGAAGTTGGGTTTTAATCAATTAATCAAAGTAACTAGGGTTTACGTGTGCCCACATGTTCATAACTTGATATTCTAAAACTCTAAACAATTCTTTCCTATAGTATCTTATGCATGCAAAGTGATAATAAGTTAGGTATTTCTAAATCCTTGGTCCGGCATCTAGAAAATCTCACTCCGCACCTTGGGCCGGCTAAGTGTGTTGCTTCTAACCCTATCGTTACCTCTATTAAGCATCGTATTCATATTTGACTAAGTTACACCTCGCTACCAATCCAATAATAGCATATAGATTAGTATACACTAAATCTATGTTAATAATTTTTTCCTATTATTCTCCTTGACGTCCGGCAAGTAGCATTAGGCGAGTGCTAACGGTGATCAATCCGTTTAAAAAGACTCTAAGCGAAAGAATTATTAATCATGCATGAACACTTTTCTAAATTGTTTATTTTAGCTAGGGGTTATCTCATATTTCCTATGGTTCTCCCAACCCCTAGTTAGAGTTTAGTTATCTCATAGCAAGAAACACAATATTCAAATATATTAATAAGAAGTCATGTACTTACTGCAATGAGAAAGAATAAAAGTCCAAAAATTGTTGATTATCACCAAAAATTACTTGTAAGAAATTCCAAAAAATCAACACTATCACACAGTCAATAATATGATTTCTAATCTTGCAGAGTCTAACCTCAAACCGAGGGTTTTGCGAAACTATTATATGAAAATAAAAAACCTAATTCAACAATGGTTCTAATTCACTGGAAACTGCCAAAACGCGGCGGGGTCGACGACCACGCGACGGATCGTCGTGGTCATGCGGGACCGTCGTGGACTCAGTGTACCATACTTGTGCAATTTCTTCTGATGCTTTCTTCATTCCCTCAACGGCAGTGTGACGCGACCGTCAAGGCACAATGGTCCGTCGAGGGTTTCGTTTCAAAAGACTTAACTTCTGGAATTTGGCGGTACTGTAGGATCACTTCTTGATATCACGACGAACATGCAGGACGAACCGTCATAGCTATGACGGACCAGCACAAAGCTTGGAATCCACACGTCAGAATTCCATCTTCCTGCAGCAGCTTCTCTACGCTGCAACCTTACGGACCGTCACAGGCTATGACGGACGTCATAAGATACGTATGGGTGGTCGATTCAGCATTTTCTCTCAAATCTCCCGAATAGGCGTTGGACAGATTTTCTGAAAAACAAGAGAAACGGTATAAAAATTAGCACAAAAACGGGCTTTTGGAGATGGACGCACTAATTAAGGAAAAAGTATTAAGAGCCTGTTTGGCTCAGCTTAAAAGCTGGTCAAACTGACTTAAAAGCTGATTTTGCCTTATTTAGTTGTTTGGTAATACTGAAATAACTTATTTTAAGTAAAAAAAACTTATTTTTAAGCCAAGTTAAAAGCTGGGGTTAGAGGTGCTTTTCTTTTTGAGCTTATAAGCTGTTTTAAGTTGACCAATTTTTATGTTTGCCTTAATATTTTAACAATCTCCAAATTTACAATCATGAACTAAAATATCTTTCTTCCCTTTTTTCCTTTCACGTTTGGCTTAGCAAAATTCAGAATTTTATCAACACAAACTGATTATTTTAAAATAAGTTTCAGACTTTCCAAAATACTTTTTTAAAGCTGCTTTTATTAAGTCCATCCAAACGGGCCCTAATTATACCGTGAAACCACGGTATATCAATAGCCCCTTAAAGTTGACACCAATTTTTACTTTGACTTCTCAAGTAGACTTTGTTCATTTTAAACACTTCAAGTAGGGTTCCGTTGTGTCATTTTGACACCTTTTCGTTAATCAGCTGAAATTATAAAATGTGTAGTACACTTGTGAATAACATGTCATGATGACTAATTAAAAATTAACATACGACATTTGAGTGTAAAAGATAATTTTAAAATAAGTTATTAAAAAACAATTAATTTTTCAAAAAAAATAAAAAAATAAAATTTACCTATTTTCTACCATCCCACTCCACCTTACATCAGCCCCAACCCTACCCGATCTTCCTTACTTCTGTCCCTGTTGCCTCCCCAACCTCCCGCCAAATTTTGGTTCTTCTCCATTTTTTCTTTAAACTATTTACTAGATTTTTTTTTTTATGAATTTGATTTCTATTTTTTTGGGGGGAAAAATGTGTTTCGTTCAAAAAATTTTGTCATAATTAGTGTGATTATAAGTTTTTTCTCATAATTTTGCATGGTGGAAGGTAGAATAAGTGGTAGGGATAAGAAGTGAAGAAGAAGAAGGAAAAAAAATAAAAATTCAAAAAATAAACTTCTCACGCACTCGAAATGCGTGCATCACAGACACTGTGTTAAGTCAACAGAAAGTGTCAAGCTCGCACAACGAAATATGACATGGGGTTTCTAGAAGAAACAAAGTCTTATTAAGGTGTTTAAGTGAAAATTTATGCTAACTTTAGGTGGTCACCGATAGGTTGGCCCAACTATAACACATCTTATCTTTTTTACTTGAGGTTTTGATTGTTTTTATACTTGTTTTTATGGTTTTATGTCAAAATGTTGTTTTGTAGCATTGTGTCCAAATGACCAATTAAAAATGAAAAGTATAGCAAATTGTTAGAATTTAGGAGATTCATAGTGGCACTTATGATCACAGATCAATTAACGAATCACAAAGTAGATCGTGTCAATAATTAGAGAGTATGTCAAATAGAAGTCTACAAAAGATGAATGAATCACGAAATAACATACAATTGTGAGTCAAATCTATTGCTTGTACATTGAAATAATGATCAAAGATGTCAAACTATATACTCCCTCAATGTATCTCTATCTGACTTTATGAATGGTTAACAATGATGCTAAATGATTTCGAGATCTAAAATATATTATTTGGCTTGTAAGTCGTGAGTCCAATCTAAGCCTCATATATTGAAATGATTCAATCCGATTTTATGAGAAGGACAAAAGGTATCAATTTTATGAAAGGACCAAAGGTATAAAGCTATATACCCCTCTAACCTAATTTATGTTAATGTGTTTGAATGAGTATCAAATTTGAGAAAGAAATAATTTTTTTTTGAAATTTTTTATTTAAATAAGTGGATACTAAATTTGAACATCGAAAGATTTCATTCTTTTTGGATTAACTAAAAAAAGAAAAAATTATGCGGTTAAGCAAAACTTATTACTATTTAATTATCATCATAGGCAATAGATTCTATAATTACCACTGCGACTGACATTATACAATAATTACATGGCTGACTTCGAGTTTGTATCATAATCAAGTTGGTATATGATAATTCGCTACAAAAAATATACCAAAAAAATACATATGTATAATATACAATTATCTCACCGAATAGTATATATATAGTAATATATTATATATATATATATATAATATATATATTATATATATATTCTCTCTCCCTCTTCCTCTCTCTCCTAGTCGTGCCGCCTCTCTCCTCATATAAGATGTAGCTACGAATTGTAATTATAAAACTATAGATGGAGAATAATTACACTATGTTTAAGTAACTATATGTGAAAGTTTCTCCATTAAAAAAGGGTGTTCCAAAAATTAAACTATTGGAGTATATGTTATATGTTTTGGGAGCACTTGCATATCTCAATGCTTTCTATGCAATACTCCCTTTGTTCTAATTATGTGTCATTTTTTATTTTTTGAGAGTAAAATAGATTAAGTTTGATTGAAAATTTGTGCCGTAAAATTTTTCAATTTTTTTAAATGAAATTTATATATTTGTAAACTATGTAAAAATTACTATAAGTTACAATAGTTGACAACTCAAAATAATTAAAAGATATATGAAAAAAATTAAAATAATGATTAAAGGTTTCTTTCATCTCCTAATTTCATTGTCCCTATCCCAAACATTCTCATACCCGCCACCTCCATTTATTATAATCTCAAAATTTGAAAAGTGCAATATAAATTAAAACGGAGGAAATAGTAATATTTGTCTAATGCATCTTCTTCCCGATGTTTTCAATGATCATTGGAAGTTTTCATGATACTTGAATATGTCCTTGTAGTATTTGAACAACAAGCATCAAATCAAGTTTTACTTCAAGCCTCAATAAGTATTGGTTACAACACCAACTAATATCAAATAGCACAACTTAAGTTTCAGTACTTAAATTGTTAGTAACACTCCGTGATAGAGGTAGAGTCAGGATTTTTAAATAAGGGGGTTCAAAATTCATAAAAATAGACGCATAGAGTAGCCGAAGGGGGTTCGACATCTATAAATATACATAAAATATATTTACAGGATTAATGTATAATTTACGTCGACGGCGGGTTCATTCAGGTGGGGGGCTTTCGCCTGCTCCGGGATGGACCCTCTGGATGATCGAGTACCCATTAACCTCATATCAGAATATATATGTATATATTTGTATAAAAATTAAGAAATATTTGTATTAAATTAATATAGATCACCTAGTGAACAAATGATTTGACTAGTGTAATGGCTTTTGGGTGGATGCTTAAGGCTCTTTTACTGCTGTTTAATCTTAGTTTGAATCTCACTTTAAACATTTTTTTATATATATTTCCGTACCTTTAAACCTCATGCCTAATGATTTGTGATATTTTTTTTCATGCTTTAATTGCAATATCATTCTCTACAAAAATAAAATAAAATATAGCCTTTGTTTCATCTTTAGCGATATCTTGTAATAAAGAACAATTGAAATTCAAATTAAGAGTAAATCTCTTAATATTAGTACTATATAAAGAGAGTTTCTTTTCAAAAGTGTCTTCATAAAAAAATAGGCTTTGAATAGAGCTTTTTTTAATTAGATTTTAGAGAAAAAGAAGATGAAATGTATTACATCCTTTGTTTGAATAGATCAAAAGCAGAAGAAGAGAATTAACAATAGTAGGAAATAATTCTAAGTTACTTGATCATTAGTGTGTTGATTGGCAATAACGGTTGAGTAATGTCAACATCCTGCCTATGGTAAGGTCCTCGAGGGGCTGGATGGCCTGAGTCGAAGTCATGATCGAACATGACGTTTGCTTAGTGAACTTAGTTAACAAAATAAAGTTATAACATTTGACATGATGATAAACATTTGATCCTAACAATTACGATATAAATTAAAAATTCTTGTCAAAGAGGATTCAGATCCAAATTATTATCATGCACGATAGTTGCTTACCAGAATGTTGTCAAACTTAACAAGGTGGGTCAGTTATACAATACTAGAGTTGAATTTTGATTGATCTAATTGTCCCATAAAAAAAAGAGAAATTCCTCTATTGATATTCTAAGTGGTATTGTTTTTCAGCAGAACTCAAGATCTAAACATATACTTTAAGGTCATGCATTCTCTTCAAGAAAAATTACTATAGCAAAAATATCAAAAGTCTACATAATTTTTCAATTGAACAAAATGAAGTAATTATTAAGTTTAAAATTAAAAAAAAAAATTAATTATTTCTTAATTATTTAAATTGACAATTAATTAATCTTAGATATTTATTTTTAGTATATATGTCAAATAATTATGAACGGAGAAAAGAAGGATAAGTATTTCTTAGAGAAGTTAAAGTCTTGGAAATTGGGGTAATTCCTTGGGACAATACTGTTGGAAAAATGCGGACGAGCACAACAAAGATATATTAGGTAAAGTTAATGGAAATAAAATGAAAGAAATGACGCCACCAAGATTTTATGTGGAACCCTTCTGATAAGGGAAAAAACCACAGGCATAAGGTAGTAATTGATATTCCTATAGTAAGGAATTTACACTGTGTAGATCAAGAATACAATCCTCAAAGTGATATTACACACTCAAAAAGGAAACAACACTCTTGTGATTTCCTCTACTAAATGTATATTGCTCACACTATGTCTTCACAACTATTTATGACCTCACTTTGCTCTCAAAATGGTTTTTCTCTCTAAAAACTTGGTGGTTACAAATGAGCAGAATGCTCTGTATAGAAGATAAAATCAGTCTATGTCACTAATGACATATGTAAATATAGCAAAGTCAAGAATGGTGCAAATATTACAAATTTGCCAACCCACCAAACATTTTATTTTAACTCCAAAATTACTATTCCTTTTTAACACTGTTTGTACCAATTGAATAGCTAAGTTGACTAAAAATGGGATGAATTCAACAAATCTCCCGCCAGCCTCCCAGTATTGGAAGAAGGTATCTTCAACTTAGAGAGAGCTCATACCCACACAGTTCTTTTAACTTGAACTTGTCTTTCGGTATCATCTTGGTCAGTATATCTGCAGGATTGTTCACTTGTGGGAAGCTTTTTGACGTGAACTGATCATTTCTCCACGTTCGCACTAATCCAATGATATCTGACTTCATGTGTTTTGTTCTGGCCTGGTACAGGGAGTTCTTGCCAGTTCTCTTGCAAGCTGGCCGTCACAATAGACAATATTACTCCATCTGATTTCAACCAGCTTTGAAGAAATCGCTTTCAGCCAGATCATCTCTTGCCGGCTGCTTCAGTAGCCGAAATATACTCAGCTTCAGTTGAGATAGGCAACACCACTCTGCACTTGATACCATTCTAGAGCTCCCTTGAAAAAGTAAACAAATATCCAGTAGTGGATTTTCTGTTATCAAGGGTACTTGACATATCAGATTTGTATGGCCTTTCAAGATTGAAATTTGAATGCAAAAAACACAAGCAGTCAGACTGAAGCGTACTCTAGATACCTGAGTATCCACTTCACCGCTTTCCAATGCTCTTTTCCCGGCTATTCCGAGACAATCTACTGACAACACCAACTGCGTGAGCAATTATCAGGTCTAATTGCGTACCATTGCATACATAGACTTCAGGATAACGGAGGGAGTATGGAACTTTGGCCAATGTTCTGGTTTTTTCCTCCCTAGGTTGTAGGCACATCTTCTGCTCAATTATATGACAGCAAGAGGTTATATACTTACAGCTTTAGCATTCTCATATTGAAGCACTTTAGTTACGCGTTCAATATACTTCTCTGGGACAAATAAATCTTCCTTTATCTTAAGAGAGTAATTCTCATGCCCAAACATTTGCTTGGCATGACCAATGTGCTTCATCGAAAAAGACTTACACAACGTTTCGTCAGCTCTGTCAATATTGGAAGTATTCTTGCCCACAACAACATATTCATCCACATTACAACAAAAGGATGATTAAAGTCATTGTCAGAAAATTTTGTACAAAATACGAATGATTGACGAAGTCTTATTATCGCCTAGTCCCCCATAAACAGAGTCAAACTTTTTTGCACACCTGCGCTGGGAGCTTGTTTAGGCCAATATGAGAATCTTTTTGACGTGGCATACAAAAATGTTCTTTAGCATCTACTTTGAAGCCCTCATGTGTTCCATATAAATCGCTTCTTCTAGGTCATAGTGAAGGAAAAGCGTCTTCACATTCATCTGACTCAATCTCTAAATTAAGATAGCAGCCAAACCTTAGAATGTGCAAATCGAGGACATTCACATAGGAGAAAATTTTTCATCAAAGTTAATATCTTTCTTTGACTGTGAATCCCTAACAACCAATCTAGCTTATACCTGAGTTCAAGTTGTTGTCTTCAACTTTAACTTTGAAACACCCACGTATTCTTCAAAAGCTATCATGCCTCTGGGCAATTTTACCAACTAATAAGTGTGGTTTTAATGCAAAGAACTTTATCTGTCTTGATGCGCTTCAATCCATTGAGCTTGTGTATCTTCCATGGCTCCTCATAACATTCAGTTTTCATCCCCGTCAGTGCGTAAACACAACTTCATTGGTTGTGAATAAATAGGACGAAGGAAAACCTCTGTCTTGTGGGACCTCCGAAGCGGAAAGTTGATTCCGTCCACACTTCCATGAGCAACATAATCATCCATAACAATATCATTGTTTATTATCAACATCAACATGTGATTCCGAGAATGATTCTCCGTGTCACCATGATACCAAAACCCAAACATCATGCACAAGGTTCCGTGAGGACTTATCATGATGAACTATACCTCAAAACATGAAGATTCTAACGTCTCCGCTTTGTCAATATCTTCAATTGTTTGATTCTCCATGAAAAAATATCACGGCTTATCACAAGTTTCTTTTCAATGGATCATCATAATAGGGAACCAAAATTCATCTAGGCTATACCAATGGAAGATGCATGCTGTATTGGGCATCTAAACTTTGACCTCTCATCTTTCAACACATTACAAAAACTTTGCAACTAAATACTCTCAAATGGTGATAGGAAGGAAACATCCGTTCGCCATACCAAAACACTATTTGGTACATAACTTGCAAAGCAAAAAAAAGGAGTAGATTAATAACATGTGCAGCGCAATTAAAGCCTCACCCCAAAAATGAGTTTGACACTTGCTAGAAAGCAAAGATTAACTCTGTCGATCAAGGTCCGTTCATCCTCACAGCCGAACCATTAAGCTGAGGAGTCCGGGGAGGAGGTTCTTCTGGTGTTTAATACCTTGATGCTTGCCAGTATTCGTCAAAATAGTCACAATATTCACCACCATATACAGTCGAATTCATCTTCACTTTCTTTCCAGTTTCTCTTTCAATGCAGCCTGAAACTGCTTAAAGACACTAAAACACTTGGTCTTTAGTCTTCAAGACATAGACCCAAAAGTGTTCTCGAGCCAACAATTCAATGAAGTGTCAAGTAAAGTGCACTACCCAAGTCTTTGTCTTCATTGGACCCACATTAAATCAGAGGCACGAACTCAGCAACTCTGTTTTCTCGAAGGAGGGGGTAGGACTTAAAGAAAAACTCTATTTGTTACAAGCCAAGCAGTGTACTAACGTTTTTTGATTAGCACTTGGAAATTTGACAATAATCTTATGGCTAGAACATTAAGTCCATTCTTGCTAATGTGGCTAAGCCGTTCTTGTGCCATAATGTGAAGAGCTATGCCTTTCAAAAGCATTCACCATATCAACACAAGTAGAGGCCGTATGTAGTCCAGTAGAACCCACGAGTTTGTGACCACGAGCCACAAACTAGGAACCCCTTAAGGAGCTTCCATTTCCATCACACGTTGGTAATAACATATCCTTCATCATCTAAAACACCAACAAATAAATCAGGTGCAGACGACTCAGGCAAAACATGTTTGCGACTGTTCAAAATAGTTTAGTTCCACACTAGTTTCCAAATATAAATTGGTACCATACCAACCACCCTACAAACAGTCGCATTACCCATTACTCAAGGTTCAAAATCACCAGGAGTGGGAAGAGAAACAAATCTTCCTTAAGGTTCACATGAGATACGGCACCAATGTTCCACAACCCAGCTAGACTCAGGACAAGCAAATTTATCATGTTTGCATTAAGAACTGGTAACAAGATTCTTCGTGGGCTTGGTGACCGGTGGCCCTACGCAATTTTCATGGCCATCGTCTATTTAGTTTTTCTTTTTTTTTTGTTCTCCCATGGTCAACTTCATGCAGAGACTTCTTTGTGTGCTCTTTCATGACACAATGATGCACTCAATATCTTAAGTCTGCCTTTGGATTTGCTTCCTATTATGTTCTTATGCTGAGAACCACGAGTTTTATTTCTCCCCCTGGGACCAGTTATCAAGACATACGACGAAGATGAACCTGGAGTTTTTTTTTTCTCCTCTCGTGTTCAAGATTACTACTCTTGACGGAAGGGAATCAATTAGATACACACCATCCAGAGCAGAAATTTGACAATGAACGTTCTAAATGTTTTCCCAAAGAATCTGGTAAGGGAGGGAACCAAGTCGAAGCAAACCTTGAATTTCTTCATCAAAGTTGATGCCCATAGCAGATAATGGTTCAAATCCCCTGAAAATTATTAGATGTCTTGTAATCCGAGAAAACCAACATGTACTTCAAACTCAAATCTGCTATAAAACATTTTATTGTTGCAGTCTTTCGAGCCTACAAACTTTCAAGATGCTCCATAGGGTGGAGCAGTGGTTACCCCAGAATATGATTCAAACAACATTATCCTCGACCCATTGGGCCTAATGAATCCACCAAAAATGTCATGCAACAGATTTCACTCGTCATCTTTTTTATTATCAAGCTTTACAGGGTTAAATAATGGTGTTTGTAAAAAATTCTAACATAAAGCAGGAGCTTCCATTTGTCCTTTCAAATGGCATAATTACCACCAGTAAAAGTAATCATTCTACCTTGTGTTGGCGTCCATTGTTTCCCCAAAAAATATAGTTATCGCAAATCAAAGTAAAATCTTTTTCTTGATGTGAAGTCAGACTGTGCTGAACACAGTTCATACTCAGATAAAACATGGATTTGATACCAGTGTGTTGGGAAAACCGGATGAACACAAAAATATATTGGTAAAAGTAATGGAAATAAAATGGGAAATGGACGGACACCAAGAATTTGACTGTGGAAACCCTTGAAGAAGGGAAAAACCTGGGCTAAGATGATAAGTGATATTATTATAATAAGAAATTTTACCACTGTGTAGTCACGAATACAATACTCAAGTGACTACTACACACTCAAAAAGGAACAACACTCTTTTGATTTTTTTTGTCTTATAAAATATCGCTCACACTCTATTTTCTTCACTACTATTTTCTGTTATGTCTATGGAACATCTCATTTGCTCTCAAAAGATTTTGCTCTCAACTTGGTGTGTTCTACAAATGAGCAAGACATGCTCTAGTTATAGAAGATTAAAACATGAATACGTCTACTAATAACATATGTAAAGTATAGCAAAGTCAAGAATGCTTGCGAATCTTACCAATTTGCAAACCACCAATCAGTTATTCAAATCCAATACTATTCATTTTTAACAATTGTTTGTACCAATTGAATAACTAAAGTTGACTAATAAATTGGATGAATTCAACAAATACTGGTATTTAGCTTTAAAACATTGAGTTCATAAAGAATTTTCAGTCTTTAATCTCCACCATCTTTTAGCACTGAAAGCATGTCAAATATCAATTGATCTTTTGAAATCAATTTAATCAAAATAATAATGAGATAATTGTCAAAACACATCTAAATTATCTCTTTTTTTAATTTCATACTTAAACTATTGAGAGTGTGAGTTTCCTACACTAAACACTATAGTTGAGAAACACACTTGTATACACGTCTGTTATTTGAAAAAAATCTTGGCAAATGACATTTCACTCGGATTAAATATATTCACTTAACAAAAATTAAATAATAAACTAGCGCGATAAATGAGAAATTAAAGTAAAGTATTATTAACTTTTTTTTTACCAACTCCACCTCCTCCTCCATGTACACTCTCCCCCCACCCCCCCCCACCCAAAAAAACAAAAATTATATTATTTTATTTTTAAAAAATAAATTTTCTACCCCATCTTGAACCTTCCGCTCCTTATATAATATATATATATCGATAGTATATATATATATATATATATATATATATATATATATAGAATATTAGAATATTTTTTTCATTTTGCTGTAGATATGTAGTACCTATATTTTAGAAAACTAGTGTTACAAATATAATATAAATAAGTAAAATATGTCATGCTATAGCAAATAAAAAATATCTTCGATATGTATATAACTAACACAAAATGAGAAAATAAATTGAAAGCGGAGAGTTAGATTTTTGGGTAAAATTATTTTTTTAAAAATAAAATAAAATAATATCTAAATTAATATTTGGAGGGGGGATGCAGTGAAAAAAATTTAAAAAAAATTCTAAAAGAAATTTAAACAAAAAAAACGGGGAGAGAGTGATGGAGTGGGGTAAGAAAAATATTTTACATTTTATTTTATAAAAGAAATAATAATTTTTTGAATAATAATTTATTTAATTTTGTCAAGATTGAATGTTTTTTCCATGTGAAGTGTAATATGATAGGTGTGTTTCTCAAACTAAAAGTGATAGTTTAGGAATGAAACTTCCACTCTCAATAGTTTAGATACGAAACTCAATAAAAAGGTATATTTTAAGTGTGTTTTAAAAACTTATCTCAAATATAATTTATGATAATAGTTTTCGCCAACAACCAGCGAAAACTGCTTTCCAATTATAAAATGAAAAGGGAAAAATACCAAGTACCCCCTCAACCTATTGCCCGAAATCTAGAGCACACTTTATACTCTACTACGTCCTATACCTCCTGAACTTATTTTATAAAGTAATTTTTACCATTTTAGGCATACGTGACACTAGTTGAAAGGAAACAAGCAAACATAGTGTTTGGGCCCACAAGATAGTGTAACGTAAGTCAAAAGGGGTTAGAAAATTATTAATAAAATAAGTGTCAGGAGGGTATAGGCCTTAAGCTAAGTATAAGTTTTTGTCTCTGAGATTTTAGGCATAGGTTGAGGGAGTAATTGTGCATTATCCCAAAATAAAATAAACAAACTTTTAAGGTGTGTTTTTTCATCTTTCTCGGTTGATAGATGTAAAGGGTTGGACCTCTGTTTATCGGAATGACCAACAAATTCCTTAAGAATGAAAAAATTATTTTTCTAATATAAGTATGACAAATAAGTTGCATAAGTGACATTTCGACTTTATTGTCTCCATCCCATCCACTCAACCCTTACCCTACCTCTAAACCCTCATTATTCATCCATATCTGCCTCCTTAATATTTTGTTACGTAATATATAAATATTCTTAAAATAATATTTTCTTACTTACTTATCAACATTAAAAAATAAGTAAGAATATTTTCTAGAAGATCATTTTCCATAAAAAACATTTTCCTTAGTACCAAACATAAGTTTTAGCAAAGTATAGTGCATACTAACGTTTGTTTGGTACTTTGGTTGTTGCGCGGGCAGGAGCGGACCTAGAGGTTGCTGATGGTATGTTTCTATATTGATATTGAGCCTCCTAAATGTAAGATTAGAGGTTGATTCAATGGTTGAGGAGTTCAAAACTCACCCCTTGAGGTTCCAAGATCAAGTTTTAGGCACTATTCTTATTTTTAACCCCTTAATGAAAATTTTGGATTTGTCACTAAATACGGTGTAACTTTTTGGCACAGAAAACGTGGGAGAAGGGATATGTCTTCCCTTTTCTCAATTATCCATCAATTTCCCATGTTACGTTTGTCCAATAATAAGACCAAGAATATTCTTCTCTTTAAGGATTAAGAATAATACAACACAAAAAGTTAGAGCAACACATAGTATTGATCTATGGTGTCCTTCATTTAGCAAACACGTTTATTGTACACATTATTATATTGAAAGGAACTGTATTTAAGAATAGTGTATGTATTGTTTCTATTAGTAATATGAAAGTATATAAAATGAAAATAAAAAGAGACAAGGACAGCCCTGTCTGGAATCATGTTCAAAGAAGGCTGCTAGTTGCCTGTCTTTGTTGCAAATTTTATATAAACAGAGATAATATTAGGTAACTATGTTAAATAAATCGCTAAGTTATTCTTTGGATAATTTTAAAGACCTCCTCTCTCGTTTAACTCTATCAAATTGACTTCTCTCGTAGTTTACGATATTATATATATCTCCCTATTTTGATAATTTTGTAACTATATCTTTTACCTATTTTTGATTAGTACATGTAAAATACTTTTGACAAATTTAACCCTTTAAAAATATTAAATTCCTTGTATTTATTATTTCATATTTCATAAAAAATAATTGAAAAACACAATTCTTGTGCTAAAATATCCTTCTTGTAAGCAGGGTCGAAGTTCTTTCTTCCTCTTCCTTTATTATTTTCTATCCACGAGTACTTGTTCGTCTTTATTTTGTCTCGAAAAAGAAAAAAAAATTGATATTTCTTTTAACTTTGCGATTTAGAGCTGATATATTTGTTGTTACAAAAGTATGGTTGTATCACGGGCGTATGCAAGATGGGATCACCGGATTTATTTGAGCCCATAATCCCTCCGAAATCATATGTAGTAGTGTTATATTTTTTTTAAAAAAAAAAATTAAATTATTTGAACTTATGTTTAAAGTATCATATAATATTGTGCGATGATGATTGAGTGTCCTTGTATAGAGAGGTCAGAAATTTGATTGTTTTATCTATACCTTGTTTTATTTTTATTTTAAAAATTGGGTCACACCTCTCTAAGTGGTTTTAGATATATATAGGTAAAAAATAATTTTGGACCTATAATTTTAAAATTTTAATAGCTTTCAGTGATAAGAACCTATGATCAAATATATATCTTAGATCTACATTTCATAATAGTGCACTCATCATCTCAAAATCTTAAATACGCCTTATTATTTTAACATTACACAAATAACTTATGTTTAGTCAAATTAGTTAAATGACTTTTTAATTACGGAAATATAAATATTTAGTCGACTTTTGCGGTATAAGATATAATTTAATGATATTTTGCTTATAAAAGTTAAATTTAATGACTTTTAAGCATTATCACGTTGAGTGATTTTTCTTTATGAGTGAAATTAATTCAATAAGTTTGGTGCAAATTGAATGAAATGACTGATTTTGGAGAAACAAAAGAGATAAAAAGTAAGAAGATGTTGAAGCAATGATGCATGTATAGAGATGGTGACAAAAGAGCCAGCACATAATGACTAGCAAGTTAACACACGAAAGGTTTTCCCTCAAAACCATGCAAGAATTATGGGACTAACTTTTCTTGATTTTTTCGTTTATTTTTATTTGTTTAGTATATAAAATCATCAAATAATTTAGCATATTATATTTATTTTATCTTTGTTATTAAACACTATTCATTATATAATATTTATATAATTTGTATTTAAAAAAGGTGATTTGGTAAAATTATCTTTATTATTTATTGATTCTTAATTTCTATGTAACTGTGTCAATCAATAGTGAACAACTATTGTTGAACAAAATGGACAACTATTGTTGAACAAGGAGAGTACATAAAAAAAAATGTACAAGTACCCTCCTAGACTATGACCGAAATTTCAGATATACACCTTAACTAAATTAAGGTCCTATTACCTCCTGAACCCATTTTTTTGTAATTTTGTCCACCTTGTTGGCTTACGTGACACTCAAATATCTCCCACGCACCTCAATTGCATCGAGTTATGGAGTGTGCCATGTAAGAAAAAGATGTACAGAATTACAAAAAAAAAAAAGAATCAGGGGGTAATAGGACCTTTAGTTTAGTTAAGGTGTGTGTCTGAGATTTCAGTCATAATCTAGGAGGGTACTTGAAAAAACATACTCCTCCATTCTAATTTATATGAGGTAACTTAATTTAGCACGAAATTAAGAAAGGAAAAAAAGATTTTTTTTATATTTTGTGGCCTAAAATAAGTCGTATGTACAACGATCTCATTATATTATATATATCTATAGATATATAGAATTATATATATATAATATATATATATATATAATATAGATAGCGCTCTCAGGCCAGATCCTCCATGAATTATTGTAAGTAAAAATAGTAGAATGTTGAGTTGAGGTTTTGATGGGAGAAGGAAGGAAATTCATCAGTCCAAACAAGGTGGTATATTTGGACTGATGTTTGCTGCTGAATCATTGGTTCATCAACATATTATACACATACAAGGATATATACATATGTTGTTGCATCAATGATGCAGGAGCTGAGTTCAGTTTTGGCTACCTTTTCTTGGACTGAAGGGTTTCCTTCTCAACCCCAACCATGCATCATGCTTGTTATCTCAGGTTTTAAATTTCATAGATTCAATCATTTATTATCTTTATAAACATTTTTTCTTACAAATGTCAATGCAAGTAAACTACTATATCTTTTAGTTTTATGGAATCTAGTTTGATTAATCTATCTTTTCCTATGTTTGCATCGAAAAAAAGGACCTAATTAGATACGAGTGTCTTCTCTTAGGAATGAAAAAGTATTTAATCGTCCAATATTGAATCTGAAATTTAAGCAACATTCTATCCTCCCTAGTGTTTTTTTTTTTCTTAACTCTTTTCAAAGAGTAGCCTTCATTATAAGTTCTGGCTCGATCAGAAGGATATAACACATGAAAACTTTCAGATTTGCTAACTTTATGAGGTTTAACCTTTGCCGTGAAAATTATGTATTTGAAATTTAATAGTTTTTGTTACTTAGTGATTATTTTTTCTACATGTACATCAAATTTCCATGTTAAAAAGGTTCAATTGTGAAACTCATACTTAATATCAAGAATAAAGCGTTATGAGTCTCTAATTACCTCCTTTTACTTTCTCATCATTTGCATTACAATAAGTTTTATGCTAATTTTTTTATTTTTTTTCTTATGTATAGTTACTATTGCTGCTGCCACATATAAGGATCATTGACCGACAAATACAAATTAACGAGTTCGGCTCTAATACAGACACTTTTTGATCGTTATAGATCAAGGAAATCCTCCCTAAAAACACATATCAAAACGAACACTTTGCCCATATTAGGCGAATTATCTTTAAAATTTTTGTGATGTATTTTGTGTTTTGGAGTGAATTAACAAAAGTTGACTTTGTTTATTAGTTTGTATTTTTAAGGACAATCCCTTTAATTGGTAGCGTCTCAAAAGTGTTTGTTTTGAGATCAGACTCCAATAACACTTGATCTACCTCTATTTTACTCTTTGTTATATATAGTTGGAAAGTAAAATAGAGAGTGGACACTCCAACTCTTCTCCATATCACTTTCTATTTTTCAAATATAGAGAGTTAAAGAATTACTATTCATACTCTCTATTTAACTTTTTTAATATTTTATTATTATTGTTGTTACTTTGTAATTAACATGTTATTTTACGTATAATGTCATTAATTAAATATCTAATATTCATAATTCTTCTTTATTGTGATATAATATTTTTTAAAATATCTTATTTAATATGTACTACTTTAATCTTGAATTAATAGTATTTTTTTTTCCTAATTTTCGTCAATAATATAATTTGATTTTATTATTAAGTTTCTTTATAAAAAAAATACACAACATTAAAATGACAAGATAAAAAAATTAATTTTAAAAATTGAGGACAAATATGATCATTTTGAACGCCCTAAGGCATTAATAGAGCATTTATGAAGCAACGTAATAATTTTGAAAATTGAGTGTTTATGTAATTGTATTCCACTTTTATTTGAATTTGTCCATTAGTTTGTATATTATATTATGTTTTCTCGCAATTTATGTTATTTAAAAAATTAAAATAGAATATAATTTTCTATTAAATAAAAATTTGAAAAAATAAAATTTTATATCACATGAAAATTATATAAAGTAATTAATTGAGAAAAAAAATAAAAAATTTATATTATGAAATAAGAAAATAAGAATGACATAAAAATAATAATATAATATTAATGAAAGAGAAAAAGATCTCTTTTTAAAAAGTAAAATAGAAAATTGGTTGGAGTTGGATATCGAAAAAATAAAAAGCTCTATATTTGAAGAGTACGTAAAATAGAGTGTTGGGTTGGAGATGTCGCCTCACATGCATAAAGGTTATAGTAATTAAGTTTACAAGTGCATTCAAATTATAGTGAGTCCGAAGTAAAAAGGGTAAAAAAATATCAAAAGGGTATTACCAATTTTTTTTTTTAACCAAAAAGACAAAATCGCTGCGATTATCTTTGACAAAATTAGTGTGTTAATTTTTTAAAAAAAAAACACAAAAATCTGGGACAGTGATTTCGGCCAAAAAACTTTTCCTCTTCCTCAAAATCGCTGCTATAAAAAAATTGGGAAAATGCACAAGTACCCCTTCAACCTATGCCCGAAAGTCCAGAGACAGACTTATACTATACTAAGGTCCTATTATCCCCCTGAACTTATTTTATAAGTAATTTTCTATTTCTTTTCAGCTTACGTGGCATTAGCTTGAGAAAAAAATCAACCAGCGTTGGACCCACAATATAGTGCCACATAGACTGAAAAGGGATAGAAAATATATAAAAATAAATTCAGGGGAGTAAGTAATAAAACTTAGTATTTTTATTTATTAAATATGTCCTTGATAATTTAGATCCATAGGTTGCTATCCAAAACAAAATAAAAAGCTTGCCCCTGACACATTTTTCTCAAGAAATTAGTTGAACTGTGCCTGTCTCTATTGCTGCAAAGAGATGAAGACCAAAGTGGGTGCTTTTGTTAAGCTATTGGACTTGCTTCTTTTCGTTTACTTTTGTTAATCGTCATTGTTGCCCTTCCAAAACACATATTTCCTCCTTTGTTGGTTGACCTAAAGAGCTGGTACACACTCCACAATATGATGATTATTTGGTTTCTGAGAAACCCCATTTTTAAATCCTTGCAAGAAACTTTTTCAAAAAAAAATATTAGCTTTTTCAAGGAAAAGGAGCAGCAATTTCAATTTAAAATATTTTCTTTTTAGGAAAATGCTGCACATGCAGCGATATTAAAAGAAAATTCACGGTATCAATTTATCAGAAAAAAATCGCTCCTTCAGATGCGATTTTGTCCTTTTAATTAAAAAAAATTGATATGCCCACTTTAGTAATTTTTGATATTTTTTTTTACCTTTTTTACTTTGGATTCAAATTTTAGTACACCCAAGCAATTAACAAAGGCAATAGAAACTTGCTTTTTTCCTTCTTTTTTTCTTTTGGAGTATCAGTTTCACTTAATAATAATAATTTTTTGGGTGATTTCACCTCTCTAAATTTTTATTCTATTTTTAAGTTGCTTCTTATGGTGTTAAGGCATCGAAATAGGCTGAGACATCTTGTAAATATTTAATTTCAAATTTATACTAGTATTTAGTGTCTACAAATATAATCCTACCACAACTCTATTTTAATAAGTTTGCGTTAATCAGACCGAGAAATATTGTGAAGAGAAATATATACGCACGTGTAATAAGAACCTTTTGAATTAAATATAGAATTTTCTCGATCAAATATAAATAGTAATTTGTCAAAACGGATAACTTAATACTCAATACACATGGTCCACGGCAAATGTTGCCCTTTTGGTTTCATACAAAATTATAGGGAAATACATAAATATACTATGATAAAAATATATTTAATATTTATAATAATAATATTTTTTTTCACTTGAATTACTTTTAATTTATTTGTAATATAAATTTAATATATATTACATAGAACATTTATTATTCACATATAATACAAATTTTAATGATGAATAATACATTGATCACACATTTTAATACACTTATAATATAATGTGACAATTTTTTACCAAACAAACATGATATATTTCAAAAAACAATTATAATTTATATATATTACATACATAATTTACTTTTAATACATATTACAGATTTAACAAAGCATTGCTATAAATGATAATAAACAAAAAGTATCACTAAAATCAATAATTAATTTTTAAAATGTATTAATTTATGTAATTTTTCCAAAATTATATGCCTTTTTGAAAATTTTGATCAATTTTGTTGCCTTTTTCCTTCCGACTCTTTATTAAAGTGTATTAAGAAAAATAATGCATATAGTAATTTTATGTATTATTAATACTTTATTTGATACACTTTTTTAAGTTACATATAACTAATGTTTACTCGCTTATATACTCAATTTAATATTAAGATATGTATAACTAAAATACGTGAAAATCCATAATATTAGTAACACAAACGGTTTTATAAATGCATTAGCATGTTAAAAACACAATTGCCCCTCAAAACCTTTTTCATATCTTTTCTAGTTTCCTCCATCCATATTTGTGGAGGGTACTTTTATAAACAAATATTATTTTATTAGAAAGTATGCAATACATGTTATTTTTAATACATCAAATCAGACATTGCATAAAGAAATAGTTTCAATATAACTAATACAAGCATAACTAATACCAATATTACTAATACAACATATTCAACAGTATTCTTATGCACCTTACCAAACGACTCCTAAATATAAAGACACACCCTTAACTTCCATATTTTATTTAAGAAATAAAATTAACAAATGTAAACTACACATAAAAATTCAAAGAAAAAGAAATTTACACGTATATGACATAATCTGTCAATATTCAACAAAGTTTGGCAAAAAGAACATGGCACACACCCAGAAAGTAGCTTCAATCATTAATTCAGGCTGACCAAAAAAACTCTACACTTTTTCTTCTTATTTTATTCACATTTGAACTCCTCAAACAGAATTTTCTTAAGCAAGGTAACAACGAACACTTGACCAAAACCCAAATGTAAAATTTTACATCCATGCCTATGCTAAAGCTACAGTACAACAATGCTTCTAACTAAGAAGCGGCAGTGCTTGCATACAACAGGGTGAAAAATATTTCTATCTCCGGTATGTCTTGGATAACTTGGATATACCTGTTTCTATTGGGTTCTTCGAGTAGGATCTGATCCATGTGAGCGATTCATGGAAGAAGTTTAGCTAATGGCATACCTGATGTTAAATTGGCATCACCACATAAGACACTTATGTCTTCCATCAGTACATCCACAGCTGTTTTTAGTAATATGTCTACGATATTCCTGAATTCGGAACTGCCCAAAAAAAAGTTGGACTCTACTATATTACTTACAAATTTACCACAAAAGGCACAAGCCAAGAAGATTAATATTGAAATGGAATGTAGGAGAAACTTAAAACATTGAATATTTTCCTTTAGTTTTTGAACTCAGATGCTTTACAGGGGGAATGAGGGCTAGCTGCAAGAAGGGAAATTCATTTGACATTTTTTATGATAAAATCAGCTTGAGAAGATGCAAATTTTACGTCAGCTCCTTCCATTCTTTATGATAATGATAAAATGTACACATAAAAAGTACTTCACTATGCCGTGCTCCAAAGCAAGTAACCTGTTATGAAGTAGTCTTTTCGCACAACTTCCAGAAAGTAGCCTTTTTCACATGATCGATCATGCTAACTAGTGCAGTAAAGAAACTTATATTGATTCACAACATAATGATGAACTTAAATTACTTAAGTGACTGTTGAAATGCTAAACACAGGTATAGCAAGAAAAGTGCATACCTTGAAAACACTGCTCGTGTCTCCAGCATAAGTTGTTCAAATTTGGATGCGTTACACAGATCTGTGCTGCCAGTGCTCGAGGTTACACCTAAGTTATTTGGCTTAGAGTCCTCTGGCATCAAAAAACTCAGCCAGTGATGAGGACTTCCCATGCTCATGAAGCTGTTCAATATCTGAATAACACTATCATGAAGTACAGTAGTGTTGAAAAAATCCTTCAGCTGTTTTCTGCAAATTAGAAGTTCTGAGTTGAATATAAAGATCATTCAGGCAAGATATATAGCATTCAGATATACATGTGGACGTGGTGGATATAACAAAGAGTAATCTGCACAAATTTTTGGTTCAAGAAGAACAGTTAAATGTACCTTTCTATTAGCTCTAAAGATCTCTTAAGTTTTAATGATGACACTTAACTCATTTGCAGGTCACAATGGAAAGTTCAATCTAGTGTAGAGGACTTGAACCCCAATTCAAGGAGATCACATTCCCAAAAATACAACGGGAGCAAATCACAACAGATCAATCAAATCAACCCAGCAGGGAAAATCAAATCAGCTTTAATTCTGGAAGAGAACACATCAGTGTTATCAAAGGCGCGCTTAAGCCCTGAAAGCGAGGCTCAAAACATGTTGAGCGCTTCGCCTCGCTTTATGTGCGCTTCAGTGTCGTCATCAAGGTTCTATGGCAAACATTTCCTTGCCAATAAGTCTCTTATGAAGAAGTGACACTAAACAACTGATATTTCACTTTATCATAAACAAATTTCAATTTCTTTGGTCATAAATGTGTCATTTGTGTTTATAATTATTAGTCTTGGACAAAACATATATATTTGTATTTTTTCTCCCTTTGCGCGTTTTTTCACTAAAGGTCACGCTTTATTTGCGCTTAAAGCCCCCATGGACCTTAGAGCTTTTTTCCGCTTTTCGCCTTTGATAACACTGGAACACATCAGCAGGGATATCAGCAACCAGTCAGATCCTCTAATCTTAGAAAGAAGAAAATCAGCCAGCTACGAGAAACAGCAATCAGAGAATATGCAAGGACTGGTACGCACCATGTCATCAACACTGACACTAATCAATATCTCAATCATGAAATCTCATCCTGTGTGATTAGGAGAATCCCTTGGGTTACCTTAGAGCAATCAGAAAGGATATCAAAGGAGTGATCTCCTCCAAGGTTGAAGACCTTGCAAAAGCCTTTATAAAGGAGACCAAATCAAGTGTAGACAAACACAACTTCACTTGAGCAATCCACTTTACTTCTATTTCTTACTAAAGCATTGTACTAGCTTATCAGTGTAGAGCAAAGGTCTGTAGACCGGTTGGTTCTCCTTGAGAATCAGCTGACACGGAGCACGACGCACATGTTGCGATCACTCAACTATGCCCCCCACAACCAGAAGCGATCAAAACTGTCGTAGAAGCTTTCATCCTTGAAATCAACTCTGACAACTATGAAAGCCTTCGTCTGGCTCTTATTAACGTAAACTTGCCCCTTTTTCAAGAACTTTTCGATTCGTGAAAAGATTTTCTTTCTTCGAAACAAAAGAAAGAAGAAAATAGGTAGCTATGGCTAGAAGGTTGTGGCACAAAAGCATAACTGATATCACATCAGTTCAAGAGAGATTCTACACAATCATCTTGACACACTCTATAATCAAGTTACCAAGCCAAGGGAACTAAACTAGGCACCATATCGATGATCCCAACCAGTATAAATATATGTGTCATTTATTACTTGTCATTTTAATTTATTTGTTTTGCTTCACTAACTCTCATCGCAGGAACATAGTCGATTCCCAATAATTACGAGTCGACAACTAAATCTCCTTCAAATTAAAAAGCAGTCAATTCAACCCCCCCTCCCCCACCCACCCTGTTAAGAAGTCCCACATCGGTAGAGGGATGGAAAATTGATCTCCCTTATATGGACTTGGACAAACCTCCCCTCATAAGCTAGCTTTTGGGGTTGAGCTAGATCAGGTGTCATATCTTTACATGGTAGAGCCAAGTCCATCCCAATTTATTGTACACCGATGTTGGCCTCCATTTAGAAGTGTTCACGCTCAAGTTGAGGCCAGGGCGTGCAGGGGAGTGTTAAGAAGTCCCACATCAATAGATGGATGGGAATTGGTCTCCTTAATAGTCGAAGTGCACAATGTCCCAAGGGACCAAGGCCAATCACAAATTTTAGGACTTATGGGGTATGATTCGTTTACCTCCTCTTTATTCTCCACAAAACCAAGCATTTCCACCCTATCCATTTTAATTGAAGTTATCACTTTCTTAAACTCAATATAGTGCATTAAAGATTACTTTAGGATCAAACTAATGATATCAATAAAAGGGATTCGGCTCAATTAAGTAGGTCAGAACAAAATAAAGGCTACAAGACTCAATGGGGCTAAGCTAGGGATATATTCTTTGGAGGCACACAAAGAAGATTCAAAGAAACGCCTCATTCATATTCCATAATTCACACAAGTTACTCAAGTACACTTGAGACAAGTTCTAGATGTTATTCAATACAAAAACTAAACAAATATCCTCCACATATGGCATCACAACACACATAAGGACCCAATGCTTTTAGCATGCTCACATAAAATGCATCACGGTGTTTCCACACAATTAAACCCATATTCGTTATTTTCCATTTAGAGTCTAGACAAAAGAGATTATGTTTTAAGCTTGCCATTTTGATATTGCAAACAAAGTGTTACCACCCATGACGTCCAGCCAACTATCAGATTCAGCCTTTTTACTCTTAGTGACTAATTTTCTCTTAAGACGATCGTCATCCATCCATCATCGGGAACTGTCACTCCTACAGCGACTCTAAGACGCAACAAAACTAAACAAACTATTCCTACTTGGTTGAATGGAACTATCCTCGATAAAAGGACCGAAAACAAAATGCGAGGAACCCTCCTAAAAATAAAAAAGACTCGATAAAGCATTAAACTATGTACACTGAAGTTCAACTTCCACCCCACACTTACACAAAACATTGTCCTTAGTGTGCAAAATAATACAAAGTGCAAAGATTAAAGAGAACTCCCTGTCGTCCTCTAGGCCACATGTTTCAAACAGTGGGTTGCCACATTAGTGGCAAAATCCATAGTCATCGAGGCTGCATTACGATCTCTATCACCCCCATCAGGATCATCATCTCCAAGGCCAGTATCATCTAATTCATCCTCCTCCAAGCCATCATCTTCATCAACAGTGACATCAATGGATTCTTTGAAAGCCAAGCCCATCCGACGCATGTATATCGCGCTATCCATCAAAGGGTAACACTCCGCTAGTGTTGCCATTTCATCCTCAATCACCGAACGGACACCTATCTGAAGTTGTAGCTCAGCCATTCCAAACATACGCCCCATCCAACTATCATTATGCGCTTGCTTGTCAATAGCAATTAACACAGGCCCTTGCGATGGAACGTGCATTTTAGTTCTTGTGACATCAACCAAGCAACACACTAAGTGGGGGAACGGGGGACACACATCATGAACTTCCTCCTCAATTTGTAAAGCCCGAAGTTATCTAGTAATGATGCTCCCATAACAGAAAGGCCATCTCTTGTTTGTCCTAAACTTAAGCATATTTTGCTTCAAAATAGCCCCAACATTCACCGGCAAATCTTTCATCAAACAATATACTAGCACCACTTTCTCCCTAGGGACATCAGTCGTATGCTTACACGATAGTAAGGTGCTACACGCAATTTTCAACCAAATGCGAGTCTCTAAATTGAAATGACCATAATGAAGATATAAATGACGTCCCTTGTCTCTAACCCTATCCCACCGCACAACAGAATTTACCCCACACAAAGCATACCTATATCACGATACGGGGGTCTTTCAATCATTGCCAGAATTCAACATTGGTGTACTAAAAAAATCATTCAATGCTTCCACACTAAATATCATCCAACTATCCCTAATGAACCCTTTGTTTACTTAAACACGATATGTACTCCGATCAACATAAAATTCACAAACTAAACTTAAACTACACTCGCCTTGATCCATGAAGACATATTGGAGTACCAAGGCATTGATTTGGGCGAGAATGTGAGGAAATTTCTTTCGCAATCGCCCCTCATCTACATACTCATCACCTAGGTACTTGGATTCTTGTTAACATTCGTACAAATCCTTTCCATAGTGCATTACAGCTTGTTAGTCAAAGTTTTGGGGCGCAAATTGGTGGTTTCTCGACTAGAACTTCCGGCAGTCGCTCCTTTTCCTATTACTCTTAGTACCCGAACCACTAGCAACATTCTTACCCTTAGGAGCCATCTTTACACCCAACAATGGAAGACATTAGAAAAACAAGAAAGAACTTAGGGGAAAAATATACAAAAAAATCTTTTCAAGCTTTTAACCTTCCACCTACCCACAAAAACCTGACATTTCCCAAACTCTCTCTCTAAACCGTTCCCCTCTTTTAGTTCTCCCTAAATTCCCCACTTTTTATTCGTCTTCTCCATTTCCTTTCTTCCCAAAAATTCCAAATTCCTCCATTAATTCTCCCAAGACCTTCATCCTCTACCCTTCCCTCAACTCAAAACCCTTAAAATCCACTCTAATCCTTCAAAATTTCAAAACCCACCCACCCCAAACCCACCCGAACCCTTTTTTTCCCTAATTTTTTCTTTTCCTAATTTCTTCATTTGTTGGGTGTAAAAAGGGCTCATAAGGGTAAGAATGTTGCTAGTGGTTCGGATACTAAGAGTAGTAGGAAAGGAGCGGCTGTCGAATGTTCTAGTCGGGAAACTACCAATTTGCAGCCCAAATAATTTGGCGAACAAGCTGTAATGCACTATGGAAAGGATTGGTACAAATGTCAACAAGAATCCAAGTATTTACGTGATAATTATGTAGATGAGGGGCGATTGCGAAAGGAATTTCCTCACATTCCCTCCCAAATCAATGCTTTAGGACTCCTATATGTCTTCATGGATCAAGGTAGGTGCAATTTAAGCTTAGTTCGTGAATTTTATATGAACTGGAATACACATCGTGTTGAAGTATACAAAGGGTTCGTTAGGGATAGTTGGGTGAGAACTAGTGTGGAAGCATTGAATGATTTTTTTGGTACACCAATTTGTGAAAATGCTCAATTTTTGGCAGTGATTGAAAGACCCTCGTATCGTGATATTAGGCAAACTGTGGGGTAAATTATGTTGTGTGGTGGGATAGGATTAGAGACACGAGACGTCATTTGCATCTTCACTATGGTTATTTCAATTTGGAGGCTCGCATTTGGTTGAAAATTGTGTAGCACCTTACTACCGTGTAAGCATACAACTGATTTCCCTATGGAGAAAGTGATGCTAATATATCGTTTGATGAAGTGTTTGTTGGTGAATTATGGGGCTAATTTGAAGCAAAACATGCTTAAGTTTAGGATAAATAAGAGGTGGCATTTCTGTTATGGGAGCATCATTACTAGGCACCTCCGGGCTTTACAAATTGAGGAAGTTCATGATGTGTGCCCCCCACTTAGTGTGCCACTTAGTTGATGTCACAAGAACTAAAGTGAATGATCCATTGCAAGAGCTTGTGCCAAATACTATTGACAGGCAAGCGCGTGATGATAGTTGGATGGGGCGTATGTTTGGAATGGCTGAGGTACAACTGCAGATAGGTAATCATTTGGTGATTGAGGATGAAATGGCGAAACTAGTGAGGCGTTACCCTTTGACGGATAGCGCAATGTACATGTGTCGGATGGGCCCAGCTTTTTAATAATCCATTGATGATGATGATGCCACTGCTGATGAGGAGGAGGATACTGGCCCCGAAGATGATGATACTGATGCGGGCTATGCAACCTTGATGGCTATGGATTTTGCCACTAATGTGGCATCTCGCTGATTTAAAGCAAGTAGCCTAGAGGCCGACAGAGAGTTCTCTTTTACCTTTGCACTTTTGTTTTATTTTGCACACTTAAGACAACGTTTGACAGAGAGTTCTCTTTTACCTTTGCACTTTTGTTTTATTTTGCACACTTAAGACAACGTTTTGTTTAAGTGTGGTGGAAGTTGAACTTCATTGTACATAGTTTACGACTTTATCGAGTCTTTTTTTTTATTTTTAGGAGGGTTCCTCGCATTTTGTTTTCGATTCTTTTCCCGAAGATAGTCCCACTGAACCGACTAGGAATAGTTTGTTTAGTTTTGTTGCGTCTTAGAGTCATTGTATAGTGGTAAGTATTCCCGCCTGTCATGCGGGTGACCCGGGTTCGATCTTTAGCAACGACGTCAAAAACTTGTTGCTCCCTAGTATGCACGCAAGTGAATGTGGTCGCCCAAGTAACATAGATTCTTTAAAGAAATGATTTATCGTTCCCAAGGACTTATGATCGATTTATATCTAACACTTAATTCTACAAAATAAAATCAAAGTAACTTTTTCAAGAGTTGGTGATTGTTGTTTCCTACTACTACTACGAATTATGTAATAACTAATAGTAACTAAGTATGAACGACTTTAAGATGATGTTTCAAGCAAGTAAAAGACAATAATCTCATGTATCATATTTTCGACTTAGAATTAATTTTAGTTGTCAAGTTACTAGTTTATAGGGTTAATTGTATGAGTCAGGTTACACACCTCTCGCCGACTAGTCCAGTTAGCTATCTAACTACATCGTTGAGCGGGGATAAATAGACTAACTCGAGAGCATTTATATTTCATTCTATTTTGTAACCAAGCAAGTTGTTTGTTCGGGCGTCACACCTGAAAACTAATCACCTCAATCAAATGGGTCGAACGAGCTATCTATATTCTCTGGTCTATCTAATCCTTTCTCTCTCGATGTTAAGATTAGACAATATATTTATCTCCAGATGGCCAGTCAAGAAATACTAAAACAAGAATATAAAAGTAACTTAACAACCAAGAATTAATTCAAAAAGTCTTAAATAATCAATATTACAAACGATACTTGCTCTTGCACACCCAATAAAAAGTCCAATCCTAACAATGGAGCCCTAACGGTCTATTTATAATAGTTAGGGACAATATAGTCGAAGTCCATTACAATTAGGAATCCTTTTTAATAATGTTTTTGTTGAAGAAGTCGAACAAGGGTGGGACATCGCACCCAATTCACGCCTGGTAGGCTGGCGTGCCACCAATACGCCCAAATGCAACCCCAGTAGCGCCAATGATGTTGGGACGCCGCGCCAACTTTTGCTCCTGGCGTCACTTGTCGTCTTTAACTCCTTTTCTTCCTTGGATACATCACTTCCCTTAAGATTTCAGCAAAATTGCTAATCATGTATGTTAGTATGCAATCATCGCAATACTTTGCCAAAACATGCTACTTAGATTAGTGAATGTCCTAAAAACTTGTGTTAAAATTGGGTAATTTGTAGTAATTGGACATATAAATATGCCCAAGATCATTAGTCTAGTGTGATCATCTATGGAACTCACAAACCATCTTTCCCATTTACAATTGCTACCCTAGAAGGTTCCAGACATCGCTATGGACCAACATAAAAGGTTTTGTTGCATGATATTTTTGGGGAGAAAAAGATGAACATCTATGTTTAGCCATTTCACAATGTGAAATTTCACACTTAAAAAGAGGATTCACTTTTATTCATAAACAATAGAGGTAATAAGAGCTTCAAATAATAAAAACTAGGATGACAAACTCTTTAGTGCCATAACATGACTTTATCATCAACAAAACAGATTTCGAACAAGCTGAAATTAGAGTTACTGAATTGTCACCATCTTCAAGAAAATAAGGACCTTCAAACTCTCTAGCATTGCCAATCATCCTCCCAGAGACCATGTCCAAAAATACACATGAAATAGAGTCAAAGATAGAACGACAATTAAGGTTTTGAGTCAATTTGATGATGGACAAAAGATTATGACACAATTTTGGAAGATGAAAGACATCAACAAGAGTCTAAAAAGGGTTAACTTGACTGTCCCTTTTCCAGCAATTGTTGAGAAGGAACCATCAGCAATTTTGACTTTTTCATTTCTTGCGGACGGAATGTAAGTTGAGAAAAAATGGGGATTCCATGTCATGTGATCACCAGCCCTTGCGTCTATGATCCAAGAACTAATACTAGTTGAATCTGTACTCAGAAAACCATAGGGTACATTACCTATTTGGGAAAAAGAACAAGTAAGAGTAGGAAGATCAGATTTGCTGCCTTGGTTCATTGGAACTTTCTTAAAAGAACTCTTGCCTTTTATTGATGTTGTTGGGTGACGTAACCCAATAAATGTTGTTTTAGTCATAAGCAACACAAAAATGAAGCTGGTCTGATACTACAAAAGTTCTGGTACCTAAGTTGTACAATTTGATTCACCAAGATACAAATTTATAGTATAGAAAACTAAACTAACTAGCAATCAAATCCGTTGATTCTAGCAGATTTGAGGATCAAGGGATGATTTTATTTGGATCTAATATTCTAAACTAATCAACAGCATATCAGATAAGATTTTATAAGATCAACTTAAATCCTACAAAATCATATCTAATCAGAGTTGGATATTTACCAATCATCATAAAATCTAATTGGTCACTCAGATGCAGATTTTGTAGGTGATAAAAACAGAACGCAGAAGCGCCACTCATCTCGTGGTACAAAAAAAAATAAAGCTCTATGGCCCTATCGACAACAGAAGCAGAATACCTAGCTCTTGGTAGTTGTGGGACTCAATAACTGTGGATGAAACATCAATTTATCGATTATGATCTAACTTTTTTAATAATGTTAGTTTGTCTAAATACACCATGCATCACTTTAGAGCAAAACATAATGACATTAAGCATTGTATTATTAGAGATCATGTTGAAAATGACGATTGTTCTCTAATTTATTGATTCCAAAAATCAACTTGCTGATATTTTTACCAAACCTCTTTTAGAAGAGACATTTTGTTTTTTTGCGTGATTGCTTAAGTGTCACAGATTCTAATTCATTTATTTCCTCTGCTTAAATAGATTATTTTGTTGCCTTTTGTGCGCTTCTCCGTGTTTTGACACCCGTCTTTTTCACCTTCTAAAGACTTCCCATCTCCTCTGCATATTTTGTTGATCCAGTGAAAAATACAGAATGAGTATGATGGGAGAATTAACGTTCTTACTAGGACTACAAATCTGACAATCATCAGAAGGAACTTTTATCACTCAATCCAAGAACACCAAGGAACTCATTAAGAAATGTGGGATAGTATAAGGAAAGTTTTAGACACCCCTACGAGTAAGTCTATCCACTTGTCTAGAAACTGATGCGCCTGAAAATATGTCGATGAAAAATTATATCGTGGAATGCTTAGATTATTGCTCTATCTTACCGCCAGTAGACCCGATATCATGTTCAGTGTTTGCAAGTGTGTCAAATTTCAATCCGCTCCAAAGGAATCCCATTTGGTGGTGGTTAAAAGAATCATACGATATCTCATCGAAACTCGAGAACATGGACTTTGGTATCCTCATACCAACAGTATTGATCTAATTGGTTACTCAAATGCAGATTTTGCAAGTGACAAAACAGATCGCAAAAGCACATGTGATACATGCTAAATCCACAGAGAAGCACTCATCTCGTGGCACTACAAAAAACAAAGCTCTGAGACATTATCCACGACCGAAGCAGAATACATAGCTCTCGCTAGCTGTGGAACTCAAAAAATATGAATGAAACATCAATTGCTCGATTATGATATATTTTTGGATAATGTGCCTAGTAATAATTTCATTTCTTGCTTGATTTCGATATTGGGTACATTTAGAAAGAAGAGTGTGTTTAGCGGTAAAAGGTAATGAGCAAAAATGATTACTTTATATGAAGATTTGTGACAACACGAGTGTTATAAGTTTTTCTAAATACATCGTCCATCACTCTAGAGCAGAACATATTGACATTAAGTATCAATTTATTAGAGATCATGTTGAAAATGACGATTTTTCCCTAGAATTTATCGACTCCTAAAATCAACTTGCAGATATTTTTACAAGATTCGAAAAGAGATTTTGCTTATTGCGTGATTGCTTAGGTGTCACAAATTCTCATAAATTTATTTCATTTTCTTAATTAGATTATTTTTTCCCTTTTTATGTGCACTTTTGTATGTTCTGACACCCGTCAATTCACCTTCATCTACTTCACATCCCTATATCTTATCGCCCCTTAACCTTTCTCTTCCAACTATTCATCTTCCATACACCTCTACATCTCTCTGCTCCCAAAACCCTTCTCCTTATCTCAAACCTTCTATGTGTGTCTCTTCCATGACTAACACCTCTCAAGTCTCCCTTCGTCAAAGCAAGAGACTGAAAAACCCCTCTGTCTCTTCCTCTCCTGTTGAGATTTCGGACTCTTCTATGGATGATCTCCCTGCTTCCTCTACCTCGAACAAAAAATCCTCCCCTTCTTTACATGCAAGCAAGAAGCATAAAGCAGATTCCGTGAATTTCAAACCAGAAGACCTGCAATTGTTCTGGAGCTCAGTGGAGAAGGCCAAGTTCATGGCTTTCAAAGACAGAATTTCGGCTCCTGGACGAGTAATATGCCTCAATCAACTAGAAAGCTCTCATTGCCATGTGAGTATGTATTTCAATTTCCAGAAACTGCATCTTTTCTTTTTGCTCTGTGAAAATGAAGTGTTTGAGGAACCGGTTAAAATGTTCTATGCAAATCTTCGTGTCTCTAAGGACAATGGTGAATTAGAAACCCTTGTGTTGGGGTATCGCATTGTGCTCAGTCAAGATCTCCTTGAAAAGGTTTTTGGAACTAAATTCTATGGAAGAATTCCCTTTTTTAGCAAAAACTGGCCTGATGATTTCGAAGTTACTCTCGAAGAGGCCACACAAGCCATTGTTGAGAAAGGTTCGAATCTCTCTGATTTTGGACCCTCTACTATGTCTTTTGAACATAGAATCCTGGCTCACATTGTTGCTACTACTCTGCTTCCCCGCAAAAGCTCTCTTAGCTCCCTCACTATTCGAGATGTTTTTATTGTGTATTGTCTGATAAGGAAAATCAAGATTAATTGGGCTGAATGGTTTCTCGGTTACATGGAGGAAAGCTCTCAAGACTCCAGCGAGTCTGCTAGTCTACCTTATGGGATGGTGATCTCTCGCATCCTTAAGGTTGTTGGGGTAGATTTGTCTGAATACACTGCAAACAAGATCTCTGCTACCTATGATCTCACAACCTTCGCCAGCATGGGATATACTCTTGCAAATGGAAGGTGGACAAAGAAAGCTCTCTCCAAGCCTAAGGTGGGATTCTTAGACAAAGAAAAGGCTACTGCAACCTCTGAAATAGACATCCTAAAGGTAAGTGTAGCAGAATTAATGAAAGAAACCATAGAGATCAAACACACGTTAGCTGCAGTGGTTGATGGCCTACAGAAGGTGCAAGATTCCCTGTCCAGCATTTCTACTCTATCTAAAGGCACAAGTTCAGGTATGGGAAATCTGAAGCTTCAACTGAACCACCTGCGCAGTGAAGTCATCAAATCCTTCAACAAAGTTCTTAATCAAGTCGACTCCAAGGCTACTAGAGTTGAAGTTCCCCAGACTGAACTTGTTAATGTTGTCCAGAGTTCCTACTTCTCTCTTTCCAAACTCACTGAAAAGACCTATCACTCCTTTGAAGGGATCATAAACACTCTGAACTATTTTCTTGCTGACCGCTGAATTACCTCTTCTTTTTGCTTGGATGTACTTATTGCCCTGTTTGTGGGCCTTTAAACTCCCTCCTTCCTAGACTTCTTTTATATGATGAAGGGGGAGATGTCTTATGTTTTGCATGGATATGAACTGCTGTTTTGCTTAACTGATTTCAAGCTTATGAATTGTTACTTTGCTTAACTGATTTTACTTGTTTGTGTGATTGCCTATTTGATATGTAATGTGTAACTCTATATCAGTCTAGTAAAGGTTGCATGTTTTGTGCATTATTACAGGTCTAGACCATCCTCCAAAGCTAACTGGCCATTATAACTAGGAAGTGCTCTGAGTCTCCTTCCACAATCCTTACCCTAGTCTTGACTCCATCATACATGTCCTTGATCGCACTAAGGTACGCCACAGGTACACCTACAGCCTCCAAGCAACTCCAAAGAGCCTCCCTTGGAGCTTTGTTTGAAAATATACTCTAGGTCGATGCAGTGGTGTCAAAGGCGCGCTTAAGCCCTAAAGCGAGACTCAAAATGTGTTGAGCACTTCACCTTGCTTTATGTGCGCTTCAGTTTCATCGTCAAGGTTCTAACGCATATTTTTCCTTGCCAATGAGCCTCTATTGAAGAGCGACCTTTTTCATTAAAGCCCACACTTTATTTGCATTTTGCGCTTAAAGCCCCAATAGACCTTAGAGCTTTTTTGCACTTTTCGTATTTGATAATACTAGGTTGATGAACACCATGTATAAGTCCTTTCTCTCCCAATACTACTCCACCAGTTTCCTAACGAGATGAATGGATTATCTAGTTGAGTGAACCGACATGAATTCGAATTGATTTTCAAAAATTGTCATGCCCAGTGTTGTGGACGGTGAGAGGCGACAAAAGGAGACAAGGGCCTGCCTCGCCACGCGGCGAGGCGCTTGCCTTTTTGAATAAAGGTGCCAATTAATACCAAAAATTAAAAATATTTAATTGCATATTTTATCCAAAATCTGAATAGCATAACACATATTAGCAAATATTCATTCAAAACCAGTGGAGATACTAAAAATGACATTAAAACTTAAAGAACCAAACAATTAAAAAATACATATAAACCAAACTTTAAAGTCTATTCTTATTCCCAAAATATCCAACCTTGAGTGCCACTAATTCCATCCAATGTTCCTCTTTTGCTTAGCATCAACCATTGATTATTAAATGCAGAATTAATTCGCTGGTTTGTTTAGGAATATTGGAATAAATAATTATTGAAAAGAGATATTTTTTTAATAACGGCTATAATTTTAAAAAAAAATCTACACAAAGCAGTAAGCAACTAAGCACTGTGAGTGCTTTACAGCCTTACACAAAAAACCACCTGAAAAAAAAACACTGAACGGAAGAACAGAAAAAAAATTGTTGAAGAAGAGAGAAAACGATCCTGGAGAAAAGAGAATCGCGAGGGTCGGAGGGAACACAATCGTGAGCCGGCGGGTACGGGGAGGGAGAAAGGAGAACAGAATCGAGACAGCGAGGGAGAAATGGAGAAGAGAGGCTCGCGATGGAGAAGAAGAGAGCGACAAGCGATGGAGGAGAAGAGAAGAGGTCATCGAGAGGAAGAGAGAGAGTCGCGATGGAGTTTCAGAAATTCAAAGTAAAAAAAAAACACAACTAATTTTGACCAATATTATAAATTCAAATATTTTTAATTAAAAAGGCGGCGCATTTTCTGTCGCTATTGCAGCGCCACACCTCACCTTTTTACTATCGCCTCGCCTCGGCAGAGAATGGCGAGGACCCATCGCCTCGCCTCTCGCCAAAGGCGAGGAGGCGCTCGCCTTTTGTAACACTGGTCATGCCCCTCCTCACCCTCATCTCCACCACCCTCTACCAAACCTTTATAGTGAGGCAATATATGAAAATCCTAGAGAATGATATTTCAACTATCTTGTTTTCTCTGGGTGATGAAGGAGAATGATATGTCGACATATCAACTCCAACTCAAGTTCAAGAAATTATGTAAGACTGGGGAACCTATTGTTGTCAGGACTACAATTGAGAAGTGCAAATTAGCAGGTTAATCCATTATCTAAACTCTACCATTTGCCATTGCATATCATTATCTGTCGATGTTCATAGTCATTCATTTCTAGTTAAAGATTCTTAGATAATATAACAAAGTATTCAAATACGAAACTGCTTGCAAAGTTCAGGTCATAGACGCGAACACTACTCGGTCCTTATTGAAATAATTGTAATTTCAAATCACATTTGAGCGAGGTTTTCAGTTGAACATTTTATTCCAAGATCATCAATTTTGTATTTTAGATTAGTTGTTAGCAATCGAAAAATATAGGCATGCTTTAACATTCTACAAAATAACACATTTAGTAAAAAGACATTGATTTGAATTTGAAAAGCAGCCATAAATATTGTTTTAAAGTCGAGTAAAGATAACACATTGCCCCACAAGTGTATTACTTCTCACTCCCCTTCACAACCCCCAATGCCACTATGGACTGCCTACACATTTTTGCATTTAGACGAGTACATCAACATCAGAAGTAAATCTAGAATTTGAACTTTACGGGCTCAGATTTAGAGTCTTACCACAATTTTTTAACGATCCAACCCCTTGTTTTGAGTTTTAGCACCTCGTTCCTTAATTTGAGACTTCGCATTGGTTCATATAATGTTTTGGACTTGTTGGATGTTTAGTTTGGGACTCAAGGGTATTGTATATATGAGGTGACGAGTACATATGCAAGTAGAGGGGTTGTACATACGAGATTCATATATGTTATTCCACACTTTAATTGTTATTTTCATGTCATGACGAAGTTGTTCACTATCACATGCTAGTATAATGTTATAAGCATCTCTCATATGTTAGTTTGACATTATAAATTGTTTGTATAACTGGTTACATGGTTGGACTTACTTAGCTATGTACTTTTACACATTCATACCTGTCAGTATATGTGGTTCACGTATATTTGTGACAGTTGGCACATGAGTTGTCACTTATTTTTCGATTTTAACTTACTCGATTTTTATTATTACCTATTATTTTTTTATGCTTCAGTTATCATAGTAGTTGTTCTTTTCTCCAATACTTTCATCCTGTGGCTTCCTCACTAATGTATACCCTTTTTATAACAGCTTTAAAATACTTCTCTTAAGTCGAGGGCCATCAGAAACCACTCTACCTTCACAAGGTACGGATAAGGTCTACTTACTCACCACCCTCCCAGACCCCACTTGAGGGATTACATTGAGCATGTTGTTGTTGGCACATGAGTTGTCTATGTTGATTGATACAAACGTGTTGAGTTGTCCATGTTCTAATACGGGAGTCCAATAGACTCTAGATATGGCATGTGGATATCGATGTCATAAGTCATTGTTCCCTGATCAACACGAGCAGTGTGCGCACAAGTTCGACTCGAAACAGACGAGTTTTTGGTTATATGTTATGGCATTTGAAAATGATTATTATTAAGTAACGTTTGAGTCTTTATAATGCATTTGATTTGTAGACTCTTGTTAATGCATTTTTTTTTTATAAACGATGCATTCATTTAAATGTTGAATCTATGGATTGTGCATATCTATGCATGTCATGTTTTGAATATTTATCTCTTGTTATTGTGTTATTGCCATCTATATACTGCAAAGGGCTTTAAAGTATTTTCGATACGAAACCTCGCCACTACTTTGTTGGTGACGGTCGATGATACTTATTGAATACGTGTTGGTGTACTCATACTACACTTTTGCACTGTCTTAGCAAATACTTATCGAAGTACCTGCGCACTCATTTGTGATCTCTGGAGTTGGTGTTGAGTTCCATTGGTGATCCTCCTACTTGGATCCTACGATCACTAATCTTTGTAGCTTTGATAATATTTTCTTTCCAGATAGACTTGTAATATTCTGATTTAGTTGTACTTTCCCTCCTAGTAGCTCATATATTTTTTTTAAATTGGTAACGTTGTATTCTTCAGCTTTAAGGATATGCTGGAGACCTTCAAAAAGAAGCAAAAAGAGAGTAGGAGGAAGCGTGTTCTTGTCAGTATAGTTTTCTAGAGCAAAGTTCTGGCAACACATTTATTTTGTCAAAAGATTTTTGGCAATAAAAACCCCAAACTTCAAGCATGGGAACTTCTTAAATGCATGAACAACACAGACATGACTTGTCATCGATACGCCTGGCCTTGTACACACCCCACTCGTCACACTATGGGAGTTTTCCATGGCCAAAGTCACTACCTTAATTACAAGAAGGGGATGCCGAATAATCCAACATAGTAGTTTTCATGACTGATAGGTATAGTAATAAAGGCTTCCAAGGATGTTCCTGGCAACGTTAGGATTAATATAAGCATGTCACCAATCAGGACAGCTATCCTGACCTTGGTTCAGTTTCGACATGGCTGCTAATCCAGTAACTGTGTACTAGAGGGCGAAAACCATTCTTTCCAATCAGTAAAGATCTAAAGCCCTATCTATAGAAAGGAGCCTTTTTTACTCAGTAGAGCTGAACAAGATTTGACTAGTTTTGCTAAACTCATTCTTGAATGATTCATCGATGGAGTCAGGCCTAGGTGTATGAAAATATCTTGTGATTCCCCTTCTTTCTTTGACATAGGTATTGAAGTGCGCCTCTTCACAAGGGAGATTGAAGTGCAATGAAATGCCTTAAGAGTTGAATATGCTTTGTGAAGCATCGCGTTAAGCGGTAATCTCCACATCAAAAATAAAGGCCATTAAGGATGTACTTGTTTTTACTTTTTTTGGTTTATGTTATTCCCATTAAACTTTATATTTCAGTTTGGTTTAATAATTATGTATTGTTGATTGGTTTGCCTGAAGGGTAAGGTTTAGGTACTATCGTGATTTAGTTGAATTGGGTCGTGACAACTTGAATTTTACAAGGTCTGAAATTGATCATATGTACTTATGTAATGAATTTTAACACATACACTGAGTCCAAATCAAAGTTACTGGGTTCAGATGAACCATACCTTACCCTCTACATCTGCCCCTGACATAACACTTCCATGACCTCCCTCCCTGCACAATTCCAATTTATATCTTCATCCTATGTCCTCCAGGTTGACTCACTCCATGAAGTCTATCTTCCTCATTTTGAATCTCTCCAACAGATATGGGACTCTAATTTCCAGCATTTTGCATCTAGATGCTCAAGATTTTATCACAGTCGGAATCAGCCATAAGAAGAAGAATACAGTTGAGCATAGATAACCTAAGATCACTACTTTTAAGTATGGATAACCTAAGATCACTACTTTTAAGTAAGGCGATACAATGATGGTGAAACTTAAATATTAAGGTTAAAATTGGAGTAAAGAGGGCCAGTCTATGGCTTGAAACTTGGAAACAGTTGAGACTTTCTCTTGCATATTCTCAATTGTATTGATTTTGCAGTCCCTCTCAACTTGGAGATTGACAACTCTTTTGTTTTTTGGCATAAAAGGGAGAAACAAAAAGGTTTGAGAAATCAAATTATCAGTCAGTAGTCAGTAACTCAGTTTAACCACGTACCAAACATAAATGCGATAAATGATACTAAACCGACCAAATTCCCAACAAAAAATGCTCATATACTGTGTTGTTTTGCATGGTAAAAGAATTAAGTAAGAAATAAAAGGCATACCCTTCTAGGACTTCAGAAGTTGCTCCTTCAAAACTAGAGATTAAGGTGGGCAGGCCAAAAGAACTTAAATAATCTGCACTGGCCAAAAACTGTTGCTGGTCGTTTCTGTCAATTAGATCAACTTCATCCTAAAAACAAAACAGAGTGTACTTCTCCAATAAATAAAAGAATTGTAGGCTAAATATGTACCATCTATAGGAAAAGGTAAAAGAAAAGAAATTGCAAGAAGCACTGAAACCCTAGGCATAAAATAATTAACACAGTAGCCTTGATTTTCTGTTTTCGTTAGGTAACAACCAACTGAAATTCCATTTTCATTTTAAGCTTCTCGCAAAACCCGCTACCTCTGTATCTGTTTGAATATGGACCACAAGGTTCAAATGTTCTCTGTTTGTTCGTGCATACGCGCACACACGCCTACATATTGTTTTGAAACATAGGGAGTACAAGAACTAGTCAAATTTTAGATGTTGGAAGAATTAGTCAATTTAAGATGTTGAATATTTTCCAGTTATACTTTCCTCATTTAATATCATGAAGCACCACATAAATGTATATACGAATAAACTTTCCTTTTCTTTTTAACAAGTAGAAATTTTAATAGAATAAGGAACCCAGAAAAGATAGCAAAATTCGGGTAGAGAACCCATATACTCAGCGTTAGATCCAGTTCTACCAAATTTATGTCCCATTATCCAGCATCAACTACACATTTGTCTCCTTTTTTTAGATAGGTTCCTTCTTGTGTGTAGGTTATAAATGATATTCCAGCTTCTTTGCTTTGTTGTTAAAATCAACTGCACATAAGAGTCTGCTTCGTTCTGTGTTTGTATTCAGGTACTGAGGAATAGTCGAGGTGCAAGAAAGCTAGCCTAAACACCACTGGTATAAGCAAAGAGAAGTTATATGCTTATATTTCACTTCCCTCCTTCCGTTTGTCATTATTTCCACTTATCTCTTGCCCACTCTACAAGAAAATTGACACACACACACACACCTTCCAATAGAAAAAAGAAGAATCTATATTGTTTCGTTGGGGGTTTCTAGGAAAAGACCATTGCATATTCCTCTAGTTCCTTATTAAAGATATTCAATTCATTAGAATAGAAGTTAATGAGGGTATATATGTCAAGCAGATGTGTAGCTTCAAGTCAAGGACTTGCATGATAACATTTCAATGTGAGAAGGAATATGAAAGTGAAAGATAAAAAAGATCCCTCATGTGACAACGGGGAAATTTTGGAGGCAAAATTGAGTGTCAGGGTGTCTAAGAAGAACCTGAAGACGATGGCTAACTTTTAAAATATGCATAAGTATCTTCTCCAGAGCGATGACAGATCGAAGCATCATGTCTGGTCAGTTCATTTAACTATAATACACAAAAAAGACTTCAAAAGGCGGATTGTTTCATTCAATCCCCCAGAAAACTCTCAAACTTGTGGGCTGATGTCTGTTCATATCGTTTCTAGAGAGCCCATGGACCTAACTTTAGTCCAAACATTATTGGAAATTGGAATTGTCTCTGCAATCCTAGATCCATGATTCCATTATCTGAAAGTGTGAAAGAGAGGAATCAGAACCACATAAACAGAACCTGGTCCGATAACTCTATACTTAGTTACCTACTTCAAAAAGAAAATAACTCTGTACTTCGCAGCCAAGCATAGAAATCCCACTTAGTTAGGGAACTCAAAGATACTTAGGTAAATATCAAGGTGCTCTTATCAAATATCTTCAGAATTTCATGGAGAACGACCTAAATATTGACCTTTCAGTAGGCTGTACCATTTATTGGCCTTTATATGCAACTGTACAAAGCTTCCACTACATCACAAACTTGCAAAACCTAAAGGTACCAAAATTACACTCTGCCAAGAGGAGATTATTACCGGAATTTTAATTTAGTATGTATAGTTAGATAGAAAGAGGACCTACATCTGAAATATGCATTGTAAAAGCTTGCTAGTTTTATGGATAAGGAAATAGTACATATTTTCATCAATGAGTTTGAAGTATAATAACTGACAAGAAAATAAAAACCCAGCTTTCATTCACATTCCAAGCAACAGACAATCCACAAATGAAGCCACTTAGTGAACAGATTTTTTAAAAACAAAAAATTATAAGCAAAGTAAATATGAGAGCCAGGGAAGTTTCTACAATAATGAAGAAAAGAACTAGGCTCTAGGCACAAGATGGACACTGAGAAGAATAACAGGGTAGTTAGGAGACAAAAACAAAAGTTGGACGTTGGGAATTTGAAAGTAAAGAAGGTTTATGTAAGAAAATTAACACTTGGAAGGGTGATAGAGAGTATAGAAAGTTATCAGTGAAATCCTTCAGTTGTAATGGTTTGGATATGTTGCAGTCCGGGGGAAGGTACAATGCTATAGCTATCAGTAAGCGTGATCTGGATGATTTCAGGAGCTGAAGCCTAATATAGATGCCATTGCCAACTCTGACGCAGTACTAACAAGAACTGAGAAGTATAGGCCTTCTCAAGTACTGAATTTCACTATAATTGACCTGTGGACTAGTTCGTTGTTCCCAGCATCAACACTAATCAGTAGTTTGTAGTCTAAAATTTCATAACCTTGGAGATTTAAATTAGCAACAAGGCTTCTCTAATAAACAATTTAGAAACAGTGATCATCATAATTGCAAGCTACTAATATGAAGTCATAAACAAGAAAAGGGGTAGCAGTTCTTACAAATTGGCCATAACCTCCAATGCCACGTGCTGTGTCTATATAGATATGTCTCCCTAATATGTTTACTTGAACTCTAACATATAAGCTCAGCAGTGTTGCAGCCCACAGAGACAACACCATTCTTGTAAAACCTGGAAGATCACAAACACATAACAAGATAAGACAACAACTTCATGTCAAATTTCAATACATGAACCCATTCTGCATACTTAAAATTTTGAGTCTGTCCCATAGCTCGAGTTTCTGTGCAGCTGTTAGAATATTTGGCAGATCCTTTCCTTTCATCAACCTCTCTGTCAAGTGTGTAAGGTCGAATTTTCTTTCTATCTGACTACGTAAACATCGCACTACATGAGGCAATGTTGTTGAATCAGCTATTCTTTGAACATTCTCAAAATGTGCCTTCACCCTACCGATCAAACAAAGCCAGTTCAACCATTACTGAAGTTAAGCATGACAAAACTCTTTAGAACAGATAATACACTCAAAAAAAATAAAAGCAAAAAAGAGAAATCTTAACAGGAATTTAATGAGTTCATCACTTCTCCTTTCCGGTTCGAGTTCCGTGTGAAGATTAGAGAGTTTTCTCCTGTGTGTGTCATACAACTTATACAAAAAATACCCACTTCCCAGAACACCAAGTGTAACATATGCCTTTCTCCTATATCTTCTCCAAAATTCCCTATTCCAAGAAAACCAGAGTCAATACTGAATGATATATCAATCAAATATTGCCCGAATCACAAACTAGTTAAAGTCGTCTGTGTGCATTCCAATAAACCTAGAGTCAGAAACAAAATTCAATTTTTACATATTACTTAACTAACATTTATACTGATACTGTAAATCAATCAGATATGCCCCAATCACAACCTAGTTAAAGTAGACTTTATGCATCATCAATATGCATTCCAATAAACCTAGAGTCATAAACAAAATTCAATTTTACATGTAACTTAACTAACATTATATTGATACTGTAAAATTCTTACTTGAAAATCAGTAGAGAAACAAATGCATAACAGAAAACTGGAATTCGACTAACCACATTCAAGCAATTTAGTGTCGATATCCTCTGTTTGTTTCACCGGCCTTTGTTGCGAACACAGAGGGTTTTGGCTATTTGATGCTGCTTTGTAGTTTGAACTTCCAATTTCGAAATAGGTATGTGTGTGTGTTTGGTTGGAGCATTTAATAAAATAGCGGCTTCAATTACTAGTTACAACTTACAAGTAAAATCCATAAATTCTCTCCACAACTTAAATCAAACAGTTACTTGCACTCTTTAGATATCACGATAACCTACTACGTACGCTTTAATTATCATCATAACCTATTGTATATTATACCATAACCAGAGTAATTTTACACATGTTATGATGATAATTAAAGTGTACGTAGTAGGTTATCGTGATTATGGTATAATATATTCACTGCTACATTAATATTACTCAGTACCATGTGAGAAATTATTTTTTATAAAAAAATATTTTCTTTATTAATTATTTTTCTTTTATTAACAACATTTTATATAATTAATCTCTAATAAATTATATAAATTCTCTAATAATTGTACCTTCTTCATCACAAAATCTCACTCACTCCATTCTCTAATAATTATACCTTCTTCATCACGAAATCTCACCCACTCCATCTCTTATCTCACGAAAAAAAACTATATTTGGCTACCTTATTCACTACTGATTCTTTGTTTTTCATCATCATCATATCACCTTCAATTCTTCTTATTCTTCGACATCCACCACTAAATATCACCATCACCATTTTTAAGATAACTTTTTTCTTTTTCACCATCTTCGATTTTCACTCTCTTTTTTTCAAAATCGTTACCCAGCGCCACCACACTCATAAAGTTGTCATCTATACCAAATTCAAAAAATGATTAATCTTCTTCACCATTTTTAATTTTCTTTTTTCTTTTTTAACCCATTACCTTACTGGTAAAGCTACAATTACAATCAAACTCAAAAATTGATTAACAACCAAAATTTCGTTAACAAAGTCAAAAAAATAGTAGAGATATAAACAATCAACCAAAATCACCTAAGCATAACTTAAGGATTAATTTATTATGTTTATCCGAAATTCTTTATAGATTCTTCCTTCAGTAAAATTATCACAAAATACAATTATTTACTAATAAATCTATGAGAATTAACTTAATTGCTAATAAAAAAAATTGTGCTTTGAGATTGTGATGTATAAAGAACGAAGAAAAATAGATGTGAAAAAGAAGAATAGGTGTGAGAGGAGGGTGGGGAGGAGGGGGTGGGGAAAGGGGTTTAAAAGTTGATTCTAATTATTTTATTTTTATTATTTTTGTTTCTAACTGACGCGTTTAATTTTTATTTTCATTTTATTTCTTTGTCATGTCAGTTTTAAGGGGTAAATAAATTCACTTTTCAATAGTAAAAGTGTGTAATATGTCATAATGATAGTTTAAGCGTATAAATAACTTTTCGACATAAATTTGAGGTGGAATTTATGTCTTTTTTCCGTAGTTACTTGTGGAAATAAGAAAAGAAATGAAAGTCATTTGTAGAGTTGAGAAAAATGCACCAAATTAGGGGTAACATGGGTAAAATGGACCAAACCAACTTGATTTTTATTTGGTTTGTGTATGGTTTGGTTTCACGTTTTAAAAAATCTATTATATTTGATTTTGTTCAAAAAAAATAATTGTGTGATATATATAATTATATACACTTAATATTTTATTATGAACACTTTTAAGGCGGGAATCAAGGTTGGAACAAGGAAAGAAAGGGTGATTGGGGAAACAAATAGATATGGAAATGTTACGATTCTATTTCTCGTATCATGATTGCGCCTACTATAACTCATAAATAGGATAGCAACTTGTAACCTGAAACAACAAATAACAGGTGTAACCTGGAACAACAAGTAATAGGTACAAGGGTAAAAATGAAGCATGAAAAAATAATTTAAAAGAATAATTAGAGAATAAAGTGAAAGCAACATATATACACAAAACAAAAGACCAATCCTAGATTTTGGGAGTCACAACTACAGAGGTACTACAAAAATGAGTACAAGTCTCAAAAGTGGACCATAAATAAACAGATTTGTCTCAAATACAAAAGACTAGTCAAATAGTATTGAAGAAGACAAGTATGATCCAAGACGCTATAAATTCACCCTCGCCTCTAGATACTGCAACAACTGGCTTGAACTCAACATTGATAGCTGGTCTCGGACCTACATCATGAAATTGATGCAAAGTTTAGTATGAGTAAAAAAATAATTGAAACTCAACAGGCATCATAGGCCGACTGAGCAAGAAAAGTAAAGACGGTATGAAAAGAGAGAATTAAACATAACAGTTATCAAAAGAGCAAAATTCTAATAGAAATGCATAGTAGTGTAGAAAATAATTGAAACATACATTCAAGTACAAGTTAAAATAAAAATCAGAACGGATCCTCATAAGCTTGACTTGTGCATAGAAAAACTAGAAATATTGAGAACGGAACCATATGAATTCATATTCGGAGAGTGTGTAGCCTAGACCTTGAATTGGGGATAGGCCTTCCAATCTAACCAATAAAGTCAAGACGACAGATATCAACTCTCTGTCACGATAATTAGGACAAATCACGAACAACAACTAAAGATCAAATGTCCATACCTTGAATCTGCGACCAATAATAAATGTCGTGAAATATTCCACGCCAAAATCATCCTCATAGTTACATTGTGGAACGACATCCAATCCTAGTTGATCAATACAATACTCCAAGTCCAAACCAAATCCAAACCCGATTCATCAAATGAAGCCCGATATCTAAACCATAACCACTAGTTCCATTGAAAGACGGATGTATAGATGTTCATTGGAGCTAAGTTACGTCTAATTTAAGACTCATTCTGTAATACTCAAGTATGTTTCCTCAGTCTATATAGAGATAAGTCGTCTGAAGCGACATCAAAGTAATACTAAGTCCTATTGGTTCTAAAACAAGCAAGTATAAGATGAGCTCTAGGTTACACCTAGATTAATACCAAACATGCTTCTAGTAACAGCCACAACAGTTACGACACATGTCATAAGGTAAGGATGATTGCAAACAAGAAGAACAACATGTTAATAGTTCTGAAAAATCCAACAAAAGCCTAAAACATGATATTTGACTAACTAAGCATGATAAACTAGCTACTAAATCAAATGCACACAAATTAATATGCATTTACATTCGTGATCTCAATCTAAAGGACGAGAAGTCATAGTCTGCCTCAAAGTAGACTTCACACTCCAAATTGACAATTTCAGAGATTTCCCATTTCGAACGACCCCCAAAAACTACCACGCTATCAAAAATAGACTCACAACATCAAAATGGTTGTTTAGACACCAATATCATAATAATCAAAGATGGATCCAAAATTGAGTAAAAACAAGAATATGGGACATGTGTTGGAATCCTACTAAACGGTCCATTTAAGATCCTCAAATTTGTATAAAAAAATGAGACACATTTCATGGCTCAGAACACAACTAAACAACAACATGTGTGAATTCACCAACTTAACCATAAACAAGAAGCCACACAGCCCCGTTGGGGCAAAATTTACCTTCTAACATCACCCCTTCGTAAGACTTAAACACTCTGCACAAAGGCTCAAACTTCCCGGATGCACAAGACTTAAAATCACCTCAATTGCTCCCAAAACTCAAGATAATAGAGATTGAAGTTCAAATATTTTTATGGTTCAGGACTGTCTTTTGAATAAAATACAAGTCAAATAGGCATCAGCACGTGAAAAGGGGTTCGTGATCATAGAGGTCCAATCAACCTAGCCTTCATGAACTTGGAGAATAGTCGGCGATTGTGAAAGGCAACTACCTAAGCTTCCACGAATGCGGAGGGATTCTCGTGAACGTGCAACAAAGCTAGGCCTTCACAAACGCAACTTGGGCCTCGTGAACGTGACTTTGGCCTCGCGAACGTGATGACTAATCCCCTTGGCCTTTGTGAATGCGTACCACTACCTACAAATGCAAAGAAAAATTTAGGCATGCACGACTGCACCAGCTGATGCACATCAACTAGTTGGCCAAGTTCAAAACCCCCGATGGGGTGCTAGAGATTTGTTTAGAATTTCGTGCGCGCAAATGAAATATGTTACCCTAACAAATTCAGCATCCTGGACCCAATAGAGTTGTAAAACTTTCAACTAAGGTTGTCTCAATAAAAGTGGATCCCATATCCATGCTTTATTTTAAGCTTTCTACAAGGGGGCTTGGGATAAGCACAAAAGCCTCAGAATCTATATCAAGGGTCCTTCTAAACCAAACTCGACATTTCAGAGTAGAAGGAACGATTAGAATTGGATTCCAAAGTTGTCTTCTTGAATTTTTGACCCAAGTCAACCATTCAAGTTCGAGAAGCTATAACATGAAAAGTTGCATAAATCCAAAAACGTCTAGGTGGTCAATCCTAATAAGTCATAAATGACTTGATTTTGTTATATGAACACTCTAAATGATGAAAAATAGGCAATGATATAGAATTGACCTAAAATATCCTTACATGAAAATTAAGGGATCGTTATAGAGAGTGGCGTAATTGAAATAATGGTTGGTAGTTTAATGACAATGAGAGTGATTGGTATGCACTTCCACATTATAGGCCCGAGCCTAAAGTATCAATTGTTGACCTTGAGAGTTATTAGGTAAGAGATATGCTTGCCTTGATTCTTACTAATGTTGAGGGATCCGACAAAGGGCTTAAATAAATGAAGAATACCTTCTCTTCTTTGAATCAAACGATCACTTATCACTCCATTTCCATCAAACAACTTCAGGTTGAAATGATTCATATTTCACCTATTAAAATATGAGACAAAACGAGAGAACCCCCAAGTGACTGGAATCCTTAAAATGGCAATTCTCATTGCAGGACTATTGTTACAAGAAATGATAAGATGGTGTGGAGAAATGTCAGAAAGGAGGATGAGACTTGTGGGATTAATGACAAGCAAAATTCAAAAATTAAGAAGTCTACTTCCAAAAGGATGTTGCACATTGATAAACATTATTGGTTGATGATGAAATTGAAAGAGATAGAAAACGAGAAAAATGACACAACTCTAAACATGTTTTAGCTTCCAATAAAAATTCCCCCACCTTTCCCTCAAATATTGAAAAAGAATGATGAAGACATCAAGTTCAAGAAATTTCTATTTATGTGCGAAAATCTCTTGGTAATTAAGTATTCTATTAGTGGACGCTTTTATTTGAAATTACTGGTATGCAAAATTCTTGAAGGATTTAGTGACCGAAAAATGGAGATGGACTTTGAGGTAATAGAAATTTCGCACCATTGTAGTGTGGTCATGTCAAGTAATATGGTGGTCAAGAGAAGATTTGAGGGTATTTGGAACTTGTTTGGTTTTGATAAAGGCTTTTTATTATTCTTTTTTACTAATTTAGCTTAAAATAAAGTAATAATAAGCACCTTTTATTTACCCATAACACTTTATAAGTGCTTAAAACTATTTTAGTTTAAAAGCACAAGTTAATTAAACAGTAAATGTTTTTACAATTTCGTGCATCATTGGGTTGTTTTAGTTTGCAAAGACTTTATGTGATCTTGGGCTGAGGACAAATCTCATGTCTTTCACAATTTTCAAGAAACTAAGATTGAGAGCTTTAAAGCCAATTATTATGAGGTTGTTTGTGAAAAATAAGTCAATAAAAAACTATGAGGAAATTAGAATCTTCTCTTACCACAAATATGTATCAACCAAGTGCAGTAATTTATTCCCTTGTGAGCCATCGCTAATCAAAATTAATCTATTCACTTGAATCACGTCAAAATTTATTATTTCTAACTGCTACTTTTGAATTTTAATAATTAATCTCTTAATGATTTGGTGTTATGTTGTTCACATGCAACCTAAGCTCAATGTCTCTCGAGATCAGTAAGATAAAATGACACAGTTAATAAATGGCTAATCAATTAACTATAATTACTACATAATTGAATAAAATAAGATAAATATAATGATATGATATTATAATTAAGCAAAGTCACGACTTCATCCAACAAAGGTTTAACGTAGAAAATATGTTAGTTATTCATACTACTGTTTAAGAGAGTATCATAGATTTTCACCATGAGCAATTAAAAAAAATTGCATGTCGAATTTGATTTGTTTTTTCTCCTCATGTTGTTCATGACTCCCAAAAATCAGTATCTCCGAGCTTAGGTCAAAAGTGATACCTCTTAAATCCAATGTAACACTTCCAAACAAGTTATAGATCTACTTGTATTGCGTACAAAAGAACCCTTGGACTAAAAATACTCTTTAATTAAATAAAATAAAATTTACACAATTTGGCTTGGTGCGATCCAAGTATGATAGTGTGATCGTGTCGCATACTCCTATTTTTTCAGCACCTAAATATTTTAGATACTCTTTTCTTTTTAAAATTGACATGATGTGGGATTCATTGGGTATTGGTGTCCCGCAGACTAATTATTTGCTGTAAAATCTCGATTTTCTTCCTTTTCACCTATTCAATTGATCATTGAACCCCATTTTCGATCTTGATTACTTTTCTTGATCTTATGCTCAAATTAAAGCTTCAAAAAGTGATTCTTAGCTCCAAATGTGCTTACTAGCTCATACATCATCCCTATATAAAGAGACACACACAATAAATACAAAATGACTATCATAGTAGTCAAATAAAGGTGGAAGAACACAAATGTTGATAAATTATCAGCTAAATGTATGTATGATATGCCATTATCAACATTCAACACTTGTAAAAACTAGGTGCTTGTCGAATACATGCAAGACACTAATCGATAAACTTTTCACTGAGGCGAAATCGAAAAATTCTTACACTGATTTGAAAATATTTACACTATCTAAGACTAAGTGATGACATCCACCTTGACATATATCCTTAAAAATTTATGGATTTCAATGAAAAATTGAGAGTATTGTTTATTACAAAAGAAGTATCCGAATTCAAACCCCAAAAAAAAAGTTTAGGCCACATAAAGCCCAAAAGAGAACTTTAAAAGACGAACACTCAAAGTTTCCTAGTTTAAAAGTTCTTCGTTTTAAAGTTTCATAGTTTAATATTTTCACATTTTAAAACTCTTTGTTTAAAGTTTTCTAGTTATTATTTCCATAAAAGTAAGATTTGAATCATATTCTATTGGGGATAGATTTTTCCTATATATAGGGGTAGATTTTATTATTTGAGAGAATATACATGATTGACATTATTTGAGATGTTTCTCTATTTTTTACGATTGTGTGTGGCGAAGTAAGCTTAATTCTTAATTTGATATCTTTGGTTTCTATTCGTAAATTAAAGAAGATAATTAGTCTTATACTAATTGTTGTCTCTAATTTCTTCAATATAGGAGTCTAAATCACTTTTGATCTAAGTTATTGAATCCATACTATCTATATCTTAATTATTTCTAATTCGCCAATTTTGAATACTAAGATCAATTAGGGTTCTTTGAACTTTCCTAGAAATTTAAAAATTTTACTGTCAAAATCTTTCACTTTTGTCTTCAATCTTAATAATTTCACTCCTGTATTATTTTCTTGTTTATTATGATAATCTTATAACTAAGATCGACTAGAATTTAAGCAATTTTTATACATATCATGCTTCATCATCAATTATCAATTTGCTCATTCTTCACTTACGTCTTACCTTTATTTTTGTTTATATTTTTTATCTTTTTAAGCTGTCACCAGCAAGTAACCATTTCTTTTGATTAATTTTTAAATAAATGTGTTTTGTTTTTTTCTTTTTCACTCCCTGCTAACAATCTCTATTATAAAACTTGCACCATTAGTCTTTTTTCAAGTATAACTAGTTCATTTTTCAAATTTTAAACTTCTTTCAGGCGCCCATTTATATCAAAATGTTTTATGAGCTATTTACTCAAATTCAAGGACAATAGGAAAGAAAAAGTTTAGCTTAAGACATGATTATATAAAATTAGACTTAAAACTCAATGATGGGGACACGTGGACCAATAAAGAGAAGGCTAATAGCGTCACTAAATAATGGAAGCACATGTATCATCTCCTAGACTCAATACTCTTCAATTTGCTTTGCACATACACCGAATAAGTTTTATACATCAACATAAAATCATGAACTTTCAACAAAATCATCTCACACATTATACATGTTAGACTCATAATTGACCCAGATGGACTCTCGATTAAGAAAACGACAACAAGGACTCAAATTAAGCCAATATAATTATACAAGAACCAAGAAGTGAAAGCTTACATGTCCCAAGAAAGATCGTTCCTTTTTCTACAACACGTATTATAAGTCAAGATCAAATTTTTAAAAGGCGAAGGTGTGGGACGGGATGTTTTACTTAGAATATGGTGAGATGAAAGTCTCGAGACGTGGGGTATAATTAGGTATGACAAATGGTTGGTTTGGATCGAATTCGGATGGATTGAATATGGATTGAGAAAAAATGATTTGAATTACAATATGCCCAATTATAATTTGGACAAAATGGTTCTAACCAGTGTTTTAAAAAACGTATTTGGGGCGAGTTCCAGGGCAAATTTTGGAGGCGTATCAAAAATCTCCGGGGCGTAAATGAAAGACATAGATCCATAAGGTGTAAGTCCTAAAGTTTGAGGCGTAAGCCCCGAGAATAAAAACATAAATCCTGGGCATAAAAACGAATACCGAGGCATTTTTAATTTATTTTACAAAAATTTTTTTTGCTTTAAATCATATTTTTACTATTGGTGTAATTATATTTCTCAAATAGTAATCATAATATTTTTTTTCTTCATTATTGATTATTGAGATAATGCATAAGTACCCCCCTCGACTATGCCCGAAATCTTGATGAGACACATTATACTATATAAGGTCCTATTACCCCTGACTATTTTATAAAATTTCTATCATTTTTGATTTACGTTGACACATCTTGTGGGCCCCAACGCTGGTGAATTGTTTTTTCAGCTAGTGTTAATGTAAGCGAAAAAAAAGGATAGAAAATTACTGATAAATAAGTTAGGAGTTAATAGGACCTTAGGTAGTATAAATCTGTGAGGAATTTCGGCATAAGTTGAGGTGTTGGTTACTTGGTGCATTTTCCCTTGAGTATTACTCCCTCTATTCTATTTTATGGGCACTATTTTTTTTGGCTAGTCCCGCAAAAAAAATGTTACATTTACTATATGGAAGTATTTAAATGTACAATTCTTTCTTTAACCCTTGTGGTTCCCACGTAATGCTTAAATAGTCCTCAAACATTATGAGAAGAGAGAAAAATGAGTGGGTACTTGTGCATTTTCCTTGATTATTACTCCCTCAATCCCATTTTATGTGGTACCATTTTCTTTTTGGTCAGTCCCAAAAAAATGTCACATTTCATTATATGGTAAGTATTTAAAGGTACAATTTCTTTTTTACTCTTCTTGGTTTCACTTAATTTTAAATAGTACTCTAATACATTTATGAGGAGAGAGAAAAATGAGTCTACTTTTGAAAGACAATTTGGTAAACTATTTAAAGTCATTATTTATTTGTTAAACTCCGTGTTGGGTCAAATGGTGGCACATAAAATAGGACGGAGAGAGTAATACTTATTTCAAATAAAAATCATAAATCACCGAAATCTTTACTTTTGCTTATTTTATTAGTAATAAAACTACAAAACTTAACATACATAAGACTACCCTCGTAGATCCATGGGACTTACGCCCCGCCTCACGCACAGACCTTCTAAAACACTAGTTCTAACCCATTTAATAAATTTATTTTTTTTAAAAAATAAAACTATCCCTCCCCACCCCCACCCTCCACCAAACCATCCCGTGATTTTTTTTTTCTGTTTTTCCAAAACAAAAAAGTTCTATTTTTCAAGAAAAAAGTTATTTACCCCCCCCCCCCCCCCCCGCACCATCAGTCCCTTCCCCCCTCTTCCACAACTGACCCCTAAATTTTTATATTTTTCAAAAAATAAAAAAAATATGTAGTTTCAAAAAAAATAATTAGTCCCTTCCCTGTCCCCGCCCCCCTTCTACCAACCTACCCCTAAATTTATATTGTTTTTGAAAAACAAAAAAAAAATCATTGTTTTAAAAAATAACTTCCCAAGGCACCCCCGACACCCTGTCCCCCCCCCCCCCTCCACCTTCCACCAACCTATCTCTAATTTTTTTAAAAAAAAATTATTTTTCAAATAAAAAAAATCTACTCTCCCCCCTCCGACCTCCACAAATCGACCCCTAATTTTTTTTTTCAAAAATATAAAATTTTTTGTTTCATTTCAGATATTTGATCGACAAAAATTCTCATGTTAACTCATTTTGTCCATATATGTATGAGTTTAAATATGTTGAAGATCATATTAACCCATTTAAGAAAAGGAAAAAAATATGAGTGATCCTGGACAAAATGGATTCATTTCACTTATATGGGCTGAAATTGTCACCCATAGGCATAATCCTTGGCTCTTTAATTTTTAATTTACAATATACTATAATAATATGATAACACAAAATTATGAAAAAGAACATCTATAGTTTGAAATAGTTACAAACATGATTCAGGAAAGTCATAGAAAATAAAACTTCTAACATAATTGTAAGTATGAATTATCTAATTTCATAATAATAAAAGAATCATTATTTCAAAAAAAAATATATTATTACTATACTACACCTAAAAGAAAATCATCAATAAAATTTACACTAACAAAAAACTGAAATAACCAACAAATTTTACTAACAGCTTAAGTTGGTTAGTATTCTGTTAACAAATAACAACATATTTCTAACTAACTTATATTTTAAAATTTAACAACGAAATTCTAACAAATTACCAATCAAAATCTTACTAACAAAGTATTTTAATTGGTAAATACGGCGGAAAAAAAATGACGCCAAATTTAGCAACATTTTATCAACGGATTACCAACTGAAATATCATTAACACACACCTTTTGTTGGTAATATTACCAACAAAGTATATTTCGGTTGGTTAATATGACAAAAAAATTATTTATATAATTTATTAACATATTACCAATAAATTACTAACCAAACATTTACCAACGACAAGATTGTGTTGCTAAATATACCAACCAAATATAAATATGTTGGTAAATTAGTAAAGAATGTAATTTGTTGGTGGTAACTTGATAACCACTATGCAAAGTAAGTGAAAATTTCTGCCGAAGAATAACGATTGATGTAGTTAGTCTAGTAAATACTAACATCATTAAAATAGTGGTAAATGTACCAACTACTCATAATTCATGATAAAATTTACCAACATATTAGTATAGTGGTAATATTGTATAGAATGGCTTTAGTTGACTAATAACATTATCAACTGTATACAAATTATTGATAAATATTAATTACTAATTTATTTGAATACTTGATAATTTACCAATTAAAATTTAATTTTTTAATAATTCAACTCTAGTGTTGAGGCTTTCGATCAGGTTATGGTCCGTTAGAAGTTTTAACTATTAAATTTAGTCAAAGTTTGCTTTGAGTCTATTTTGTAAACATGCTCAGATTAGAACTCTATCAGATGTCATAGTTTCGAAAGGTCATTTTTTATCTAACAGGAAGGTTGATCAAGCTATGAGGATTTTGTTTTTTGTTTGTCATGTAATTAGGTGTTTTAAATCTTAACGGGTAAAGAAATGTAAAAAAGGAAAATGTGTTTGAAAAACCAAGGTTTGGTGTATGTTAAAAAAAAACAAGGTTAAAAAAAAAAAAAAAAAAATTGTTATTTGTTAAAAATTTGATGTTTTGGTAAAAAAAATTTTAAACAAAAAATGTTAAAAAAAAAAAAAATGTAATGTAAAAAATGTTATTATCAAAAATTGACTTTGATCAATATTATTGTGAACGTGCTCAAATGAGAATTACGTTAGCTTATTTAAATTTAAAGGTCATTTTATCTAATAGGATGATTTGGTTCGGATTTTGAGGCTGTCATTTTTAGTGTGTGCCGTTAGGTGTATTAACTTATAGATTTTAGTTAAAATTTAATTTCGATAATTATATTTGATAAACGTGCTCAAATTAAAAATTTGTCAGTGTAGTTAGATTTAAAAGGTCATTTTTAATGTAATAAGATAGAGGGTTTGAGTTTTGAGGCTTCCGTTTTCAATTTGTGCCGTTCGGCATTTCAACTTTTAAGTTTTAGCCAAAATTTCACTTTAGTCAATATTTTTGGTAATCTTGCTCGAATTGAAATTTTTTCATCATGGTTAGTCATATAAGTTCATTTTTGGTCCCATAGGTTGGTTGATTCGGATTTTCAGACTTCTATTTTCAGTTTGTATCATTAAGCGTTGTAAGTTTTAACTTTTGAATAATTTGATGCGGTTAACTTTGAGAAAACATGCTCAAATGAAATTCGAGGTCTAGCGCGAATAGCTTTGGAAGATTATTTTTCGTCTAATAGGATGGTTGGTTTAGATTTTGAGGTTTTCATATTTAGTTTGTACCTTAGGCGTTTCAACTTTTGGCAAAAAGTTAATTTTGCTTAACATATTTTGTGAACTTGCTTTCATGAGAATTTTGTCAGCGAGATAAGTCTCGGAAGATCGTTGTTATATCTAATAGGATGGTTGGTTCGTGTTTTGATGCTTTCATTTTCAGTTTGTATTGCTAGACGTATTAACTTTTAAATTTTGGTCAAAAATTAGATTTGATCAATATTTTTTATAAACATGCTCAAATTAAATTTTTCCTATACCCACTATCAACATCACAAGACACTCGACCCTCATACCCCTTCTACCTTATACGATACAAAATCACCACTCTAATTCACCCTCCCTTCATCCCCCCCCGCACACCAACACTATCCCACAACCTACCACCTCTCCACCACTCCCCACATATCCCTAATCAATAATCCCTTCCCCCCCCCCCCCATCTTCCACCAACTCCCCAACCCCCTCCACCCCCTGATAGAATGATAGTGTCATATTTGAGATTAGTTAACTTTTATATAGATTTTGCATTGTCTCATTCAAATATGATTTCTAAATTGATATTAATATTTTTGAATTTATATTCGTGCTCTTAGGTTTTTAAATGCAATATATTAATAAATATTTTATTATTGAATGATCATTTAGTTAAAAATAATTTGAACATATTGTCAGTCAATTACTAATCTAACATTGAACGTGAATGATATATTACCAACAAACTAATAATCAATTAGTAAATTTAATAGAAAAATAAATAATCATACTAAAATATTTTAAATTTATTACGAACAAGGATTGTGGTGGAGTGATAAGTATTTTTCATCCTTAATCAAGAGGTCTCGGGTTCGATTTCCATTGGGTACATAGTTGCATTTGTTGTTAGGGGGAGCGCTTTGCTTTAGCCCCGAATGCCAGACAACCCGACGTGAATTCAAATTTAGTCGGGCTCCAATGAGCTCCAATGTGGGTGTCGTACTAACGAATATATTAACTAAATATTAGTTTGTGTTTACCAACGAAAATTTCAGGGTGATGTTTCAAAATTTTGTAACAAAATTTTTGGTGTTGACCAATTGATTTTTGATTGGTATGTTTACCAACAAATTAAATTCGATTGGTAATATTTACCAACAATATTTTTAGCAACAAATTAATATAAGTGACATTTGGTTGGTAACTCAATTTATCAACCGATTTGATCAATTTACCAACAATTTCTTTTGTTGGTAATTGAAATTCCTTTTTTAGTGTTACTAGTAGTATAATAAAACCATCACTATAAAAATAAAATTACTTTCAAATAACTAAATGAAATATGATAATTTGAGACAGATGACAAAAAACATAAAGACCAGTATAAGTTAAAAATTAAAATTTTTCTCTGTATTTTAAAAGAAACTTAATGTAATATATTATCACCCTCACATTGTTACCAAATAGTAAAGATGCGATACTACAACTTGTTATTTGAGTTATTCCCAATCTTCTTATATTTATAGATAAACTATTAAGTATCATTCATTTATTGAAGAATTATGAGGGTCAACAATATTAACTAAAAGATTTTTTAGCACATAATCGGTGTAAAATCTGTTAGGCAAGCACTGAACGTTAGATGTTGAACGTTAAACATGCTTACGACGTATAATCGGACACTTAAGGATCGTTTGGTGTGACGGATAAAAATAAATAGTGATTAGATAAAATAATAATGAGATAAAAATATTGTATCTTGTTTGGTTGCCTTATTTGGGGATAACTTATCCACCATTTGTATCAAAATGATGGAATAAATTATTTTATATACATTGCGAGATAAATAACAAATCTTGAGATAATTTATTTCCAACCAAATGACCCCTTAAGACATAAGTCTTATTGAACTAAGCTCCACGGAGTTTTAAGGCATTTTGTTAGAGTCCTATTTGAAACAAGTCCTAGTAAAGTACTGATCAGGACCGCTGACCACTCAATCAATCAACAATGTAGCTAATCCAAACACCTAACATTCAAACATCATGACTTAATGAGATAGTTTTGAACATTTCTCAATCTTCACATGTTGGGCTTTAATATGTAGAAAGTTGGGATAAGTATGTTATTTCGATTTCTCAACGGTCAACCCGGATGCCCTTTAGCAGACCCGTCCAAAAACCCTAGAAACCTTGAAGCGTATAAATACATCCAATTGAGTTAATTAGGGTTCCTTCTTCCTTCTTCCCTCACTTGCATTTCGCTTCTCTCACTGCAGGACACAATGTCGCAAGAATCACTGGTCCTCCGCGGCACAATGAAGGCCCATACAGATTGGGTGACAGCCATTGCCACTCCGATTGATAACTCCGACATGATTGTCACATCGTCTCGTGACAAATCCATCATTGTTTGGTCACTTACAAAAGAGGGCTCACAGTTCGGTGTCCCCCGTCGCCGTCTCACCGGACACGGCCATTTCGTCCAAGATGTTGTGTTATCATCAGACGGTATGTTTGCACTTTCCGGATCTTGGGACGGTGAACTCCGTTTATGGGATCTTCAAGCTGGAACCACTGCCCGGCGTTTCGTTGGACACACGAAGGATGTTTTATCCGTTGCATTTTCAGTTGATAACCGTCAGATTGTTTCTGTATCTCGTGACAAATCGATTAAGCTATGGAACACTTTGGGTGAGTGTAAGTACACGATTCAGGATCAAGATTCACATTCTGATTGGGTGTCTTGTGTTCGTTTTAGCCCAAATAATCTTCAACCAACTATTGTTTCTGGATCATGGGATCGGACTGTGAAAATCTGGAACCTTTCTAACTGTAAGCTTCGCGCTACTCTTGCTGGGCACACTGGTTATGTGAATACTGCTGCAGTATCTCCAGATGGTTCTTTGTGTGCTAGTGGAGGAAAGGATGGAGTGATTTTGTTGTGGGATTTGGCTGAAGGGAAGAAATTGTACTCCCTTGATTCTGGTTCTATTATTCATGCTCTTTGTTTTAGCCCCAATAGGTACTGGTTATGTGCTGCAACTGAGTCTAGTATTAAAATTTGGGATTTGGAGAGTAAGAGTATTGTTGTTGATCTTCGTGTTGATCTCAAGCAAGAGACTGAAATGTCTGGCAATGCAACTTCTACTTCTGGCAATAGCAAAACCAAGGTGAGTTTGATTTTTCCTCTTCCTTCTTTTCTTTTCCTAAATCATGTATGTTCCTTGTTTGCTTCAAAAATGCTACTTTTGGTTTATTGTTTTATGTTATGTGTAGTATGAAGATGATTGTTTGAATGATATCAGTGGAGTAGTTCATAATCTTATCAGTAAAATAACATAGTTAGTAATTCTTAGCAGGGGTTAGCTTCTCGAGCTTTTCTTGTTCTTGTTCTCTAGACTTAATGGTATAATATACTTGGTTCTGTAGGAAGTTATGGTAGTAAAACAGATAGTATTAAAGTTTCTTAGAACTAGTATTTATCACCCGACCAATTTGTCAGTTTATTCTCTTATGAATTCTTTTCTATTCTCTTTTTGCAGTTTTTAGCATTCTTTTCTTACTGGTTCAGTCATTTGTTAGTACACAAATGAGAATCTTTAATATTTAGAAGGGTTGCTACTCTTCTTACTTGCAAGTTTATAACTTTACATTTCTATGGTTGTTTTAACCTGATTTTTGTAATGATGCTGTGTGCCTGGAGTTCGTCAGTTCAATTGTTGTCAATGCTGAAATACCTTCTGTGTAGCTAAACTCATTTAATCACCACTTGACAGGTTATATACTGCACCAGTTTGAGTTGGAGTGCTGATGGGAGCACACTTTTCAGTGGATACACAGATGGTCTGATTAGAGTGTGGGGTATTGGCCGCTACTAGGATTAACATATAGCACCATTTGGCATGACTTCCATTTAGATGAAATCTAAATGATTGAAAGAAGTACGCCGGTTTTTCTTTGTTTTCACAGTTTTGGATTTTATTTAAGCACTTATGTTTGGATGTAGATGATCCATCCAACAAGTGGTTTTTGCCTAGTCCTTGGGTAACTTTGTGTTTCCTTTTATGTTTTTCTACCTTACAGATATTTAGTTTGTTTATGAGAAGTCTTCAACTCTATCTATACTCCTTTTTATCCTCCTTTTTCTTGGTGTTTGGGCAAAATATTTTATTGCAATTATTTATCAGGTCATTTTGCTAGGGCGAATAGCTCGTTGTCCCCTTCGTTTTATAGTGTCGTCGAAGAACTGGTAATCGTATTTTGTGTCTAATTGTCACTTGAAATTTGACATATGATATCTCTACTGGGAGTTCTTGTAGCTTACACTGAAATGTAACTTTCTATAACCTCAAGATTTGAGGATGCTCTCTATTTGTCTAAGTTGTATCTTTTCAACTGTGGGAACTTTAGCGCTTAAGATTATTGTATTTAGAACAGTTCTGTATAATAGGTTCTAGATGAGTGTTATTGTGTATCAGGTAATACAAATGCAAAACAAATACTCAGAGATGGTGTAGATTCAGACAACACAAACATACAAATGAAACTGATAATTCATGACATTAACAATACATAGTACTCTTTCTATTCTAATGCATCTTATTCGATACTTCATTTTTAATTTTAATACAGCCTTTTCAATTAATAGAACAAACCAAATAATTGATAAAAGACAGTCCCAACTTTACTAGTTCACCACAGTCATTAGTATTCTTGTGCAATGGATTCAACTGTCCAGAAATGTTGGACAGTTGATGTAAGATCATCCACAAATCGTTCAAGTGTGGAGGTGTTTAAATAATTTCTTCTGTCCAAAGAAATGAATGGTCGAAGTAATGAGTTTTCATTGATGTTGACACAAACATTGTTAAATGCTTGAGAGTTTTTTCTATTTAATCTTTTTCGTCTTTGTTGCTGGCTGTATTTTTGACTAACAGAAATATTTCGGTGACTGCTTGTTATCGTGTCTTACACTATTTAGGATATGAACTGCCTCATCTCTAGAATGTTGTCTTTTGCCTTTCCTGAACTTCTTAAACAGGGCATCGGGTTTTGTGATTTCGTTTGGATTCTCTGGCTTGAAATGTCCCCCATGCTAGGACGAGATATACGAGGGTACTTTCTTATTTCTTCTGCTGTGTTATGGCCCTCAGTTTTTAGCCAGTTTCTAGTAGTGTGAAAGCTCCTTATAAGATGAAAAGAGCACCAAAAGAATTACTGAAGAATGGAAGTAAAAGGGGTTACTACCAGCTGATCTTGCACATGCTTGTACACCTTTGTGACAATTTGTGGCCTCTGTAGTAGTTAACCAGCAGTCTCCACAAGCAGTTGAGTCATAGAGGGAAGGAGAAGGTGATTCCAGTCCTGGATTCACACAATGTCAACTCCCTGAGCTCAGCTATATAGCTAAGAGGACTGGTGGAGGAGTGAAGATATGTGAGACTACTAAGTCAAGTTACGTGCCTGTGGATAGTGGGACAACTGTGTGTAGTAATTTTCCTAGATAGTCAACTATGTTTGAGAAATTACCTAATAATATCGTTTTTGTTTGTCTTAGAATTATAATAACACCCAACTTTGCATATTTTTTTTCAAAATATACTTGATAAAAAAAGACATCTCTCTCTCCCTAATGAATACCATGTCATCTTATTTCCTTTTTACTAATAATTAAAAAAAAAAGATCTTTTTAAATCAACCTATATGATATACTCGGTAAAAATAATAATTACATAATGCAAAGTGAACCTTTTAAAACAAACTAACATTGATTTATCTGTTATTATGATTGACACTAATTATTTATTCTAAATCATTTTTCAAATAATTTATTCTTTAAATTATTATAGAATGCGCAAAGTGAACATTAAAAACAAGTGAAAGTGAACGAAAAGATTTTTTTCTAGCAACTATTCCCTTTGTCCATTTTTATTTATTCATTACACTATAAATAATTATTCATTTTTAATTGTTTATTCTAGAAAATCAAGTGATAATTGAGTCATTAATTCCTTCAAGTCATTTTATTATGACTTATGGTCTGCCAAGGCAGTTTGTTTAAAAGATTAAAATGAGTTATTTTCCAAAGATTGATATAGTAAAATTATTTTTATTATTTCTTAAGAATTATGTCAAATAAATACTGAACAAGTAAATCTGTAAAGATCGACGGAAGGAGTAGAAATAAATTTTCCAGTTAAAAAAAGAATAATATGATAATTCCATTATAAGTGTGCACTATGCATATTCTTTGAAAAATTAATGAATGAATGAATTGAAAAGTGATTTTAGAAAAAATAATTAATGTTAACTGTAACAATAGAATAAAAAATGTCTATCTCTTAATATGCCAAAGAACAATTAAAATTAAAAATAATTTAAAGATAAATAATATGTTTTTTACTGAATATAACATATAGTTATTTTAAAATATTATTTCTTTTTTAAAAAATTAATAATGTGAGATGACATATCAATGGGATAGAGAATAATAATGTTCTTCTTTGTCAAGTATATTTTGAGGATAATATGCAAAGTTGAAAAATATTATAATCCTAAAACAAACACATGTGATATTACTAGGTAATTTCTCAAACATGAATGACTATCTAGGGAAATTACTGCTCAAAATATAGTAGCAATTTAGCCAAAATGCAATAACTATTTGTTCAAGAACACAACAATTATTTGCCCTTGAAGGCAATAACAAATTGCTCAAATGGAGCCGGCGGCGGTTTTTCATGCAAGCTCTACCCTGTTACACATGAATCCATTGGAGCTATCATTGGCCAGCCGGCGGTAACGACTAGTCAACTGATCCCACTTGCTTCCCTAAGGAATATTAAGGTAATTCAACAACGAGATGTGTACCTTGTAATTCATATCGGAAGTCGTCAATCTGCTTCTTTGACAGGTTGGTGCTCAAGCTCGTCTCTGAATCACTAGGAAACAAAGATCTGTTTTCACAAACTAGAAGTTCACTTTGTGTGACTCACTTCTTTGTTTCTTCACCGATCACTCATTTTTGGTTTTCTATTTCACACATTTTCTTCTCTTTCACGTTTCACGTTCTTTTTTGTTGAAAATACTCCCACTAGGAGTCTTTTAAGGAGGGGTTGAATAGTTACAATGTAACTATTCCGCCTCATCCTAATTTATCCATACTAATTAATTAAGAATAAGACATCAAAACAGATCGGATCGGGTCAGTCCACATGGGCGACCCACGACCCAAAAGTTACACTTCTGGTATACAACTGCCTTCTCTCCCATATATTCCTATTGATTTGCCTAATGTACCTAACCTGATTTATGGCCTACATTTTTTTGGAAAGGAATCGTTGTTTTCACTAGCATCGCCTATTGGAAAACCAATTCACCTTGATAATGCAAATATTAACAAGACAAGACCGAGTTGTGCAAGGGCTAAAGTTCAAGTAAACTTACTGGGTGAGCTACCTAAATTTGTGGATTAGAAGTTATTGATCCAGTAAAGAACTCGTCCAAAAGTAGAGAAGATTAAAGTGGTATATGACATGCTATCAAAGTATTGCAAGATGCAAACTACAAGGTCATAATGAAGATGAATATAGATTTCTTCACCTAGAATTGAGAAGGAAAGAACAACCCTAGGAAGAAAAGGTGAATGACGAGGAAGTAGTTCAACAACACCAGAGATTTTTTGGGGATGATGAAACACATAAGCACTAGGTCGCCCTACTAATCGGCGCTTCCCCAGCCTACCGATATATCTGCCGACTCTCAGGGATGAAAATTTATTGAACATAGGAAAGCGAAGGTTATCATAGTAAACACCCTTTAATGCACTTAAAAAAAAAAGAATGGAATGATAAATGATAATAGGATACATTGTATAATAAAGGGTGCATGAATGTACTAAAGGATAAATTCGTACTACTTTCTATAAATCAGATGACAATCATCAAGGGGTAAAAAAGGAGAATCCAATAGAAGTTATCCCAGCACAATAGGAAAAGTCAAAAGTGGAGTAACATGATGAATTTGAAAGCCAAAAGCGATTCTCTCAAGTGTGTAAAGAAGCAGGAATATCACCATAAGAGAAATCAAAGAAATAAAGACTAACTCTCAAGGACTTGTCAGGGTCAATCATGTGTGGTATGAAGGATCCAATTTGAAATGATTTACAATAACCTTATATGGAATATTAGATTTGTGAGGACTCGTCACTCATTCCATAGAGTTCAAATGTTTCTAAGGCACCATAAATTTGATTGGTGGCTATAATGAGACCTTTTCAAGAAACAAGGCATATTAAATCCTATAAAAGAAGATTGTGCATTATGTAAAGGTTACAGATTCTAACAAGAATCCATATCCAAAGCTCTGTTGGAGCTCAAGAACACGCAGAGAGAATGCAGATCAATTGGAAGAGAGAGAATTTCTTCATTAAGCTTCATGTCACACAAGTACATCAATTATATACAACTTACTAATAACAACTGGTAACTAACTTTGGAACTCAAAGGGTAAACTAATTCTCCTAACTAGAATCGATGAGGTAATCCTCACATAATATACTATAACTTCAATATATTTCAATGTCACATCAATGTATGTTTTTTAACTCTTTTACACCTCCCTCAAGCTAGGAACTATGAAGATGTTCTTCATTCCTGCTTGGAGAAAGATGTATATGAGAATCTCGTCCAAGAGCCGTAGTGCATATTGTCTGCAGGCTGTTCAGATGATGTCAAGTGTTGTTGTAATAACCAACCTTCTGTACTTTTTCCCTCACGAAATGGCAAAGTGCTATATTATGTGTTGTTTCTCTCATGGGAACACTGGATAGCTACTATTGGAAATCGCCCGAAGAGAAGTACTGTCTGAGTACAATGGCAATGAAGATTAATTTTGATTCCAAGTTCATCGAACAAACCAACCATCCAAACAATCCCCAGCAACTGTAGATGCCATTGCTCTATATTTGCCTCTGCTGAACTTCTAGACACTGTCACTTTGTTTCTAGATTTCCAAAGATATAGGTTGAACCTCCATACTGATACCAAGTATCCGGTAATGATCTTCTACTATTAATGACATGCACCCCAATCAGCATTATAGCAATACCTGTAGATCATTTCCCCTCGTAAGCCATCAAAGTATGCCAGAGCCTTCGCGTTCCTGATTTCACATATCTAACTAGTCTCATGCAGCCTCCATAGTGAAGGTCTTTGGAGAGTGGCATATAAATGACTCAGCACGGACACAAATGATATATCAGGCTCTCGTAGTTGTGAGATACAAACAACCTCCAATTACCTTGTATCCTGTAGGATCTTTTAATGTTTCATCAGGACATGGAGATGAATACTAGTATAAATTCAAACGTGTAGTAATTTTTGATTCAATTCCATTGGAGTGAGACTGGTTTGGCACCTGCAAACCCATGTCTGAAGAGTTCTAAAGCATACTTCCTTTGATGTATTAGAATTCCAGCATCACTCCTAGCAAAATTCCAGCAAGAAAGTATCTTAGTTCTCCCAAATTCCTTGATATTTGAAAGCTTGTTGTTGTAACATTCCTTAGTTTGTTGATCATCACTGGATCATTTCCTGTCATAACCGATCCATCTTACATATATAAGAAACTATCATTATCTGTCTTGTTTCCTTTGTGAACAAAGAATAAGCTCGTGTGCTTTGATGAAACCAGATTCAATCAAGGTATGGTAGTTGATGTTACCACTGCCTTGTTGATGCTTGTTTAGGTCCATAGGTGCACTTTAGCAATTTACATACTTGATTGTTTCCAGTGCTGTTGTTAGGCTTTCTACATAAATACCTTGAGCAATGTCTATATACTATTCCTAAAGATCTCCTTGTGGAAAAGCCATTGTACACATCCATTTGATGAATGTGCCAAGATTAGCAGCTGCAATTTGAAATAACCGACCTTACAGTGACCATTTTGACCACTTGGTGAGAATGTCTCTTGGTAATCAAAACCTTCCTTTTGAGGTAACTTTAGCCACCAATCGTGCCTTGATCTTTCTACCCACATCTGAATTATACTTCACCTTGTAAACCCATTACTCACAGCCATCTGGCCTCTTGTCTTTGGCAAGCTACTAATTCCCCAAGTTGATTATCTTCCTAGAGCTTTTATTTCACTTTGCATGCATCCACCAATCTAACATTTGATAGTTTTTTTTCAACAGTAGCTGGCTCATTTTCAACTGAGAACTTTGAAATGAAACTTTGATATTTGTTGGACAAATCCAGAATATCTAGTTATGAAGTTTATGAATACCAAAACATCTGTTTCGTCCCACTTGTGTAATGTAAGCCCTTATGCCAGATTGGAGTTTAACACTCCGAGCAGATTTTTATTGGATGGAAACCATCCTGATGGAGTGAACATTTGTGAGCAAAATTATATGAAAAGAATGAGATATAGTGGGTGTGGCACTATAGTGATCAATTTCATCATGAACAACAGGTCTGTATTGGAAAAACAGGATCAGCTGATGATGTAGAATTGTCTTGAAAGCGGGGAAACCAGACTCACAAAGGGACTATATCTCGATTAACAAAGAATGTTTTGCTCTCCAATTGTATAATTGGTAGCATTGTTGAGTAGTCTCTACCCCACTACGACGATTTTATGGCCTAGGACTAAACTGTCTTGCTTAGAGGAAGATTAGTAGCAAAACATAAGCAGCCTATCACTTTAAATGATCAATTGAAGGAGGCTTTATTGTATAGTTTCTCAAAAAGATGATACACCCACTCAAACTAGTAGAAGCCACTGTTGATCACATACAATGCAGCTTGAAACACAATAAACCCCAAAATCTATCTGGAAAACCTGCATAAAACTTAATAGCTCTGCTGTCTCTAGGAAATAGTTATGTTTTCTTTCCACTACACCATTTCTGTTGAGTTGTATATGGACACGTGCTTTCATGGATAGCACCATGTAAATTGAGAAGTTCAGTGCAATTAGATTACAAAATCAGAACCATATCTGTGTCCTTATTCTTCTGAAATCTTTTTGACAAACGGAGTTTAACTTCTGTTAAAGAAATGCTTTAACAAACTACTAAAACAAACATCTGATTTCAATAATCATAGAAAAGTCCAGTCAATCTTGAATAGTCATCAACAATAGTAAGAAATACCGTAATACCATCAAAGTTTAACTTCTATATGGGGCTCCCAAAAACATCCACATGAACCAGCTGGACAAATATTTGTGACTAATAGTACTGTTAGGACAAGGGCAGCCTAGTTTTTCTAGCAAGTGGACCAAAGTTCACAATAATGCAGTGCAAATTTACTAAACAAACTTATTACAATTACTGGGAATTTTTCTGTTACACTCATAGGTACATGACTAGCCTTTGATGCAAACAGTAGCTTTATCTTCAATATCTTGACTGCTGTAAACATCTCTTGAGGCAGATCTGCTACTTGTGTATCCCACAATGTATAAACCATCTCTTTCTTTACCAGTCCACTCTCACCGTCCCAGAGAGAGATCCTGAAAACACAGTAATGAGGGAAGAAGTGTGGACACAACAATTAAATCTTTAGTCACTTTTGAACAGCCATAAGATTGAACTTGAAGTTGGAAACATAACACTTGTTAAGCATATACCTTTTCTATAGGACAATTTCCAATGTGAGAAAACCTTTGTAGAATCTCTGTAGGGTAAACTGAACACATGACCTGCATTTTCTACAGTCTTTCACAATGTTAAATAATTGGCATATTTATCATATGATGTGTTAGCACCAGTATCAACTACCCCACTGTAATGATCATTTAGATAAGTAAGAAGTTACCTGCCATATATCTACACATGTTGTATCACAAACTGTTGTTTGATTAACATTTGGAATGAGTTTCTGGTTGTTGTGGTTAAACATTGGCATTGGAATCATCCCAGATTCTGGCAGCTGGAGGAGAGAATCATTTTGATAGGTTGTGGGCATGATGATGGAGGATGATTCCTTATAGATTGAGTTCCTGCAACAACTGTGGCTCTCTTTCCTTTGAACTCCTGAGGATATCCAATAAGTTTGAAACAATCCAGCTTTACATGACCAGTTTTGACAATGATCACAACTTCAATTAGTTTGTTACAATCACTTCTCATATGCCCCTTCAGTGACCAAAATCACAGAGAAAGAAGTAGGATTGTATGGCTTCTTGATTCCTAGAATTAGACTCGATGTATACATTGATGTAGGATTTAAACTTTTGGCATTGACATACTTAAATTTGCTGCTAGGTTTTGACTTTCACTTGACTTACATGGCAAACCTGATTAATTGGATAGGAAGTTGATGCATCAACAGATTTGAATACGAGCTGAGCATAACCATATTAAGGTCCCATAAGCAACTGCAACATTCTCGGCCTGAAGAATGACTCAAAAAAAAACTCTTTGATTAGCGACAATTACAAGCTGGTGGTGGGCATGAGCTATATCATTATCCCAAAGACTTTGAGTCTTGAGTAGTACACAGAGATGAAGACACACCTTGAACAAGTGTGAAGATCTCCTTATGTAGCTGAAAAACACATGAGAAACTATGATCTTGTTGAAATTCTTTTATGATCTCCCCAATCAAATGTGTATTGAACAGAAAAGAACACCATATGTAGATCTTACTCACATTGCACAGAATCATGAAACAATATAATGGCATTACACAATCCCAACAGTTGAGCTAAACTCCCTGAAAATTGATCTCGTTTCGCTGTTCCATCAATGAATCCTATTTGTCTTTCCCAAGCAAAGCAACTGCTGCTTTGCTCCACAAAGTTGTAGTTATCCGTTCCGTGTATAAGCATTGATTCCTTATGTTAGTGAGCCAGGCATCAGAGGGTGCAAGGACAAAGGATGAAGATGCTCCAATGGTCGTGGATGCCATTGCATTGAAGGTTCTGTGATGATTTCCCATGCTTGAATGAATCCCAATAGAGAAACCATCGAAATTAACAACTTCCTGATCTTCTCGTTTAAAGAGCCAGTTGCTCTGATACCATGTAAAGGTTACAGATTCTAACAAGAATCCAGTAGCCAAAAGCTCTGTTGGAGCTTCAAGAACAGCAGAGAGGAGAGAATGCAGATTCAATTGGCAAGAGAGAGAATTCTTCATAAAGCTTGGTCAATTCACACCATACATCAGTATAGACAAATGACTAACTAAAACTTTGTAACTAACTTGGGAACTAACTGCGTAAATAATTCTGCTAGCTATAATTCAGTATGTAATCCTCACCATAATATACTATATACTTCAATAACTTTCAATGTAATCAAGTATTGTTTATCTTTACACATTACTATTCACATATATAATAAATGAGCAGATATGGGGTTTTATGGTAAAGAGAATATTGAGGTGGAATATCAGAATCATAACAATAATTGACGGTGAAATTACTATTTTATAATGGACACCAGATGATCAATACCTTGGTGTATTCAAAATGTAGTTCCTATGAAAGACTACTATTATGGAATGAGATCTACACTATTATTTAGGATATGATATATATTGGTTGGTAGGTGGAGATTTTAATGTCATTTTAACTCCCGGGAGAAGATTGGAGGACTGCTAATCTATCCTAATATGGAGAAAGATTTTGCTTTCTGTGTAAATTCTTGTGAGTTGGTTGATTTAAGATTCAATGTGAGTCCTTTCACATGGTGGAATGGTAGGGATAATGAGGAGTGCATCTTTAAAAGACTGAACATAATACTTGTGAATAATATTGTTTTAGGAGAAATGGGAACGTGAGATTAAATATTCTTTCCCGGTCTGGGTCTGATCATGCACCAATGTTGTTATCTTGTGGTGGAAAATTTCAACATTTTAATAAGTCTTTCATATTTCTTAAATTTTGGACTGAGAATGAAGAGTTTAAAGAGGCGGTGCTGCAAAATTAGATTGTTGATGACACCTAAAATATTTTTGTAAGCTTGAAGATGAAAATAAAGAGAACTAAAAAGGCTCTGACAAAATGGAGTAGAGATTGTTGTGGGGATATTTTCCAACAACTAATAATCAAGGAAGAAATTTTTCAGAGTTAAAGGAAAAACTATTTGAGGAGACTGTTGGGTTATATTTGCCCTAAATTTCTTATCATAAATAGATTTTCCTTGTAGGAAAAGGTTTTGGATTGACTTACTACTTTGCTTGTAGGAAAAGGTTTTAGGGACTCTACTAAATAGAGGCATGTTCCTTCTAACTTAATCAACTTACCAATTGTAGTTCTAAGGGCTTTGAGAGTTTGGTTAGAGGGAGAATTTGGGGGTACAAGCTGATACGTTATCACTTGTGTGAACCTCCATGTATTCTGAGTGAATTTGTTGAGGTTGTTTCCCTCTGTATTTGTACTCTCATATTTATAGTGGATTGCTCATCTCCTTTGTGGACGTAGGTAGATTGACCGAACCACATTAAATCTTTGTGTCTTTCGGTATATTTCTCGTTGTCTTCTTACTTGTGGTCTTTTGAGGTTTGCTTTGCTAGCTTCCGCATTTACACCTGCTTATTTCCGGTCCTAACAGATGACACCTAAAATATTTTTGTAAGCTTGAAGATGAAAATGAAGAGAACTAAAAAGGCTCTGACAAAATGGAGTAGAGATTGTTGTGGGGATATTTTCCAACAACTAATAATCAAGGAAGAAATTTTCCAGAGTTAAGGAAAAACTATTTGAGGAGACACCATCTACTGTCAATAGAGCAGTACTTAGTAGAGTTCATGTTGAGTATACTAAGTACCTGCACTTTCAGGAAGAGCTTTGGAGGCACAAATCATGTATTTAGTAGTTCACAGAGGGTGACAAAAACACTAAATTCTTTCATAACACGGTAAAAGGCAGATGATAAAAGGCAGAAGGAAAAGACTGAACATTGCTAAGATAGAAAGCTGATGGTACACGGGCTAAAGGCAATGAAGTAGAGGAAGAAGCCATAAGGCTTTATCAAGAGTAGTTTATTAGAGAGGCAACTGATATGGAGATGAATTTAATTGATTTAGTGTCTGGTATGGTATCTCAATAAGGTAATGTTAAATTTAATAAACCTCCTATAGTAGATGAACTGATGAAGTAAGATGGGTAGTTTTTGAGTTAAATGGAGACAATGCTTGTGGTCATGATGGATAAACTGGTTATTTTTATCAGGTTTGCTGGGTCATTGTTGGTAATGATGTATTTTCTATACTTCAAGCCTTTTGGATGGTTTAACTTAACCAAAATAGATTACTCACACAAATATGCTTTTAATCCCTAAAAGAGAAAATGTGTCTTTTTCAAATTTAAGACCTATAAGTCGGAGTGCCTTCTTAAAGAAGGTTCATATCTAGACTCATTCATGATAGGATAGAGGTGATGATTCCTAATCTTATCTTTTCTAACCAGTCTAGATCTGTCAAAGGTACGAGCACTACTAAGAATGTCTTACGCCCCATCGGGAGGACCTAATAACCTCGTCGGGGTATAAACGCATGATTGTGGTGTGATCACTAAAACTACTGCCTAATAGAGGGGGCTTATAAATCTACAGGGACATGTAGTTTTGAGACTTTAGGCTATGTTAAACCCTAGTGCAATTTGGTGCTAACTTTACCCCCACTGAATGTAAAACTAAAATGCAATTGAAATATAGAGTAGCTCAAAATACTAATATTTATTTGATAATATGACATACATATACGAAAGATATGACATTCGAATTCTGAAGCATGATTGTCTGACTTATATGCCTAGCAAGTATAATTCATGAAATGCTAATAACTAACACAAGCTAGGGTTTCTGAGTTCTATACATAAGACTACACTAATTCTCCAAGAAACATGTAATTAACATTTTAGAGACTATATCAGCTCAATTGCAGTGAATCCCTACGATTTTGGAACCCTAGGTGTGAACAATTTATGAAGAAACTGAAGAATTGACTGAATTCCAGGGACCAAATGGATGAGAGGAATTAACTAGTGAGATCTCATATGTCTGGTGACAATATCTACAGAAAAATCCTTCAGATTTCGAGGCTGAACTTGAATAAGACCTCTACTTGTTCTTGAGATAAACTGACGCCTCTTTCTCTTCTTTTCTTTCTAAGTTAGAATTTTAGGAGAATGAGGGTATTGGGTAGTTTCTAACTAATTACTTGGGGTCAGAATAAGTGAAACGACATAGTTTCAGTACCAAACGACGTACTTTAAGTACTATCAAGTCCCGAACCTACACCTTGTATGTGGACGACACCCGAGAATCATCGTTGTTCCCTAAGCGAATCCTTGGCCTGTTATTACTCAACGAAAACTTACTCAAGTGAAATAGGAATTTAAATGCAACTCAACTCATAAAGATACCATTAATATAAATAGCTTAACTCAATATGATTTGAAATACTCAATAAACATAACAGATCAACTCAAGTCTTTAGAACATCACAAATGGAAAAGACTTTAAACAAAATACTATCTAAGAAGCCTATAAAATACTATGATGAAAGTCGGGACAAGACCTATGACATCTTAATAAACTGGAAGTAAATGTGGAAACCTCTGGAAGCAAGGAGGCTCACCAAAGCTAACTGTGACTATAAATAGTATCAAAAGAGTGCTTGTTGATGACCCTAAATACCTGTCTCTGCATCATGAAAAATGCAGGCCAAATGGCGTCAGTACATTGAATTGACATCTCTCAATTATGACTATGGTTATATGTGTACCTTTACATAGATGTTAGGTACATTTGTTCCAACTTTAATTTTTTATTTGTTTATTTATTAAGTTACTTTATTTTTTTCTGTAATATCTTGCTTGTTTTTTTTTTTTATAATATTTAATTAGTTTAAACTTTATGATGAATTTGGAAAAAATAGTGGTAAAAGACAAATATTGGAAAGATAAAATAATAAGGGAGGAGGAACTAGTAGTTCTAGTTTCAAACATTTGCCACCTAGATTTGAATTTAATACCGATGATTATACTCATGTTGATGAAACTTCGTTTATGTCATGACCAAATATTATTGAATATAATTCCAAAAATGAAATAGATCATGAGACATTAAACATATGTTTTACTAATTTTGAAGAAGAATTAGATGAGGAAGTAGAAATAAATGACGCCGAAGATGAGACCCCTACCCCTACTAGTCCGTCTATTGAATTACCAGAACAAAATGCTATACCCCATTTACCTACCTATTCAAAGACTGTTGTACGTGTTAAAAGGTCTTTAGTATGGACACTACTTTTACTTGCACGAAATGTATATTTACCATGAAACATATGACTAGGGGAACACAAAGGGGGACGAGACGACTGAGAGCAAATTTGAGAAAATGTAATAAAGAATTTGCTCGCCTAGATGATATAGAAAAGTCTAATAGAATGGGAATACTCATACCTAAAAATTCTGTGGGAGTTGGAGGTTCTAAATACGGTTCAAAGTATGTCAAATATGACTAACCCAGCTGGCCCAAGCACACACCGCACATATCGTAAAGAAAAATAGTAGGAAATTGGCTAAAATGGCTACTGCTTGTGGTTTTCGCTTTTCATTTCCTTCACATCCTGAATTTATTCATTATATTCAAGAATTGTATAACCCAAATTATGAAGGTATTCCAAGAAGTACAATTAAAAGTGGTATTTTATAAATATCAAAAGAACATTGTCATTTTCTTTGGAATTTATTTGTTTATTATGATGATAGATTATAATCTATTACTTTTGATATGGAATGTAGTCTTAATGGTAATGATTATTTTACTGTTACTCTCCATTAGATTGAACATGAAAGAACATGCAAAAATGAATATTAGGGCATAAATATGTGGGAAAAGGGTCAAAAATACCCTCAACTTTAGTTTATCATTTGACTTTACCCTCACCGTTAAAATAAAGTTAAAGATACCCCTCCCGTTACTTATTCCACCAAAATTACCCCTCATTAGAAGGAATCCCCAAAATTGATCCAATCTATCCAAATTTAAAAAAAAATCCTACTCCCTATTTTTTATCCAATGACCCGACCCCTCTAGGATTACCCGATTAACCCAATGCCCTGTTACCCATTGTCTCTTTTTCTCCATTAGAAGCTAAGTGAAGGACAATCCTCTATCGAAGAAAATCCTTCCATCAGAAGTTCAACTGCAATGTAACCCTATATAAATAGGCAATGGAGATGGGGATGCTGGAGTTGTTTCTCTTGTAGTTTTTTTTTCTAAGTTGATAGACTTAGACTTATGTTTTTGTGACAAGTTTGAGTTTGATGCAATTCTTGCTGAATGTGCTAGGATTACAGATTGTGGGGTGTTGAGTTTGATGCAATTATGTTGCTCGGAGGAATTGGCTTTGGCAGATTTTGTACAAAAAGTAACTGATTTAGCTGGTGAGGCTATTGCTTCAAGTGAGAGTTTTAAGCGGGTGAACTTGTCAGGATCAGTATATCAATATTCCGCCAAAGATTATGCGTTAAGTATTGTGGTATTACTACTTAGTCTAAAATTTAGTATCTATTGGGGCATTAGGATTATGTGAGGTATGGGGATGCTTCTCCTGTAAGTGATAATATGTTTGTTTCTGGTCTTATGATCATGCAGTGAAAGGTGGAAAATTTCTATGTACAGTGGAGAGTCACAACAAGACTGTGACTTCGCCCTGTGTTGGTAAAATTGGGAAGGACAGTGGTGAGGAGGCGCAACAATACCAGATTTTGAGTGTGGCTTTTGATGGATATATGAAGGTGTTGATTTTATCTTATGAGGTAAATTCAACTTCATATTAACGAGGGTAAAGTCAATCAATAAACGAAAGTTGAAGGGTATTTTTTACCCTTTTCCCTAAATATGTTGAAGAAACTAAAATCGGTTCTTATATAGCATAAAACATAGGCATTGTTTTACAATTTTATGGAATATTTGATAAAATAAAGAGTGTCACTTTAGATAATGCTTCTAATAATTTAAAAGCAATTGATTATTTAAAATGTAGACTTTCTCCAATTGATAGTGATTCTTTTCATATTAAGTGTGCTGTACATATTTATAATTTGATAGTAAAAGAAGGTATTTCTCATTTGGAATTTCTTGTGAAAAAATAGGATTTCTTGAAATTGGATTTTAAAATAAAATAAAAGCTAGAATTATAAAATTCAAAAATCGTTGCAAAGAATGCAGACTTACATATAGAAAAGTTCCTAAAGAAGTATGCACCAGATGAAATCTTTTATTTGAAAAGCTTGATGTTGCTTATGTTTATCAAGAGCCGACACGATTAGTTTTTAACACTCATATGCAGACCCAAATTTAAGAATTGGTTATGAAGATTGAGAAAATACAAAAGAACTTATTAAATTTTTAAGTGTTTTTTTAATGAAGCAAAAATTGTTGTTTCTGGTCAATATTATCCAACAATTTCTTCTATTTTAGTAAATATTTGTGCTATTTCATCTGAATTTGCAAAATATAAAGTAAAAGATCGATTTAAAGAATCACTTATTTTTATGATTGACAAATTCAAATTTTTCCCCTATTCCTCGAATCTATTTATCTGATATTCTATTCAACCCAAATTAGAAATTAAAGGGTGTTGAAAGAATGGTTGAAAAAAATATCCAAATTTAGAAATTGAAGTTGATGAAACTCCTAGTGTTGAAGATTATAAAAAAATCATAATAACAAAAGCTAGAGATTTATTTAATAAATATACAGCTACAAAAAAATATTCCAATAGTTGAACCTCCATCTTCTAGGCCTAAAAGTGATGATATAGATGAGTTTATGGATGATTATCTTGGTCTTGAATCCTCTACCAATAATGATTTTGATTTATGTTCCAATCAAGAACGGAAAAAGATTAGGAATGAAGAAGGAAAACCTCAAGCTCAACTACTAGTATGGTGAAAGAATCGTGAAGTTATTTTTCGAACCTTGGTAGGGTTGTTCGAAATGTGCTAGCGATTCATGCATCATTGGTCGCTTCGGAGCAAGCCTTCAACGCAACGAGATTTATGATTGGAGATCATCAATATTTATTAGCAAAGGATAGTTTAGAAATATTAGTGTTATTTTAAGATTGAGTCAATACCGAAAGAAGAAATACCAGACTACCACAATTAAGTAGCAAAATAGAACACGAAATAGATGAAATATTTGGTGATAATAGTGATAATGGCATGAAAGCAATGGAGGAAGAACGACAATGCTGAAGTTCCAAATAATGTTTCTTTTGAAATGATACAAAAGTTACAATTTTTTTTTAAATTTGTTTTCCAATTATTAGTATAATAATTAATATTCAATACCTAGATTAGGTACTTTCTAGTATTTGTATTTGTATAATTTATTTGTTTGAATAAATATTCGACTATTTTCCATGACTTTCTTTAAAATAGTCTCTTATATTTAATACAAGTCATTTCATAAATTTAATTTTCAACTATTTTTATATTAGCCTAATATGAAGTTGAATTTTATGGTTTAAACTTTAAAGTTCAAAATTGAATTTTAAAGTATAAAGTTTAAACTTTAAATTGAATTTAAAATTTCAAGTTTTTAAATTTATAGTTAGTTTACAAAATGTTTAAAGTTTAATGATTAGACTTTAGATTTTTTAACTTGAAGTTTCAATTTATAAAACTTCAATTTGAAACTTTAAACTTTAAAGTTTCAAATTGAAGTTTTATAAAAAGTTAAAAGATTAAGTTAATAAATATTCAATAAAAATATTAAAATATAATAATTTATAATATTAATTATATTAGAATTAAAGTTCATAAAAAAAAACTGTTACAATGATCAAGTTTCGACACCGGCTCAAACCGGTTACTATGGGATTGGGCGGAACTTTAAAAATTTTTCCGATAGAACCGGTTTTGATCGGTAAGATCTGGTTTTGGTAATTTTCCCCTTTAACAAGGAAAGGTCCTGTTGTACCGGTCTGGTCCACTTGTCGGACTTAGCTTGAACTAATAAAAAGGACGACATACTCACCCGTTTCAACTCAACTCAATTCAAGAATACTCAACTCAACTCAATATGAAAGCAACGATGAAGATGCAATATATATTTAGCTCTTAAAATAGTAATTAATAACTCAACGTATATAAAAGTACAATAATAAACTCTTTTTTCTTATTTGGGAGATTCTCTAACCGACAACAATCAGCAACAGTTACGTGATGATACAACGTCTTGCCCACGGTATCAAAACTTTCCTATACCTTGACGGTGTGTAGGACATCCTCAAGTAAGTGAATCCACTAAGCTATGCTTAAAAGCAATAAGGACTCATCTACAAAATGATCCTTTACATATGTTGGCATACATGGTTTATGAGGATTTTGAGTTTTCTGAACTCATTCCCGTATCAGTGATCAATAATACTCCCAATAATATATAAATCATGCTCATTTGTTTATAAAAACATACCTCTTCCTCAATTTGAGATAATTACTCAAAAGATTCTCTTAAAAGAGATAATGCTCAAAACTCCTCATAAGCTCGTTTAGAAATCAAGGGTTTCCTCTCGTTTAAAATGCACGTAAGTATTTACACTTGAAAATACTTAGTTACCTTATACTCATTTTGAAATATAAAACTCAACTCTCAAAATAATTTATGAATCATTGCAAAAGACTTCTCAAAATGACTCGAAAGGACTTTCTCTAACTTTCCTCTTAACTCTAACCTGAATTTGAAATGTGAATTCAAGAGATATGATTAGGATACACATGATATATCAAGGATTAATGAAATATGTAAGTGTAGATATCAAGTAGAGAACATGGGTACTATTCGAGGGAACACACACAAAAAGAAGGATTGGTGGGTAGGGGACGTGACACAATGAGTGGTGAAAAGTGCCAGCCCCAAAACTACTGAACAGTAGTTAGGGCGCAATGAATGGCGCACCACGACATGCCCCAAACTACTGAGTAGTAGTTCTGGCGCAGTGGTAGAGTGCCTCTCCACCTCATGCCCAAATGTTTGATAAATTTTTCTTCTCAATTCCAAGGCCTAACTCATGTAGAATCAAATGAAATCCTTCAAAATACTTTCGAAACATAAACCCAACACTATTAAATAAAAATCAACACAAAACCCATAAAGAACAACACTCATTCGTAAGACCCTCACCTCAAGAACTCAAAAAGAGTTTATTGTCAAAGAATGAAGCCCAAAACCTGAATAACTTCATATAAAAATCTCAATATATACAATCTCATTAACGAATTCTTAATGGAAACTCATTATTGACATGAAGTGAACAAACCCATCACTATGAAAGTTACGTAACTCAAAAGATCAAAATTCTTCGCAAAAATCCGCAAAGTTTGCAAAAATCTTAAATATTCTTCTTTTTCTCCTCTTGAACTTTTCCCAAAAAATCCCTAAGATCTTTTGGAATGACTAAAACTGATTGCAATCAACTTAGAACCCTATAATGGGGAAAAAGCACATAGTCCTAGTGTGGTAAGGAAAATACTAAAATACCCCTACTTAAGATGGATTAATTTCCTTAAGTAAATAGACAACACTAAAATAAACATATCTCCTTCATTCGAACTCAAAATTTAGAGAAATTTGCGGCGTTGGAAAGAGGACTCAACGACCTTCGATTCAATACCTAATAGGCAACCTAAATCATCTTGTACTGAAAGTTATGGTCGTTTTAAGTTGACCCAAAACTCACAATTGAAGAGTAACTTGTACCAATCTCAATTTATCTCTTTCTATGACCGAGGTGTTACAAGTACCAAAAGCATAGAGGATAATACCAAAATGATCGAGACTTAAAATATGCTGAAGTGACGTTCACTAGGGGCTTGACGGGCTGTCTAAGGTATGATGGCCCATCTAGTGGGTCGTCATGCTGCCTAACCTGATTGAGCTTCATTAAAATAGTCATAATTTGTACTCTAGGCTCAGAATTAAGGAAAGTTGGTGGAGTGGAAAGGAGGGATCAAAAACCTTTAATTTATAGGTTATGTTCCACTTGTTTACTGAAAGATATGATTGTTTTAAGTTGATCCAAAACTAAAAGTCCGATATGTATCTTTCACAAACAACTTCACGGACTGTGTAGGCATCCGTGGACCTTCAAATTATCCTCTGGTGCAAACTCACCATCTAGGTTACTTGTACGGACCTCTTGATGGGCCGTACAACTCACCACGACCCGTTAAAGACACCGTCTAGGTGACTCCTTCACAGGCAACCCTTGTAGGATGGTTCACGATGCCCTTGATGAGCTGTGAACCCCTAGAAGAACCATCTAGGGTTGGGTATAGATGGAACATGCCAAGTCTATCTTGGATGATCACTTATAAAGCCCTTAACGGGCTGTGGACCCCCAAAAGGCCTGCCTACAGTGCCGTGAAGGTTCCATGGTCCTTTTGGGTTTTTGGTCTTCTGCCGGATGGCCCACACACTTCTTCAACAAGGAAATGTGAAACACTGGATGGATTGCTGCTATTTCTGCTGACAACTCTAACTCTTAAGCCATATTACCAACCATTTTTCAGGATTTTGTAAGGACATACTATATTTGGAATTGAGATTCTCTTTCTTGCCAAATCTAATTACCCTATTTATGGCGACCCTTTCAGAAAAACCCAATCAGCGATTTCAAACTCTAAGTCTCTTCTTCTCACATTTTCATAGGACTTTTGATTAATCTGAGTTGTCTTTAGTCTATCTATGTTGAGCTGAACTCTCTCCATACCATCATGTATTAAATCTAAACTAATCAAGGTTGCTTCACCTAATTTGAACCAACCAACTATAGACATAAATCTATTATTATACAATGCCTCATCTAAATTCTGGAATGGAAGCGTTATTTTAAGTAAATTCTATAGAGGTAGGTGATCATCCACCTACCCTTTAAATTGATCATGCAAGCTCTAAAAATTTTCTCTAAGGTCTGAATTGTACGCTATTTCTGACTATTTATTTGCGGATGAAATGCGATACTGAGATTAACCTGAGTACCCAGACCTTTATGACATGACATCTAGAAATGAGATGTAAACTGATTACCTCTATCTAAGATGATAGACAAGTGAACCCTATGTAACCTGAATATGTGGAGTCTAATAAAATCCCCCACTAAATCTTTAGTCTTGACTGCAAATTAGTGAGCTAAATTAGCGACTTTTTCCACTATTACCCAAATAAAGGCATATTGTATGGGAGTATGGGGTAAACCCGTAATTAAATTCATGCTTATCACTTCCCACTTCCACGTTGGAATGCTAATCTAGTGAGTCACACCTCCAGGTTTTTGATGTTCAACTTTAACTTATTGGCATTTCGTGCACAACCACAAAGTCTGTAATATCTCTCTTATTGTCGTTCCACCAATATACTTCTCGTAGATCACGGTACATGTTAATGGCACCTGGATGAATAAAATATCAGGAATTATGGACTTCTGTAAGGATCTACTTTCTGAACTCTCCCACTTTAGGGACACATAAGTGACCCGAGAAATGGAGCACACAGTCTCCCCTTGGGAGAGAACCTCAACTCTCTTTAAATTAATTGCACCCTCCAACTAAAGCAATATAGGATCATTATCCGATTTCTCCTCAACCTTTTCTATGAGTGAAGATTCTAATATTTTGGACTATCATACTACCATCTGGCATGTCCATTAGTCAAACTCCTAAGAGATAAAGTCGGTGAATTTCCTTGGCTTTTTTTTTCCTTCTCTTTCTCAACATGTTCCAAACTACCCATGGATAGTCTCCTGAGGGCGTCAACCACTAAATTGGCCTTACACGGATGGAAGAGCACATTTATGTCATAGTCCTTGAGAAATTCAAGCCATCATATTTTATGAATATTAAACTCTTTCTAGGTGAGCACATACCAGAGGATCTTATGATCTGTGAAGACATCAACATGAACACCATACAAGTAGGTTTTCCAAATATTTAGGGAAAACATGGCGGCTGCAATCTTGAGTTCATAAGTTAGGTAGTTGTTTTATGGACCTTAACCTTTCTGGAAGCATAAGTAATGACCTTAACTTGTTGCATCAATACCTAGGCTGACACTAAATGCATAACAATAAACCAAATAACCATCTGGTAGATTCAATACATGAGTTGTAGTCAATCTGGTCTCTAGTTCTAGAAATATTTTCTCACACCTGACCACTAGAAATTAACCTTTTTCTGAATCAAATTGGTGAATGTGGAAGCTATAAATGAAAATCCTTCACCAAACCTCGTGTTGTAACTAACCAAACCTAAGAAACTTCTGATGTTAGTCAAAGAGGTGGGAATGGACCAGTGTTGTAATGCCTCAATTTTCTAAGAATCCTGTTATATCCTCTTGATAGATACAATATGACCAACGAACGCGACTGACAATAACTAGAATTCATATTTTTTGAACTTAGAAAATATAAGGAGATCTTTGAGGCTTTAAAAAAGAACTCTCAATTGAGTTGCATTTTCTTCATTATTCTTAGACTAGACGAGGATTTTATCAATAAAGACGATGACAAACAAATCTGAATACTGTTGATCACCCTTTTCATTAAGAGCCTGTTTGGATCAGCATTAAAAGCTGGTAAGACTGGACTTAAAAGCTTGATTTGCTGAACTACTTAGACTTTTGGCAAAACTGAAAATAAAGTATTTAGTTAAAAAACAACTATTTTAAGCCAATAGTTAAAGCTGGGGTAGAGGTGCTTTTCTTTTTGTAGCTTAAAAGCTGTTTTAAGTTGACCAAATTTATGTGTGTGACCTTAATTATGTGTTCTACAATCTCCAACATGAAACATAACCCTCTATCCCCCCCAGAACAGCTCTTTCGTTACATTTTGACCTTTTCACGTTGGGCATAGAACTTTCAACCTTTTATCCAAACACATTAAGCTGATTTTAAAAAAAATAAGTTTAAGATACTCAAAAGTCTTTGTTAAAGCTGGATTTTATTAAGCCCATCCAAAAACGGGCCCTAAGTCCAGTAAAGTTGCAAGAGCATTTGTTAGTCCAAAATACATAATTACAAATTCATTATGACCATATTGAGTCCTGAATTCTGTCTGAGGAGATCACTATCTCAGACTCTCAGCTGATGATAGCCTGATTTGAGTTCTATCTTAGAAAAACAACTAGAACCCCAAATCTGGTCGAGCAAGTCATCAATCCTGGGGATGTGATATTTAATCTTGATCATGACTTTGTTCAACTGACCATAGTTAATGAGCATTTTTAGAGAATTGTCGTTCTTACACACAAACAACACTAGATCACCCTATGAAGAGATACTAAGTCTGATGAAGCCTAGAAAAGAAAGGTTTTTACCTGTTCCTTTAACTTCGTTAAGCAGATGGAGCCTCGCTTGAAAGAGCGAATCAAAAATAAGTTGGATTCTAGGAATGACGGCTATAATCCGAAAGTCGATTTCCCTTTCAATAGGAACTACAAGAAGATATTCTATAAACACTTCTGGAAACTCATTTACAACTAAATTGACTCTAGAGTGGGGTTTCTACATTTTAATTCTTAACCCAAACAAGGTGATAAATATACCATTTGAAAATCATTTTTTCAGACTTGAGGTAACAGATAAATTGACCTACATGCACTGAGTTACTAACCTTCAAATAAGACTAACTCCTTTGAAAACCGAAACCAAACAATCCTAGTTCTATAATTGACCGAGGCATTGTAGGAATGTAACCAATCCATGCCTAAAATGATACCAAAATCTACCATTTCTAACTCTACAAGGTTTGCTGGGGGGACTTTTTAAAATCTATGACAGGGCAATATTTGTAATGCGTTTAGCTATAACCGGCTCACCAATTGGAGTAGAGACGTAGACGGGTTCGGAAAGAGTTTCTCTACTAACACTAAAGTTTACTGCTATATAAAGAGTTACAATAGAAAGTGAAGACCTTATGTAGTTTATACCATAAACATCTAATAATTGGAAATGGTCTTGAACGTACTCGTGACCCACATTAGGCGAAACTACTCCCCATCTTATCGAGTTTGAAGAGCATAAATTCACTATTGTTGGATCGGACCACCACCTGGTTACAAAGTGGAGTTACCTACTAAGTGGGTAAATCTCGATGGATTGTGTTACTAACTTAAGTGATAACGCTTTACTACTCCGTGATTTCTTTTATTAAACTGAGCAAAAGGGAATCATTTAATTCCTTCACGCCCCACAAATAGGTGAGGGTAAATATATGTAAAAGAAGTTAACTCATTGCATTGTGATGTACATTGAACAGTTATGAGTACATAGTACGATTATAGTGAGATTACACACTAGATTATACTAGGAAGAGTTAGTTACAAGTTTGTTTAGACAGTTAGTTACAAGTTGGTTAGTAATTGGACGTATATAAAACTCATGTAATGTGTGGCATTGTTGCTTAATGCAGTTCTTCTTTCTATCCCAACTAAATTGCTTCTATTCTACGTGTTCTGAGCAGCTTAAGCTGAGATTTGGCCATGGAATTCTTGTAGATCCATAGGATTTACATGGTCTCAGACGCGACTGGTGTCTGTAATATGAGACAAAAGGAATAGAGTTGTTATTCGATGGTTTCTAATGGAGATTCAGCAGGGGGAAAAATGTCACAGGAACATCAATGGCATCCCCCACCACCCATAACGACCCATGATCATCTTCATTCCTGGATAACCTTGCATCCATATGATTCACCAGGCTAACTCAAACATTGGAATCATTGCTCACAGGAACAGATAACTACACTTTGTGGAGCAAAGCAATGCAGTGCTTTGCTTGGGCAAGAAACAACGTAGGCTTCATTGATGGAACAGTGAACCAAGATCAACTTTTCAGGGAGTTTAGGCTCACACTGGGGATCGATGTAAATGCCATTATGTTTCATGGATTCTGGAAATGTGAGTAAGATATACACAGTGGTGTTATTTTCGTTTCAAGATACACTTTGATTTGGGAGGATATAAGGAGAAAGTTACAACAAGATCAACAGTTCTCGTGTGTTTCAGCTACACAGGAGATCTTAACCCCCTTGTTCAAGGTGTTGTCTTCTATCTACAGTATACTATTCAAGACTCAAAGATCTTTGGGATGAATATGATAGAATCATGCCCCACAAGCTTGTAGTTAATTGTCCTAAATGACTAAGGAGTTTTTGAGCATCTTCAAATCAGAGGTGTTGCCAGTTCCTTATGGGACTTAATGATGGTTATGCTCAAGCTCGCAGGCAAATCCCTGTTGAGCCATCCAATTCCATAGCATTAATCAGGGTTATGCCATGATAAGTCAAGGATTGAAAGTCAAAAACTAGCAGAAAACTTTAAGTAGATCATGCCAGAGAAAGTTTCAAATTAAATCCTATGCAATGTATACATCAAGGTTAGTTCTAGGAATAGGAAGCCATACAATCCTAATAGTTTTTATGTGAATATTGTCACATGAATGGGGAATATGAGAAGTGATTGCAACAAATTATTGAAGTGGATTCATTGCACAAAACTGGCCATGTAAACTTGCTGTTTTCAAAGCTTATTGGAGATCCTACAGAGTTAAAGGAAAAGAGAGATCAGTTTGTTGCAGGGAACCTAGTCTTGAAGAATCATCAATCATCATCATGCTCACAACCTACTCAAACAGGAAGTATCATCAAGAGCCAGCATCTGGACAATGCATGCCCATGTTTACACCAAACAACATCAGAAACTATTCAAATGTTGAATCAAAACAAAGTTGGTGTACATTGGAGCTAATATGGCAGGTCGCGTAACTCGTACTTATAAGGAACCTGTTCAATACAGTGGGTTGTTGATATGGTGCTCCCACATTGATTAAATGATGTAAGCATTTACATTGTGAAGAATGATAGAAAATGCAGGTAGGGTTAGTTTGCTATGGAGAGTCTGCAAGGTTTCTCAATTGGAAAGTGTTCCCCTATAGACAAAAAGGGTGACATGCTGAAACAAGTGTTGTCGCATTCCAGACTTCAAATTCAATCTTATGTCCGGTTTCAAAAAGTGAGCAAAAGATTTGAAGTGTTGTGGTCACCTTCTTCTCATTACTGTGTTTTTCGGACATCTCATATGGGGAAGTAGTGAGGGTGGAAAGGGTACCATAAAAGGATGGATATACATGGTAGATACACACAAGTTAGGAAGATATGACTCAGAGAGATTGTTAAACAAGCACGACAAGATGTGAAGCTAAGGCTACTGTTGGCACCAAAGAGTATGTCATGTGCCTATGAGTGTATCAGGACAGATTACCATTTCCAATAAGTTTGGTAGTAAAATTTGCATTAATAATTGTGACATTTGTCCACTTGCTAGACAAAAACTAGACTGACTTTTCCTAACAGTACTAGTAGATCAACAAGTATTTTCAGCTGGTTCACTTAGATGTTGGGGGACCTATAGTGGTTGAAATTTGCAGGTATGAGATATTTTCGTTATGTTGTTGATGACTATTCAAGTGGACATGGATTTTTTTGTTTAAAATGAGATTGTGAAATCAGATAGTTCTTTAGTTGTTAAACATTTCTTTACGAAGTTGAAACTCAGTTTGGAAAAAGGATTCAGAAGATAAGGTCAGACAATCGGTCTGAATTTTTTCAACTACAATTGCAAGAGCTTTCAAGTTAGAGGGATATTATCCATGAAGTCGTGTCCATTACACATCAACAGAATGTTGTAGTGAAAGAAAAATTAGACACATCTAGAGACAGCAAGGAGCTATTTAAGGTCAAGCTGGTTTTCCAGATTAATAGATTTTGGGGTTTTGTGTGTTCAAAGCTGCAGAATGTGCTAAACAGAGACCTTCTAATAGTTGAATGGCCCTGTGTCATCTTTTGAGAAGAAACTATACAATAAGCCTCCTTCAATTGATCAATTAGAGTGAATCGGTTGCTTATGTTTTGCTACTAATCTTACTAAACAAGACAAGTTTAGTCCTAGGGCCCTAAAGTCTGTCCTGATGGGGTATGAGCCTACACAAAAGGGATTACATATATTATACAATTTGGAGAGCAAAACCATTCTGTGTTAATAGGGATGTAGTTTGATTGATCAGTGTTTCCCTTTCAAAGGACAATATACATCTTATCTAATTTACTTATCCAGCAGGACTTATTCAATTATGATGAATTGATCAACTGATGTGCCACCAATCCTCTATACCTCATTTCCTTGTTCCAGATCATGCTGTTCCAATGTCATAGCATCAGGATGATCATCCAGATAATGTGCTCCAATGTCATCTAATCAGGGAGGATCCTTCCCCCACTAGAAACTCAGATAGAAGCATAAACTCCCAATTGGCATAAGGATTACATTACTACAAACGTTGGGGGGACCAACAAATGTCTGTATCAAAGAGACTTCAGTGTAGACTACTCTGGGTTTTTGTCCCACAAACCAAAGTTTTATTTCAAATTCGCAGTTGAGATGAAACAGTACTATGCTAGGCTACATACAAGATGCCCATAGATGTGTGGATGCAATGCAGAGTGAAATAAAAGGCTAAGTATTAGAGATACACCAGATTGCGAACTAGAGACTTGCCAAAGAACAAGAAGGCCATTGGATGTAGATGGGTGTAATAAGGTGAAGTATAATTCAGATGGTGGATGGGGAAAGATTCAAGGCAAGATTGGTGGCTTAAAGGCTATAATCAAAAGGTAAGGCATTTGATTCCAAGAGACATTCTCACCAGTAGTCAAAATGAACTACTGTAAGGTCTGTTATTTCAATTGCAGATGTAAGCATTGGCACATCATCAAATGGATGTGTACAATGCTTTATACAAGGAGATGAGATTTGTATGAAGAGGTGGGAATATACTGGACATTGCCTCAGGTGTAGTAGAAGAACCCCCCAAAAAAACGGGGGGGGGGGGGGACAGGATGGGAAACCCAAGCAAGTATGTAGATTACTAAAGTCCCTCTATGGCCTAAAAAAGCATCAAGACAGTGGTGGAACTCAAGCTTACACACACCTAATGAATCTGGATTCATCAAAGCAAGAGATATTCGCCATTGTTCACAAGAGAAAACAAGACAAAGATAATGATAGTTCTTCATATATTTTTGTGATGATATGTTATTGACAGGCAATGATTCAGTGATGATTCAACAAACTAGGAGATGCTGACAACAGTCTTTCAAGGATCAAAGATTTGGGGCGAGAACTAAGATACTTCTTGGCTGGGGGAATTTGCTAGGAGTGATGCTGGATTCTGATACACCAGAGGAAGTATGCTTTCGAACTCAATTCAGACCAGGGTTGCAGGTTGCCAAACCAGTCTCAAACTCCAATGGGAAACTTAAATCAAAAGCTTACTCAGTTAGTTGATGCTAAACATCACATACTGTCCAGATGAGAACATAAAAGAGACTAAAGGATCAAAGGTTAATGGGAGGCGTTGTTGTATCGCACACTATCGACTTGATATATCATTTGCTGTACAATGTTTATTAAGTCAATTTATGCCCTCTCCAAAGACTTCTACATATGGAAGGCTGCTGCAAGAGAATAGTTAGATATGTGAAATCGAGCACCAGGATTGGTATTTTGATGGCATAACAGGGGGGGAGTGAATTAAAGGTGTTTTGTGATGCTGAGTGGGGTAGGCATGACTTAATGTAGAAGATCAATTACGGATACTGGTACAATATGGAGGTTCAACCGATATCCTGGAAACCTCTAGAAACAAAGTGGGGGGACAGTGTTTAGAGTTCAGCAGAGGCAGACTGATAGGCAATGGCAATCTACAGTTTCTGAGGTTGTTGGATGTTGGGTTTATTTGATGACTTGGCTAAAGATTACCATTCTTTTATTGCATTCAGACAGCACTTCTGCAATTCAACATAGCCAGCAATCCAGTGTTCCATGAGAGACCAAAAACACATAGAGATCGACCCATTTCGTGAGAGACAAGATCAAGAAAGGATTGGTTGTCACACACATTATTGAAGTCATCTGAACAAGCCTTGAAGACCTATTCACTAAGGACCACTTGGACGAGATCTCTCAGACAATCTTGTATCCAAGCTAGGAATGAAGAACATCTTCATAGCTCCTAGCTTTGAGGGAGGGTTGTATGTAAAAGCGTTAAATAATTGCATGTATGTACATTGAACCATGTATTGAGAGCTAATAGTAGGATTTCTAGTGTAGATTACACACTAGTTATTACTTAGGAAGAGTAGTTAAAAGTTTGTTAGACAGTTAGTTCCAAGGTGTAGAAGTGGACTGTATATAACTCATGTAATGTGTGCCCATGTGCTTAAGCAGTTCTTCTTTCTCTCCCAACTAAATTGCTTCTCTTCTACGTGTTCTTGAGCAGCTTCAGCTGAGATTTGGCCATGGATTCTTGTTAGAATCCATAGGCTTTACACTATCACTCCATACCCTATAAGACCGAGTTACCCACTAAAACATACTAGCTAAACAAAACTATGAGGCAAGAAGTTGGGTAGCACAACCTCTAAAAACTGAAGTCTGAACCGTGAAGTTCATTACCTGAATTAGAACAAAATAAACAAACAATGGTAGACAAGCCTAAAAAATAAATATATACTATCTAACCGACGAGGCCACAACCGAAGACATGCTTACTTATACACACATATATATATGCCAATACTATTGGATAGAGGTTGAAATATACAAAAGAAAACCTAGAATATTGTGTACACAATAGCCTCCATGAGTGAGATAAGCACTGTAGGGACAAAGCCCTGACTATACCTAACTGTACAACAAAAGTAGACATCCTCTGACAACATTAGGATATGATGGAGTTTACCAACTCAAAGCTAAATTTGAATCCTAGCAAGTGGGTTGATTAGAGTCCCTACCTGTACCTGCTCGAACAAAACAAAAAGCAACATCCCCAGGCAAAGGGACATCAGTACCAAAATTATACTAGCATGTAAAGTAGAAATAGAATCATAAATATTTATTGTAAAAAGGATAATATAGATACCACCTGAAACTGAAACTCAAATATGCATGGTATGCTCGTATAATCGTATGTCGCAAATATATATACATACCCAACCAAATTCAGCAATGGTGGTGCCTTCCGATAGAGAACCACCATCATATTTGCCAACTTGTGGCATCTGTGTCTCATACGTATAAATGTAGGCAATAGGACCTATACCTATCGATTATAGCTCGGGAGTAAAATGAATAGCATGTCATGTAACACCTATAAGTTACTGTTGTCATGTTTCCTATCTAGGTCCGTTTGTAGTCTTGTTCTCATAACCTCAAATAACTTGTATTTATATCAAAAAAAAAAATCCGTGAAACCATGTAGTTATCTTCCAAAGAAAAGCTTGAAAAACTTAAAATAGAATTTAGGAATTTAGAAGATCAGCCTAAACTTTTTTCAGATATTAATTCAAGTTTAAGGTGTGATTACTTAGTCTAACGCATCCTAGATTTCGTTTAAAAGAGGTACTCCAAACAAGTCTGTTTTATGAGTTTTAAACAATTAAGTATATTAGTGCGTTGCAAGACTAGTGATTACTTTAAAGATTGTATAATAAACTTTAAGTAGGGACAAACAGGGCCCTGGTTACAAGTGATAAGAGTCTCCCGTGATATTTTAAGTCACATCACCCAAGAAAAAGAATATGAATTCAAACATGTGGATATATAATCAAGGATATTGATAAAAGAACATGTAGGTATCGAATACTATAGTTATCTGAATGAGTGGAATATTAAAATAAAAGAATCATGAAAATAATCCAGCTGAGATTCCAATGCCTTTCACTGAAGGTATTTCTATCAAGAGAATAGGAAAATTTCACATTCGACATTTTAGGAATTTTCAAATAATGGTGCTAAAAGGAGGACGTAGCTTAGCGTTAACATACCTTTCTAAAGAACGCTATAATGACAGTAGTTTCTTCATGAAAGTTGTTCCTTATGTCCTAAGCTTTGCAAAAACTATATATACAAAGCTGGTATGTACTTATAAACAGTTCATAATTGATCTAAAATCGGCAGATTTTCCAAATAACCTCAACTTGACAAAATGTCCATAGAACTTCATAAAAACAATCACAAAACAGTACAAAGATGATTACATTAGTTAAGCTTGAGAAAATACATATAACTAAAAACTTATATCTTCAAAAGATATCTCCAAACACGATTAATTGAAGGGGAAAATGATTGCCACGTGGAGAGATCAGGTTTCTAGGCACGGGGCAACTTTTAATGATAAAAGTACCAATAACTACAAACTTATATCTTCAAAAGATATCTCCAAAGGCGATTAGTAGATGGGGAAAATGATTGCCACGTGAAGAGATCACGTTTCTAGACTTGCAGGTTTTTGATTTAATGGGTGTAGGAATTTTAACTCCTAATAGATTGGGATAAAACATCCATGACATTTGACCCAAAGTTAGGAAAATATTACTAGAGAAACTTCGATAACTTTTGCTGACCTTAGTTCCACTAATTTTCTTGACTTCAAAACTTAACATACGACCCTTTAACTATTATACTACATCATAACAAACTATTCTTAGCATGATGTAAATTCATAAGCTTTATCCACAAGGTATATGACTATTTAGACATTTCAAACGTGTGAAGTACTACCCGAGCAATTTCTTGAATTACAGACTTTGTTTAAGGGGTCCCTTTGACCTATAACTTCACTTTACTTCCTTGACATTGCCACTTTTTTGAAATCTTAATATCCAACATACATACAAAGTCATATACACCTCATATAACCATTCCACACTACACCACATATATTATGCAAGAATAGCTAAAAGGTACGGGATCTTACATAACCCATTTCCTGACTGATCGCACCAAAAATACCCCTCTATACCAGAAAGACACACACCCATATGATTTTTACCATACTTTGGACTAGATGGAAAAATCTGGTCACCTGAAGCACTTCCTTAAGACTTAGAGCCTGATGCCCTCCCTTTCGTATCTTGTTAAAACCTGGGGTACGGAGCACCAGTTTATGAAGGCACTGGGCTATAGACCTTTGCTAAAACTCTAAGCAATTTACACTGCTGGACCTCTGCTGAGAAATTCATAGTTACCGGTTTGAACTTTTTTGGTATCCTTAGCCATTTCCTTGAGCTTATCTCTCTTAACCTACTGCGCGTCGATGATTATTCTAGATATATATAGATCCCCTAATAACATAACATTCCTACACTCTATCTTTACCAGATCGGATACTCCAAACAAGAACTTACCCATGTATTCTTTTAGATCGTCCACCATATGTGAAGCATACATGGAAAATTGAGTGAACTTTAGCCCGTATTCCTAAATTGACATCGTCCTCTGCCTCAATTTTATAAATTCATGGGATCTTACCTCCATCAACTCTCTATTGAAAGAACTTATCCAAAAAAATCCAATAAATCAGTCCCAGATCACAGAAGCTGCATCCGCGCCCGTGTTGTCTTTTCACTAGGTGAACCAGATATGAGCCACATCCTTGAGTTGATAATATGCTAGTTCAACATTATCAATACCAGTCACTTGCATTACAACAAGAATCTTCTTGATTTTATGAATGTAATTCTGTGGGTCCTTACTAACCTTCGACCCTAGAAACTCTGCTAGATTCATACTAACATAATATCATACCTTGGTTGCAGCTGATCCACTAGTGGGGTTTGCAGAAACTGGGGCTACTGACTGGCCTGGTTGACTATGGTCTAAGCTAATAAATGGATCACATTACGAAACTTTGTGTTCCTAACCTCATGTTTCGAGACTAAAGGAACTACGTTAGCATTGCGTGTGTTAGAATTGTCACAACCCAAACCCAAACCCTAGACGTGGCCGACACTCGAAGACCATTGCTGGTCCCCAAGCAAACCCTCATCTTGGCTAACTACAAGCAGAAGACTTACTTAAGCATACAAAGCTTAAAAACTGAAGAAAGATTCATGAAACTAAAATACAAAGCTTTAAGTCAAATGGAAACTTTGAATAAAATAAATTATTCAACTCGCCATAAATAAGACAACTTTAGTCTTTAAAATATTTAAGTGAATATATGATAAACATAGACTCCTTAACTATACTGACTATCTATGAAGCATCTAACTGATAATGATAGAAGTCTAGACAAGACCCACGACATCCTGACTAAACTAAAAAGTAAATGAAATACTTTGGAAGCAAGAAGGCTCACCATAGCTAACTTGAATCTCGTATGTATCAACGAAGCTACTGCTGATGATCCTTAATACCTGTTTCTGCATCATGAGAAGATGCAGGCCATTTGGCTCAGTACGTGGAATATAAGGGGAAATCTAAAGCATAAAACATAGACTTAAACTTAATAAAAAGGAAACATACTTACCTCTTTTCAACTCAATTCAAATCAAGAATAAGATACTCAACTCAAAGATATGATATTCGACTCTGGATACTCAACTCAATAGCAAGAATAAGCATGCAATATAGAAAGCTTTATAAAATAGTAAAAACAACTTAGTTCGTTAAAGAAAATGGAATAACAAGCTCAACTTTACTTATATAATAAGGTAATATAAATTCTGTGGGAGATTCTCTGACCGATAACCACCACTATGAGTCTAAGTGATGGTACAACATTTTACCTCACGCTGCCAAGGACCATCCTATACCTTGCCATTGGTGTAGGACCTTAGTTAACTTAGCTGATCCACTAGCTTAACTTACGTGAGCATTTAAAAAGTATGACCCGTTAAAAACCATGATGGATACATGGTTTACATGGAGACTTGAGTTAATATGAACTCTCATCCCCATATCGGTGCTCAAGACTACTCCCAAAATATACTTTAGCTCATGCTTTTTCAATAACTTCCTTTCTTTGGGTTGAGATAAGTTTTTCAACACTTTCGCTTTGAAAAGCTTTCTTGGAATCAATGTTCCCTTTTCTTATTCAAAACTCTTTTGGAAAATCTTACTTTCCCCTTAACTTTAATGTCAAAACATTTATAAACTCTTAGGGAATACTTAGTTCCCTTATAATTTTTGAGAAATGAACTCAACTCTTACTCTTTGCTTAGCTTGAAACTTAACTCTTAGGGAATACTTAGTTCCCTTACATTACTTTGAATAAAATCTTCAAATCTTTACTCTTTAATTGATTTTAACTTTAAGACTTTAAAACAAATTGAATACGCTTGTGAAACACTTCAGAAAACTTTATAAACTTTACTTTAACTTGCTCTTAACTTCTAGACTTGACTCTTAACTTTCCTTGAATTGAAGTATGGATTCAAGGTTCATGATCTCATGTTTATGGATAATTTCATAGAATTTAACTTGGAGGGTTCATGCGGAATTATGAGCATGAACTATTCAACTCAAGGACTCAAAGACACTTTTCATCTCAAGATTGTTCGAATTATAGGATTAATGCGGAATTATGGACATGAACTACTCAATTCAAAGGTCTAAATAACTACATGGAACTAATGAGTACGAGTTTTTTCATTCTCTTACATACTTCCTCCAATATTAGCTCAAATAATTAGTTGATCTCAAGAGATTAAAAATTGAACTCAAAAGCTTTCTTGGACTCTACTCATAACTTGAATGTAAATTATAAATTCAAGAGTTATTGTTCATGATATGAAGTATTTAGGTGATATTGTAGACTCATGAATACATTCTACTCACTCTCATTCTCACTTACTTGAGTCTTGAAACAAGTTACTAGAAGTTGTAGAAGACTCCTCAAAAGGACTAGAAGAGACTCTTTCGAAATGTTCGGAAGAACTCTCAAAACTTTATATTAACTTTACCTTGAATTTGAATTGTTATTTCAAGTCTATGATCATGTTATGAATTATTTCCATGTGTTTAGAAGTAGTTTAAAGAGTTTAGGATCAAAAGGAGTGAAGATACACTTTAAATGAGCTCAAACGGAGCAATTGGGGGCAAACTGGATAGGGCAGGTGACCTTGGGGATATGGGTGGAACGTGATGCCAACCCCTGAAGTATAGATAAGGGTTTGGGGTTCTCTGGCAGGCGCGCCGCTCCAGGCCCTAACCCGTGAATTCTGCCGAAAGTCCTTGCTCTTTTCTCACTCTAACTCGCCTGAAATCAAACAATTTTTCCCCAATCACTTGGTTTTGATTAATTAATTTAATTACACTCTATATACTGAAAAAACTCAAATTACTCAATTTAATCTAAAGAATTCATTTAAAACCCAACACAAAAAGATTTAGTATGAACCTCAAGAACACCTATCAAGAACTCATCAAGATATCTAATCTTTAAACTTCAAGCATGAAATATAGTAGAGAAAATTACATGATTGGCGTGTGAATAAACTAAACCAAAACTTTTGAAGCTTACATACCTTTTAGGAATTAGACCCTTGGCTAAAATCCGCAATTAAACTCAAGAACGTCGATGAACGCCTTAATCCTTTCATCTTTTCTCCTCTTTTTTCTTCTTGCCTCTTCTTGAACTATCATCTAAAACCCTTGGTGTATATTAGGATTTTAAAACTGAACCTAAAAGGATTAAACCGTTAAAATATTACTAAAAACTAATTAAATTTGATTGTGTAAGGAAAGGTTCAAAATACCCTTCACTATTTTCGGCTAACTTTCCTTAATCGGACAACCTAACTTCAAAAGGTCATATATCATCGATCCAAACTCAAATATTTGGAAACTCGGAGTATTTTTAAAGATAATTCAAAGATATTTACTATGATATCTTGTAGAAAACCTAACTCATTCTGTGCTAGGAGCTATGGTCATTTGAAGTTGGCCTAAAACTCATACTTAACTTTAACTCTCCAAATTTCAGATTTTTGTTACTCCAATTTAATTCTTTTTGGAATTAAAGGTGCTACATCATATGAATTGACCTTAATATCTAAGATATCTTTAATTCCTTGATAAAATCTCACTCACTACGAAGAATAGTTTGAGTGTTAATTCAAAAAATTTCTGGGGTGTTACAACAATTTTGTGCGTTCTCTCTGTGAGGATGCATGATATGAAACACATAACCATGGATTATAAGGGAGAAGTTTATTCACATGTTATTGAACGATAAATATAGAAAAAGAGGTGAATTTTTAGAACACTTTTTAGCCTCCCCCTCTTATGTTTGGCACGCTTCACACTCATGAAACAGACTCCACTAAGCGTGGTTTTCAAACACCCTATGACTCTTGAACCTGATGCTCTGATACTAAGTTTTTCATGCCCCGAGGCTATCCCCTAAAAGCAACACGATGCGTAGTGTTACAAGTGACCTTAAGCTAACCCATATCATGACACAAGTATAATGAAGTAATTCTAAGTAAGACTAAGTAAAACTGATAGATGAGTAAATGTATAAGAGTTCAAATGAAAAAATAAATGTTTTCAAATGCGGGACATCACAAAAACAACTGAATTAGACTCTATGTATGAAAGCTTCTAATATTTATTAGATCATGGGACAAGTCCCCAACTAACTCTAAAATACTGAAACTAGTAAAAAAATAACTAAATTAAAAGCATAAAGGAACATCCTTGGATGATGAGAAATCACCATTGAAACAACTGAGTACAAATTGGTAATCGAGCTAAGCACAATTTTGTTGCTGAATGCCTGAACCTACATCATGAAACGATGTATCGCAAAAGTATGCTTTTTTACTTTGAATGTATTGATCATATATGATATATTCTAAGTTAAACAATATTACAACTAAACATGGAAATAGATAAACTAAAGAATAACCAAAAACTGAGCTGGATGCATTGACCAAGTACTAATCATTAAGATAACATGCTGAAGTGAATGCTGGAGTAATTACAGAATATATGGTCAATGTAATATGAATATGACTGTGGGAGATACTATCAACCCACATAAATCACATGAGTTAAACGTGGAGTTAATGATATGCCCATCCTCCGAGGAATCCAATATAACTCTTGGGGGGGGTGTGGGGGGGGGAGGGTTTAATTTTTTTTTAAAACCATGTTTGTGGTTAGATCACAAAAAGTGATGCCCAACAAAAGGGAGTTATAAAAGTATGGGGAAAGTAGTCCGGGACTTAAGGGTAAGCTGAACCCTATTCCAACTCGGTGCTAAGTATATTCCCAACTAAATGTAAAGATAAAATGAAATTGAAATACTGAGTAGATAAAAATATTGATAATTATCTGAGAATGCAATATACGTATATTGAAAGATATGACATTTAAATATTGAAACATGATTGACTAATCTGCCTAACAAGTATAATTTCTGAAATACTGATTCCTAACACAAGCTAGGGTTTTTGAGTTATATAGATAAGATTACACTAATTCTCCAAGAACATGTAATTAACATTATAGAGATTACAACAAAAATGAAATGAATCCCTAAGATTTTTGAACCCTAGTTCTGAACAATTTATATAAAGACTAAAGAATTGACTAAATTCTATGTACCTAATGGGTGATAAATACCTGGTAATGAAAACTATGAAGAAATCCTATGAATTTTGGGGCAGAACTTGAAGAGGACCCCTTCTTGTTCTTTGGAGAAACTGGCGCCTCTTTCCCCTTTTTCATTCCAAGTTAGATAATTTTAGGAGAATGAGGGTTTCAGTTAGTTTCTGGAAACTTACTTTGGCTTAGACTAAGTAAAATAGTTTCTGGCTAATTACATAGGGTTAGACTACGTAAAACGACACATTTTGAGTAACAAACAATGTAGTTTAAGTACCAAATGCATAAGGGAAAAACCAAAAATTCCTTTGACTTAAAACTGACGATGTGACCTTGACAGGCCGCCTAAGGCATGCTGGCCCGTCTAGTGGGTTGTCATGGTGCCTTCCTGACTTGGTTTCACTTGATGAGCATAACTTTTTAATCTAGGCTCGGAGTTAGGAAAAATTGGTGGCGTTGGAAAGAAGACTCAAAGTCCTTTAATTTGATAGGTCATGGGACACCTACTATGTTTTGTGCTAAAAGATATGATAAGTTGACCCCAAAATCAAAGTCTGATAAGTCTCTTTCACAGACGACTTCGACGGTCGTGTGAAGTTTCACGGACCCTCTATACGTCCGTGGTTCTTCACATGGACTTGGTTGCAACCTCACCATTTGAGTTACTTGTATGGAACCCTTGACGAGCCGTCCAAGTTAACACGCGTCGTCAAAGGCACCGTTTAGGTGACTCCCTCATAGTCAGCCTTTGGAGGGTGGTTCATGATGCCCTTGATGGACTGTGAGTCCTAGACAAACCATCTAGGGTGCCATCTAGAGTGTTCCGGCACTGGTGTATTTATTATAATTCTTATAAAAAAGAAATTAGGCTTACAAATGAGAGATTTGAATTGAGTAAATAATAATCATCCTCGCACTATTTTTATTTGGTGGAGTGCCCCTAATTCTAGCATGTTTTGAATAAAACACACTAAGTTAAAGAGTTTTTTTAAATAAAAAGTATCACGATGAGGATTAAGTTTACTTATTTTAGATTCTTGATTTCGACCTTATTCATTCTCATAGGGATGCTAAGATAAATACGCCATTACAAAATAAAAAAATAGAATAAAATAGTCAACATATTTCTAATACATTCACAATTTGAATATAAGTTGAGTTCTTTTCAACCCTAATTGCTATGCCTATTCTAATTTTTGTTCTCCTTATGTATATACTCCCCCTTCTCTGTAATGTCCCATATTTAAGCAAGGAAATATTAGTCATTAGCAAAACAAGAAGAAAAAACAGAAATACAAGTGGACCTTAGCCCATCTGAACGTATCTAGGTAAACAAATTAAGATGAAGGGATTTTGGGAGTTAACAGTGTTAACCTAGTAGCTATTGAATAAAAATAAAAAAGTCTAAAATCCCTAACAGAAGCAGCAGATGTGCTGCAACTTTAGCAATAATAAAGCAAAGGACTCTTCTTTTTCTACAGCGATGGAACGAACGAAGGAGAAAAATAAATTAAAATTGAAAGCCTTAGTTCTAAAACTAAAGAGAGAGGTGGAAGAAGAAGAAGAAGGAGAAGGAGGAGAAGGTAAGTTTCTTAACTTAGTTAAAGTTGCATTTTGATCTTACATACTATAAGATTGAGAATAGGGGAAGTTGAGACACATGGTTTATTGAAGAAATAGAGGACAATAATTTCCATTCTCATGAACCAAGTAAAAAGTTCAAGATTTTATCCACGGGCCCGAAGTACCACCGGAAGCGGACACGGAACTTCGAACCAACAAGTGATCCAAGCGTAAACGCGCGCTGGCAATGGATCATGAGCATACTAAATATAATAAACTGATGCGGAAGCTAAATCATAATTAAATCTGAAAAAGAAGGGGAATAACCATATTTTATTAACTGAGATTTTTGAAAAACCATGAGTTTAGTAAACAAGGAAAATTACTCAATACTAAACTGAATAAAACTTATGTCACAAATAAGCCTTAAACTAGACTACAAATTACTGGGATAAGCCCCAAACTAAATCTAGCAAACGAAACTACAAAAGTCTAATACTGAAAGAAAAATCATGACTCTTGTCCTTGAAAAATGAAGACTCACCACTGTATCTGATGAAGTGGAGTTCGGGAAATTATCTATGAGAGATATGCTGCTGAGAAACATGAAAACCTACCTTTAAAAGAAAAGATGTAAACGACGGTATGGTCAGAAATTGGGAAAGGTACTAAGCATGTAGGATAGTGTTTGTAAAGCTTGAAAATAAAACATAACTGAAACAATCTAACAACAAGTTATAATTATCGAAACATGATAACTTGAATTCGGATTCTAATCTGGGATTATGCAATACCAATTTATTAACATGTTGACATTGAATACTGCATGTACTAATAAATGGTCAATACAGAGAGTCTGACCGAACTGTGAGAGCTACTAATATTGATAATAACAACCACATGAGCCAAAGTGGAGTCCGATGTATAGCTCCCACGAGGAGGACCCAAACCCTGCCAAGGTATAAAGGCATGCTGGAGTGATCAATAAAATTGATTGCCCACAAAGAGGACATTACAACCTACTTGGCAATAGTTCTGGGCAATGAGTATGCTAAAGCCTATAGTCGACCACTCGAATATTTTAATGTACTCCCAATGAAGTGTGTATGTAAATTTAATGTATGTTCTGAGTTTCTGTAAATAATGGATAGCTCAAAACTGAACCATGAAAACTGAGAATGCAACAATTAATCTAGTGATTATGCATTTTTTTATAACTGAGGCCATGAATCAGAGTGTATAAAATATCTGACCTAGCATGTGTAATTAAAGAACTAGAGAAATACAAGCTAGGGTTCTAAATTCATGCAATAAAACTGAATAGAACATGAAATCTGAATTGGAGTATCAAACCTTTAATTAAATTCATGAAGTTCTAACAAAGTTCTAGAAATCCTAGGTTTTATCATGATAAGAGAATCAAGAATCTGACTGAAAACTAGGGACCCAATGGGTGAAAGGAACCCACTAGTGAAATCCCACATACCTGGTGATGAAATCCACAAAAAAATAGATATGTTTCGGGTCTGGAACTTCTGGAGTTTGTTGCGTTCTTGAACTAGGGTTCTTGAGCCTTTTCTCATTTCTTGCTTCTAATTTTCTAACTTTTGATTTAATGATTTGACTTAGATATGTTTTAATTATGTTTCTAGGCTTAAACTCACTAAAATATGATTATTTTAGGTAAAAACGACGTAACTTAAGGTTTAAATGAAGTGAGAAAATACCAAAAGACACTTGGGAAAGTTGTTATCGGACCAAACGACGGCCAAGACTAACCGTCCGTCGTCTCACCGACGCCCCATCGTTGGTTCGTCGACTGGGCCTGTTCGACACTCCTTTAATATAATGGGTACAACTTTTTACTCGAAGCTCTGACTTTATCAAGGTCTGTGACTATGGAAAGATAATTTAATTATATATTGTGGATATGTAATGGGACACCTAATTCATTTTGTGCTAAGAGTTATGACAATTTTAAGTTGACTGAGCTGCATTTCCCCTTAATTGTCTGCAAAATTTCCACCTACAGTCAGACCTATGGACTGTGCTAGCCATCCGTAGCTCTTTTCAGAGAGTGGGTGAAGGGAGTGTTGATCGACGATCACGGACTACGGACCGTCTTCTGACCTACAGACCGTAAGTTCGTCTGTCATCCGAGACTTGACCATTTTTTTTGGGCTGAAATTTTTGGAAGTTTCTAATCCCATCGACGGCTGTGCAGGACGGACTGTGGGTTAGTCTACGGTCCGTCGATGCCAACATTGGTTGCACCTACAAAATTTTTTCTGTAAAGATGGTTTTTAGTCTATTTCGGCTATGAGGTGTTACATTATCTTCCCCTTGGGAACATTCGTCCTCGAATGAAGACTTAACTAGCTAAACTAGAGGGAGAGAGCTGCAAAAAACCCCTACTAATAAACACTAAGAACTGAGTTTTGACTGAAAGAGTTACGATAACATGCCAAATTACACTGGAAATGAAAAGTAAACTGGATAGGAACATGATTCTAGGACTAAATTTCACGTATGAATGACTGGAAAATTGACAGAGGGACATTACTCATGCTTTAGTGAATCGGAAGGAAAAGAGGTGAGGATACTTGGCTTGCCTTGGCGCTTCGCTCCCAAGTAGTAGCCTCCCTCTACGGAAGGACTACCTCCACAAAATTTGACTGAATCGACGTCTTATTTCTAACCTGTCTAAACCCAACAGTCAAGAATATTCAACTGACATCCTCATAAGAAGGGACTATATTTACCGCCACACTCTCTAATCGGCATTGTAAAGGGGGTGGGTCACACACATTATTCAAGAGTGAGATGTTCTAGAAGACCGAATCCCGCTGGTTAATTCTGGTGTGCAACTCTAACTATATGCCAATCTGCCAACCCTTTTCAAGATATTGTAAGGGCCTAACATTTATTGCCTGAGTTTACCTTTTTTCCAAATATCATCCCCCTTTCGTAGGTGAGGAACCTTCAGAAAAACCCAATCATTAACCTGGAAACTTCTAGTTCCCTTCTCTTAATATGCATAAGATTTATGAGGACTTTGGTCGTCTTAAGTCTATCATAATGAGTTTAACTTTCTGCATAGCATAATGGACCTTAATCTTCCCGATACACAGTACTTCACCACTACTTAAACCAACTAAACAGGATATCTACAAGACGCCCATATAAAAGCCTCATAAGGGGCCCACTTGAATGATGGAATGGTAGTTCATTTATTGTAGGCCAGACACAAATAAGAGGAAGGTGATCATCCCAACTTACTTTGGAATTCTGATCACACAAGCTCTTCAACATATCCACTAAGGTCTGAACAGTACGCTCTTCCTGCCCATTCGTCTGTGGATGAATGACTGTTGTAATAAGGTTAACTTGAGTACCAAGACCGTCTGAAAATGGACTTCCTGCAATGAGAGGTAACTGAACCTCTATATGAGATGATAGACAAAGGAACCCCATGCAACCTCACAATTTCGTTAATGTAAGCTGGCATAGTCCTATTGCCGAATCTATAGTCTCGATCTCCAAAATGCGAGAAGACTTAGTCTCCTATCAATGATCACCCGAAAGTGAGTCATCTGTCTACGAGGACGAGATAATCCTGTGATGAATCCATATTGATCCATCCCATTCCAAGTAGGGAAAGCGATATCCTAAGTTATCTTCATGGTGTCTGATGTTTCTTACCCTTGACTTCCTCGGAAATTGGGGCACTTACTCACAAAGTATAAATAATAACTCTTCATTTGCCCATTCCACCATAGACTTCCCGCAGATCGTGGTACATCTTAGTGGAACCTGGGGTGAATAGAATATCTAGAGATTATGGGCTTCTGCAAGAATATGCTGCCTCAACTCGCCCATATGGAGGAACAAACTAATCTACCATGGTAGCCTAAGTTACAACCATCTCCCCCTTGGGAGAAAACCTCCACTATATGATTATGGACGGCACCCTCAAGTTCAAGCAGATTGGATCGCTATCTGATTTCCTAACCCCACTACAAGATTGATTTTGCCCCATTCTCAAATGTACACCGCTGTCTGATATGCTAATAACGCGAAACTCCCAAGCCAAGCAAAGACTTGTGAACATCCTTCACTAGCTCCTACTCTCCCTCAACCTGGGCTACATTACCCATAAATAATTATAGAGCATCTGCTACTTCATGCGCCTACCAGGATGGTGATGCACACTTCATATCCTTAAATCCTTAAGGAACTCAAGCCCATTCCTTGGCGAAGATTCAACTCTTTCTGAGATGAACAGCTATCTGAACGCTCTCCTGGTCAGTGAACACATCTCGTTGAAACACCATTCAAGTACTCCAGATCTGAGTGCAAAACACCACTTGCCTGCAAGCTTGAGGTCAGAGTTGGATAGGTGATCTCATGAACCATAAGATTTCTAGAGGCTAACTATCCACCTTACCGTTTGCATCAACACGCAACCTAGGGCCAAATCTGGATGCATGTCGAGTAGATCACACAAACATCTGAACCTCTGGTAGAGTCAGCAGGATTTGTAGTCAATCGTGTTTTCAATTCTGGCAAAGCTTTTCACCAATAATTCTAATTATTGAACTTGACCATCTTCGAGTCAACCTTAGTTAATTGTGAGGCTATGGAGAAAATGTTCCAATAAATAAACCTTCTATTATAACCGGCTAGACCTAAGAAACTTCATGATATCTGCAGCAACGGTAGGTTGGGCTTATTGTTTCACACTTCATATTCTGTGAATCCACTTAGATTCCCTTCACTAGGATACCAATGCGACCACTAAAGCAACGGAAAATTGCAACCAGAATAACATTTACTGAAACTTAGTGGAATAACTGCGATTCCTTGAGAATTCTGTAAAAAAATATCAAAGGCTCACATGTATTAATTATCGTTAGAGTAAATGAGGATATGATCAATGAAGACGATAACGAACAAGTCCAAGTACTGTTTGAACACTTTGTTCATCAAATCCATGAAAGCTTCAAGAGCATTAGTTAGTCCAAACGACATAACTATAAATTCATAATTACCATACCAAGTTCTGAAGGCTGTTTTTGGAATGTCACTATCTCTAACTTTACGCTGATGATAACTTGATATGAGGTCTATCTTTCAGAAATGGCTATCACCCTGAAGTTGGTCAAAAAAGTCATCAATCATGGGGATAGGATACTTATTCTTGATTCTGACCTTGTTAAACTGTCTATACTCAATGCACATTCTGAGAGAACCATCTTTATTCCTTACGAACAATAGTGGTGCACCCCGTGGTGAAATACTAGGTCTGATGAAGCCTTTATCTAGAAAAATCGTTTAATCTCATTTTCAATTCCTAAGTTGATGAGAGGCCATTCTGTAAAGAGGTATAGAATATGAAGTGTCTTGAACGAGATTATTTCAAGTTGATTTTCCCTTATGGAGGGGACTCCAGAGAGATCTTTGGAATTACTCACACAACTACTGAAACTGACTCAAGAGTTGGGGTTCCAAAGCAAGAATCCTTAACCCGAACTAGATGATAAAGATATTCCTTAGATATCATCTTTCAAGCCTTAAGGTAAGAAATAAATCGACCCATAGGTGCTAAGCTACTACACTTCCATTCTAAGATTGGTTTGTCTGGAAACTGAAAATGGACGATCCTAGTTCTACAATCGACTGAGGCATAACATGAGTGTAACCAATCCATGCTTAGAATGAAATCAAAGTCTACCATTTCTAACTCTACTAGAAATGGTAATTTCTGTATACCCGTCTAGTTATAACTGGGTCACCAACTGGAGTAGAGTCTGAGAAAGGTTCTGAGAGAGTTTCAGGACTGACACTTAATTGGACTGCTATATTGAGTTACAAAATAAAAAGTCATCTCTGTTGTCTTTCCACTTAGTAAATTGAACCATATGTGAGTCCCATCCTTAAGCTGGTAGAATGCCAATTTCCCCTGTTACTACAAGTTACTTGCGTCACACCCAATTTTTTCTTGACCTCATCAATGAAATTCATGGGTCCTTACAAATTTGTGACTATAAAAACTTAGGCAGATTCATCCAAACAACATCATAAACTCTGGCTGCCACTAATCGGTCATTTCTATTAGTAGGAACTGCAACCTGCTGATTGATCTGGTTGGTCATACTCTGATCCAAAAGCTGAATTGGCGTTCTGAAACTCTATATTTGCACTTCCTTATCTGGTACTAGAGGATCTGCGTTAGCATTTCTAGCGTTCTCATTCCTAGAATTAGATCTACGAGGAGGCATGATCTTAAGCTCACAACGTCGAGTTAGAATGGAATTTGATCGTACCTTGATAAGAGTAACAAGAAAGTGAAGTTTTCTTAAAACACTTTGTAGCCTCCCTGTCATTAGATGTGGTGCACTTCACACACATTTAAAGCACTCTACTTAGTGTGGCTTTTCAGACATCCTAGGACACTTAAACCTAGTCTTCTGACATTAAGTTTTGTCACGCCCTGAGCTACCCCTGAGACGCGGATATAGAACTTTGAACCACAAGTGATCCCAATCTAACTGTGTATTCATGATCATGAGTATACTAAATATAATAAACAAATGCACTAAATAAATCATAATTAAATTTCAAAAAAAAGGGGAATACCCATATTCTATAACTGAGATATTTGAAAACAATGAGTTAAATACAAAGGAAATATTAACTCAGTACTAAACTGAATCTAACTATGTCTGAAATAAGCCTCTAAACTAGACTAAAAATATTGGGACAAGCCCCAACTAAATCTAGCAAAAACTGAAACTAAAAGACGAAACACTGAAAAGAAACTAATGACTCTTGTCCTTATAAAATGAGGACTCACCACTGAATCCGCTGGACTGGAGATTGAGAAATCGATGTATGTGAGATCTGGATGCTGAGAACCTGAACCTACATCATGAGAAGATGTAGCACACATATGCGTCAGTACTTGAAATGTATAGAGCATGTAGGATATAGTAAAGCTGAAATAAAACATAACTAAATAAGAAATAACAACAAGTATAATAATCTAACATGATAAACTGAATTCTGAGCTAACTGGATGCAATGACCAATTTATAACATGCTGAAATTGAATACTGAATATATTGATAAATGGTCAATGCAGCTGACTAAATTGTGGGAGCTAATAAAGCGATATAAAACCAAATGAGTAATGTGGAGTCCAATGTGGAGGCCCAATCGAGAGAACCCACAATATACCGTCCAGAGGGATAAAGGCATTTTGGCGTGATCACTAAACTCATTGCCCACAGAGGGAATACACCTACTTGGTAGTAGTTCTAGGACTATTGGGTCGCTAAACCCTAGTCAACTTGATTATTATGGCTACTCCCGATGAATTGTGTAACAATTTTACTGATTAGTCTGAGTTTATGTAAATAATGGTTAGATGAAAACTGAAAAAAAACCAGCAAATTGAGAAGGCAACCAAATTAATCTCGGTAATTTTGCATTATAACTGAGGCATGAGATCTGAAGTGCCTCTTGAAATATCTGATCTAGCATGTGTTAAGTCAAGAACTAGAGAAATACAAAGAAAGGGTTTGAAATTCATGCAAGCATTGAATAATTAAAACATATAAAGGACTTGGAACATTATATTAATAAATCATGAATTTCTAATAAAGTTCTAAAATAAAGGTTTAATCATGATAAGAGAGAAATCAAGAAATGGCTGAAAATTAGTGGACCACCCAATGGGTGAACGGAACCCTCTAGTGAAATCCCACATACCTGGTGATGAAATCCATGGAAAAATACTTATTTTTCGGGGCCGGAACTGCTGGAGCTTGTTGCGTTCTGGAACTAGGGTTCTTGAGCTTTTTCTCCTTTCTTGCTTCTAATTTTCTAAATTTTGATTTAATTATTTGACTTAGATATGTTTTAATTCTGTTTCTAGGCTTAAACTGACTAAAATATGATTATTTAGGGTCAAAATGATGTAACTTCAGGTTTAAACGAAGTGAGAAAAGACAAAAAGACCCCTAGGTAAGTTGATGTTGGACCAAACGACGGCTAGGACTGACGGTCCGTCGTCTGATCGACGCCCCGTCATTGGATCCGTCGACTGGGCGTGTTCAGTAGGCCTTTAATAAAATGGACATAACTTTTTTACTCGAAGGTCTGATTTTGGCAAGGTTGGTGGATATGTAAAGATAATTAAATTATCTATCTGTAGGTATGTCATTAGACACATAATTCATTTTTATTGCTAGAGCTAAGAGTATTAATGATTTGAAGTGACCCAACTGTATTGCACATAAACTGGTCTGTAAAATTTTCCAACCTCGTCCAGACCTACGGCACTGCTGGTCATCCGTAGATTAGATATTTGTCAGAGAGTGGGTAAAGGGGAGTATTTGATCGATTGGTCATGGACTCGTCTGGACTTACGGACCGTAGTTCGCCCATCATACAAGATTAACCAATTTTTCTTGGCTTGACTTTTGGGAAGTTTCTTGATGCCCCTCGACGGTTGTGCAGGAGGACCATGGGTCTGGCTTAATCTGTAGATGCCATAGTTGGTTGCAACTTGCATATTTTCATTCTGTAAAGCTGTTTTTTGGTCTGTTTTGTCTACGTGGTGTTAAATATCTCCCCTTGGGAATATGCGTCCTTGGGGAATATAAAGACTAAAAATAGTGAAACTAGAGGGAAAAAGAGAAGCTGCAAACCTACTACTAAACACTAAGAAATGAGGTTGACTGAAATTGAGTTCTGATCTTTTTTTTAACATGCCAATACGCTTTTAAATGCATTGTACCAAAATGAGGGAAACATGCATTCTAAGACTGAAATTCAAGCAATGAATGATTGAAACCTGAAGAGCGAACTCATACTCAAGCTGGAGAGAATCTAAGGAAAGAGGTTAGCGATAATACTTCTTTCATGATACTTCTGCTTCTACCGTAGCACCATCTAAGACTAACTCCTCCACAAAACTTTGACTGAAGGACTTCTATATTTCTCAACCTTCTAACCTGACGGTCAAGAATCTCAAGTGGTACATCCTCATAAGAAAGACTATTGGTCACCACCACACTCTCTAAAGTCACTATAGAGGCTGGGTCACCCACACACTTCTTCAAGAGTTTGATGTGGAAGGCCGGATGCACTGCTGTTAATTCGGCTGGAAACTCTAACTCATATGCCACCTTGCTAACCCTTCTCAAGATCTTGTAAGGGCCTATATATCTAGGACTGAGCTTCCCTTTCTTTCCAAATCTCATCCCCTTTTCATAGGTGACACCTTCAGAAAAACCTAATCATCAACTTGGAACTCTAGTTCCCTTCTCTTTACATCTGCATAAGATTTCTGATGACTTGGGGCTATATTAAGTCTATCTTTAATGAGTTGCACTTTCTCCATAGCATAAAGGCATGAATTTGGACCTATCACATCCGCTTTACCTATTTTAAACCAACCTACAAGATATCTACATCTACGCCCATATAAAGCCTCATAAGGGGCCATCTGAAAGCTTGAATGGTAGCTATTATTGTAGGCAAACTTAATAAGAGGAAGTTTCATCCCAACTACCTTTGAAATCAATCACACAATCTCTCAACATATCCTTTAAGGTCTGAATGGTATGCTCTACTTTCCTATGCGTCTGTGGCTGGAATGATGTACTTAGGTTAACTTGAGTACCAAGACCTTTCTAAAATGACTTACAGAAATGAGAGGTAAACTGAGGACCTCTATTTAAGATGATAGACAAAGGAAACTCATGCAACCTTACAATTTCGTTCATGTAAAGCTTGACATAGTCCTCTACCGAATCTGTATTCTTGATTGCCAAAAAGCGAGAAGACTTAGTCATCCTATCAACTATCACCATAATTGAGTCATGCTATCTGCGAGTACAAGGTAACCCTATGATGAAATCATATTGATCACATCCCACTTCCAAGCAGGAATATCGATCTCTTGAGTCATACCTCCTAGTTTCTGAGTTCTACTTGATTGATCGGCCAATTTGGGGCACTTACTACAAAGTCTGATAGATCTCTCTGTACGCAATTCCACAATAGACTTCCCGTTAGATCGCCGGTACATCTTAGGGCCACCTGGGTAATAGAATATCTAGAGTTTTGGCTTCTGCAAAGAATATGGCTATCTCAACTCGCCCTCACATCAGAAAACCACCAATCCCATGGTAGCACAGTACAACATCTCCCCCTTGAAAGAAAACCTCCACTATCTGATTATGGATCGCAAACTTAAGTTCAAGCAAAATTAGATCATTGTCTTGCTTTTCTTAACCTCCACTTACCAAGACGATTTGCCCCATGATGAAAAGTCACACGCGTCTGATATGCTCATAAAGAGAACCTTCCATGTAGCAAGGCATGTGAAACATGCTTCACTAGCTCCTTCATATTTTTTTAAATGGGCTACCTACACCACCCATAAATAATTTACTAAGAAACATATTCTACACCTTCGTATTATAGGATGGTTTAATTGCACACTCCATATGATAATTCTTAAAGAAACTCAATCAATCTTATCTGGCGAAGATTCAACTTTTTTCTGCGGTGAACACATACTGAAGGACTTTAGCGGTTAGTGAACACATCTAAGTGAACACTACAAGTAGTGTCTCCAGATCTTGAGTGCAAACACCACTTCTTCAAGCTACGGGGGTAGATTGATAGTTCTTCACATGAACCTTAAGTTGTCTAGAGATAAGCTATCACACTTACCTGCTGCATCACCACAAAACCTAGGCCAACTCTGGATGCTATCAAAATATATTCCATAACCATATGAACCTATGGTTCTAGTCAAGAAAAGGATCTATATTCAATCGTGTTTTAAAATTATGTACAAAGGCTTTTCTAACAATCATATGACCATTGAACTGACTATTTTCGACGGTCAAACTAGTTATGGAGCGGATTAGGATATAAAAATATCCAACGAAAACTTCTGTAATAACCCGCTAGACCTAAGAAACTTCTGATATCTGCGGCAGAGGTAGGTATGGGCCATTGTTTCACCGCTTCTACCTTCTATGAATCCACTCAGATCCCTTTGCAAGATACAATGTGACCAAGAAAAGCAACAGATTACAACCAGAACTCAGATTTTCTAAACTTAGCGAATAACTGGCGATCCTTGAGAGTCTGTAAAATAATTCTCAAATGACTCGCATGTTCTTCCTTATTCGTACAGTAAATGAGGATATCATCAATGAAGACGATAACAAACAAGTCCAAGTACTGTTTGAACACTTTGTTCATCAAATCCATGAAAGCTGAAGGAGCATTAGTTAGTCCAAATGACATAACTACAAATATATAATGACCATACCGAGTTTCAAGGCTGTTTTCAGAATGTCACTATCTCTGACTCTGAGCTAATGATAACCTGATCTGAGGTCTATCTTTCAGAAATGGCTAGTACCTAGAAGTTGGTAACACATGTCATCAATCTTGGGGATATGATACTTATTCTTGATTGTGACCTTGTTAAACTGTCTATAATCAATGAAAATTCTGAGAGAACCATCTTTCTTCCTTACGAACAATAGTGGTGCAGCCCATGGTGAAATACTAGGTCTGATGAAGACCTTATCTAGAAGGTCTTTCAACTACTCTTTCAATTCCTTAAGCTTTGATGGATCCATTCTGTAAGGAGGAATAGAAATAGGCTGGGTATCTGGAAGGAGATCAATTTCAAAGTTGATTTCCCTTTCTAGAGGAAATCCGAGAAGATCTTTTGGAAACACTTTTTGAAACTCACAAACTACTGAAACTGACTCAAGAGTTGGGGTATCAAGGCAAGAATTCTTAACCCGAACTAGATAATAGAGATAACACTTATATATCATCTTTCTGGCCTTAAGGTATGTAATAAATCGACACATAGGCGCTACGCTTCTATCGTTCCATTCTAAGATTGATTCGTTTGGAAACTAAAAACAAACAATCCTAGTTCTACAATCGATTGAGGCATAACATAAGTGTAACCAATCCATGCCTAGAATGGCATCATAGTCTACCATTTCTAACTCAACTAGATCTGCTGAGATGACTTTCTGAGATATTGTAACAGGGCAATTTATGTATACCTATCTAGATATAACTGGATCACCAATTGGAGTCGAGACTGAGAAAGGTTCTGAGAGAGTTTCTATACTGACACTGAATTGGACTGCTATTATGTTACAAAGAAATGTCATCTTTGTTTTCTTTCCCCTTAATAAATTCAACCATATGTTAGTTACATCCTTAATCTGGTAGGATGCCAATTTCACTTATCACTACAAGTTACTTGCATCACACGTAATATTTTCTTGACCTCATCAATGAAATTCATGTATTCTTACCAACTTGTGACCCTAAAAACTTAGGCGGATTCATGCTAACAAAATCAAATACTATGGCTGCCCTAATTGGTCAAATCTATTAGTAGGAACTATAACATGCTGATTGTTCTGGTTGGTCATACTCTGAGCCAAAAGCTGAATTGGCATTCTGAAATTCTGCATTTGAACTTCCTTATCTGGTACTAGAGGATCTGCGTTAGCATTTCTGGCATTCTCATTCCTAGAATTATATCTACGAGGGAGGAACGAACCCCCGGAGGAATGACTAAGTAACAACGTCGGAGTTAGAATGGGAATAGTGATCATAACATTGCGCATGATAAGAGTAAACAGAAAGTGAAGTTTTTTAAAACACTTGTAGCCTCCTTCTCATAGATGGGTGAATTCACACCCATTAAAAGGTCCTCTACAAGTGCAAATTTCAGAAATCCTAGGAACTTACACTAGGGCTTGATACCAAGTTTTGTCACGCCCTTGAGCTACCCCCGAGACGCGGATACAGAACTTGAACCAAAAAGGATCTCAATCTAAACCTTACATTCAGTGATCATGAGTATACTAAAATATAATAAAACTAATTCACTTAAATAAAATCATAATTAAATTGAAAAGATGAGGAAATACCACCATATTCTATAACTGAGTATTTAAAAAACAATGAGTTAAGTGCAAGCAAAATATTAATCAATACTAAGTTGAATATAACATATCTTAAAAAGCCTCTAAACTAAAAAACTAGGAGATACTGGGAAAAAGCCCCAACTAAATTAGCAAAAACTGAAAACTAAAAGACTAAAATAATAAAAATAAACTGATGACTCTTGTCCTCGAAAATTGAGGATACCACTGAAATCTTCTTGAAGTGGAAGATTGGAAATCGATCTAGAGACGATCTGGATGCTGAGGAATCGAAACCTACATCGCGAGAAGATGTAAAGAACGTCTATGGGTAGTACTTGAAAGGTAGTGCTATGTAGATAAGATAAAGCTGGAAATAAAATAAACAAAAACAAGCATAACAACAAAGTATAATATCTGATTATAATAAACTGAATCTGAGATAACTGGATGCCCAATGGACCAATTTATAAACATGCTGAAAAACTTGCAATAATAATATACTAATAATATGGTCAAAGAGAGAGTCTGACCCAACTGGGGAGAGATCCTAATAACAAGAAATAAAAACCACACGAGGATTAAATAGGAGTCCGATGTTGTATTCTCCCCTTGAGAGGACCAAATATACCTGTAGAGGTTAAAAGGCCTATTTGGCGTGATCACTAAAACTGGATTGCCCTGTCGTTGGGTCCGTCGACTAAGCCTTATTCCCAGCCTTTACTAAAATAGGCCATAACTTGTTTACTCGGCAGGTGTATTTAGCAAGGCGGTGGCTACGAAAAGATAATTTCAATTAATTATCTATGGGAGGTAATGGATACCTAATTCCATTTATGTTTGACCCAAATTAATTTCCCCTTAATGTTTAAATTTTCCACATTACGTTAGACCTCGGACATGAGGTCCACCTTTTGGGATCAGTTTTGGGTCATATGTAGATATGTTAGAGAGTGGGTGAAGGGAGTAGGTAGTAGTATTGATCGATGTGTTCTTTAACTACGATCGTCGTTGGACCCTAAGACCATAAGTTCGTTCGTCATCTAAGACTAACCAATTTTTTTGGGGTGAAATTTGTGGGAGTTTCTGATCCATCGACGGGTGTGGTGCAGGACGGATCGGTGGGTCAGGCTCGGTTTCCGTCGGATGCCCGGTTGGTTGCACCTACAAAATTTATTTTCTGGTAAAGCTGGGTTTGGTCATTTTTGCCTCCGGGGGTTGTGTTTACAGGATTGTTGAACTGGAAACTTTGGTATTGAGCTTATATGCAATAAAAGTAATTGGACAATAAGTGTAGGTTGATCTTTTTACCGTGATAATTGATTCATAAGAGATTATTTTATGTGATTTAAGCACTAATTAACTGATTGGGAAAATTTCAAATCAATAATGAAACCTCTAGGGCAGTGTTTTTTTGTTTAGGTAGTATGAATCACAAAAATTAAGGAGTTAACACAATATTCTTATGAATGCGATTATAGATTGACCGAAGGAATTCATACGGAGTAATCGAGTGGCAAGTCGGTAACTCGACAAGAGTACTGTGAGTAGTAATCTTACCACAATTTGTATTTCACAATTTTATGATTTTTACATGGTTTATAATGTAAATATTTTACCGATTGTTTTGAATTTGAATGTGGGACAAGTTTCTTACCGGATATAATACTAAAAAGATTATTTGAGATGATCTTATTCTTACAAGATATGATTACTGTTATTGAAAATGTTTACACTTATTTGAGAAATAGTATTTTTGACAGGTGATGTTAAAATCTGAAATGATATCATTTGATAAGATTTAAATGCTCTATTCGTTTTTGAATTGCTTCTATTAATTTTAAGTAAAATATAAATGGGAGTAAACCTTGATAAATCACGTAGCTAACGACGGGTACGCTAGACCCGGTGCACCTTGTAGTTACTAATTTTTGATAAAGTCCTTACTAGTGGGATGATAGAACTAGTATACTGTTACTAATATCCCTAGATTAGGGATCTATTGATATTAATATGTAACTCCTTTACGAGGAATTCCTATCATAGGTTCTTAAAGAGAGCGCCATTCTGATTACATGATTCATCCTTAGGCGACCTCCCAGATATAAGATTTGATATGAAAGTGTATTTATGAGGTTATTACTATTATTTGATATGGAAAGGTTTTTCTGTGTTTATTATTAAGTATTAACATTGCTTTTACTTATATGTGACACAACAGATTGAATATAGAAACTATTTTTGAAAGAACATTATTTCATCAGTTTGATTTATTGTACTAGCATGTTTTCTGACTTGTCCCTCATTAAAATGGTTGTGGTTAAGTATTGTTCACAGAGCTAGTGTCTCACTCCTCGCTAATTGTTTTTACAGAGAACTCAAGTGGTGTTGAGGAGGATTTCATTAACTAGAGTGTGATTTGGTAGTATCCGGTGAGCCCCGCATTGTTTCACATGGCAAGAGAAATACTGATTTGCTATGGTTTATTTAGTTTCTTTAAAAACTCTTAGAGTCGCTCCATTTATCATTCTTTTTAGTTGAGTCATGATTAGTCTTCCGTATTGTAGTCAAGAGACTAGTGTGGAACTTTTTGTATCATACAATTTGGAGATAAATTATTTTTATTGCGTGACATTTAGATTATTGATGGATTTTATGTTGTGGTTTATGACTGCTATTAGTTGTGCTGTGGATTTCTGGGACATAAAAATTCAGGATAGGCCTAAAAACAAAAGAAAAATTGCCTTATTTTTTGTAGAATTTTGGTAAGGCTTGCTTTGGGGATTCTCCCCTTAGTGCTGGTCATGATCCTTAATTGGGTCATGTTATTCTCTTCATAAAGCGATGAGCATGAAATATACAAAAATGCAAGAAAGAAATTGACAACATAATGTGTTAATGTACCAAAAAATCTATTGTGAAAGAACCTTTCTTTCAAGTCAAGGCATAGCGACTCGTAATGTTAGCCCGGTTGATCCGGTATTTCATGTCTCTATGCTCAAGAAATGTATAGGCGACATGGTCTCTATTCTCCTGATAGAAATATTAGGGGTGAATGAGAACCTTTCTTATGAAGAGGTTCTGGTTGAGATACTAGATTGTCAAGTCAAGAAGTTGAGGAATAAAGAGGTTGCCTCCGTAAAAGTCTTATGGAGAAGCCATCTAGTTAAGCGTGCTACATGGGAGATCGAGGCCGACATTGAACTTTTGTTTTTTCCTATTATCCTCATCTTGTTCCGTACATCTATCACAAGCGTTGAATTAGTTTCTCTCTTAAACTGTGAATAAATGGGGCACTTGAGATTTTTGATTCTATATGGCAATGTCTTGCACAAAAGTTCATGCTTAAGTTGAGTTGTCATGAAATATGTTCTTATGATTAACATGCACTTGTGTGTACTATGCTATGTTTTCTTCATGAGATTTTTAGTGAGCATGCTTGATGTGCATCGAAAAGAATTACATGTTTACTCTTTGATGTTAATTTTGATCTCATATTGAAATTGAGAAGGTAGTTTTTCATTGTGTGATATGAAAAGGTGAGCTCTTATACGTGGTGCATTGTAAATGGAGTTGCTATGATTTGATGCCATGATTTTGTGTTGAATGGAGTTGAGAATTACTCTTATGAGTTGTGACTCACTATGGTTATGTTGTTGTTGTTGGGATGCTACTAATTGAGTCATTTCTTTTCTATAAAAGGGTTAAGGTGTCATTCTGGGACGAATGTCCTAAGAAGGGGATAATATAACACCCCGAAAGTTCTATGACTTAGACTAGAGCCGGATGTAGTGAATAATGATATTTCTAGACTTAAAATAATGTATTTAACTTGATTAAGAATTATTAATGCCTAAACGTCAAGGGACAACCACGACATCCGGAGATTTGTGAAAATGACCTAGTGTGACTTTAGGTGTTTCAAGGGGTTTGAAGAGTCGTATAAAAGTCAAACTTGGTGAAAAGGCTTAGAGTACACCTTAGAGTATGTTTAGGGTCAAAACGTATGGGTACGATCCCCCTAGGACCACTTTAAGGGCCCTCGAGGAGGACCCAAACATTTACTCAAAAAGCTGTCAAAACAGCATGCAAACGACGTCGTGTCGAATGACTCACGCTCCGCCATTTGGAGTCGTGAGTCCACATTTAGATTGTGGAGACATGGCTCCATTTGAGTACCCTCTTTCCCAAACCATGACTTGACTGGAAGATCCGTTCATGGAACGACGGACCTCGATTGGAAGGCGTCGTTAGTTCCTGTGAACTGGTGCATTTCACTACCAAGCCAATGGTTTTTTGGTAATCTCATGAGTACATTAGTGATCCTACCTTCCCTATCTGGTAAGGGAGACTCCTCTATCTAGTTCACTCGGTGCTAAGCTAGAGTCTCTTTTGAAATGACTTTAATGCCTTTATTAATCATCATAACTTAATATAGGTCATAGGGTCTACCCCTTATATACTTATCATCATCATAACTTAATAAGAATTGCATGAGTATTGTCCTTTCATCACAATTCATTCATGTGAGGTTATCGTATTTACATAATCACATCATGATAAGACGCATTGGTAAGTTATCACCATTCTTATAATATTTAGACCTTAGACAACAACTCACAAACCATAGTTCAATACATTTCAATTCAACATCATACCAACCCTATCAATCTTAATGTAAGGTATACTTCAATACAACATCATCACTTAGTCACAAGTAATCACAATTGAAGTAAATAATTGAGATCACAAGACTCACCCAATCTCATTCACAATGAAATCATCAAGGTCTTACCATAAACCCTCTAATTCAACCCAAAAATGGGTGTAATATAATCACACAATAGTAACCAACATAATAATGAAGTCAATTGAATCACTACACAACAATTCCTCACTAGTTCATAGCCTAGAATAAAAACTTAGGTCAATTACTCAAGAACTAGCATAATTGGATTACAATATATCTCACTCTACTCATAATTAGCAGAATAACAATATAGGATAGCAACTCACAAACTAACCAAGCCAATTGTATCAATACTATACAATTCAATTTAAGATCACAACCTAGGATTAAGGGTAAAAAGGTCATCTTCCACAAACTAGGACAATGTATCAAGAATTAGAATAATGTAACCATAATACATGTTAATCTAATCATAATAACCAAAAGGAATCATAAACAAAGAAATTAACAAGATCAATCTCGTAATAGAATAAAATCCATCTAAAACTCCTCTTTTTGAAATCAATTTGGGGGAACCCTTTGGGGAAAGAGATCCCAAAGTTGAAAGGAATCCCATACCTCAATAATTGATGAAGTTTGATGTATAATATTGATCCTTTATCAGCCCTAGAACCCTCCTTTTCTTGGTCTTCAATGGGGTTTCTTTGGCAGATAAAGAAGAGAGAAGGAGAAGCAATTTGGGTTTGGGATAGGTTAGTTTAATTAGGTTAGGGTCTTTATATAGGTCATTAAATAACTTAATTGAACCTCTATTAACCCCTAAATAATTAAATAACCAGATATTTGATTAATTTTACAAGTCTTAAAACGTGTAGTAAAACAGTGCCTTGACAGACAACACCACGATCGACGACGGTTTGTCAAATGACGGGTAATGTTCATGTTCATCCTGTGCAGTCGTCGTTTTAATTAGAGGTTTGTACAAAAGGACCATCAAACAAAATTTCTAAGTGTTGGTCTACGGAGGCATCGACGCCCCGTCGATCCAACAATGCCTCATTGCCTGCACACGTAGGTAGACACTTTTTCTTGGCAGCTTTTAGCCACCTTTGCAAGGGTCCTCCTCAAGGGCCCTTGGTTGTTCATTTGGGAGTTGTACCTGGACGTTTTTGCTATAAACTAACTCTAATGCGTGTCAGACACCTTACCACCAAATTTCATCATTTTATGACTCTTAAAACTTAATAAAATAGGCTAAGGCACGCTAACACCTCTTGAATTAGTTTTCGGACGTCATGGGCGTTCCTTGACGTTTTGATTCTAAAACTTCCTAAATGACTAAAATGCATTATAGTTGACTTATAAAAATGTTACAATTCTTATACCCTCATTTTAGAATCTAGAGTAGGCTTTAGACTTCCATAGTATTACACTTACATTATGAATATATTGAGATTAATATGACGATTTCTATTATGAAATTCTTTCAAGAACCCATTTTCATCCTATGACCTAATTTCATGAACGTTATATGGATGACTTGAGTAGATATGAAAATGATGTATTGTAATTGATGATTATCTAGCCATAGAATCTTGTTTCATGTCTATTGTTATGTATATAGAGGTGGTTGTGATACTTGATCTTAACCTTGAAAAGAGGGTAACTCTTAGGGTTTGTATATATGTTCTAAGATGTAGTATATGAACTTTGAAGTTTCTTGCAAGGTACATGGCTTACGAAAGGATGAAAGAAAGGTATTGTGGGGTGTTTTTTACTCACTTGAACCTTACCTATTATGTTGCATGAATTCTGTGGTGTAATAACCCGCAAATACACCCGAGAAGTTAGGGCAACCCTTAGATCAGAACAAGGCATACTTATACTTTCGAAGGTCTTGTACTAGCCTCTTAGCTATCATTCATTACATAAGAAATGAAAAGTAGTGTGGAACTAAAACTTTTCAAGATAAAATAATAATAAAGTAAACTTATTTTATAAATACTAAAGATAGTCTCAACCGCACAAGCCAACTTAAAGACACGACATAATTATCTTACGGACACGACCCTTCACATTAAAAGAGAATACATAATAAGTCTTAACAAGTCTTAAAAGAAGGAACTAAAGAAACATAGACTATGCCTTCGAATATATGAGGACATACATAGTCTTGAGAGAGAGCTGATTCCCAAGCTTGCTTTCTAACCTTCAACTTGCTTCCAACCTATACTTATAGAGTATAGAAAACTATGGGGTTAGTACAAGCAATGTACTAAGTATGACATATGCAAAATCATGCAAAAGGGGAAATTTTTGTATAATTAATGCTTTCATGCTAATTAAGTAAAACCTTCATGAATATTGAAGTAAAACAACATATAAACCATCATTTAGCACATAGAATCGAACCTCCATAATTTGAGTACCAAAGAGCACATTATAGTGAACTCAATCAACCTTAAAGTGAACACATTTCAAACCATAACACAGTGAACTTGCTTAAAACAAACTCTTCCTATCTCAAGTTATCCTAAGACTCACTTAGCTAATACATAAAGAGATCTCCCATACAATCTCTTCACTACACACCCATGTGATCCTTAAGACTACCAAGGAAAAACATACTTCATTTTATTTAACAAGTCAACATTCAATAGTAAAGACACTAGAGAAACATTCATATACTTAGTAACTTCACATAAGAACCATCCTCCAAGAATACTCCGAAGTCACACTTAGTGCAATGTGAAAGTAGCATCCCATACTACTACCTCCACTTAGTGTTGTTTAGGAATTGCCTTAGACTTGTCACATCACATTCTTCACATAAATAGATTTCATCATACAAAACATCATAGACAAAAAGTCACATTACTTTATTTTAATTCATATCATTACCCATTAATACATTTCATATAAGGACAAACCAAGACTCCCTCCAAATGTTTACTTGTGCAATGGATAGGTAACGTGCCATTCCACCACCTACCCTAAGTAGTACACCCTTAAGAAGACTTATTTAACTTACATACATTTGTGGGGGCTAGATTTAACCGACATAGACCACAAGAGCTTGACACGAAATCCCTGTACTACCCTTACCGGATGAGGGATCCCTACTTGCGTAAAGTAGGGTCATATTCTTTAGCCTTTACATGGATTCTCCAATAGCTACATTTACGCGGGCACATAGTTAGGGGATAAGGATATTGCTACTAAGTAACTCATTCTCTACTAACGAGGAACACCCATCTCAAGAGGTACATTGGATACAACATCTCTACTCACAATGTGTACCTACCCCTTCTTAAAATCCTCTTGGTGCTAAGCATAACTCTCCCACAGAGTCTTAAACATTTATTTCTATAGGTTAAGAGATAACTATTGAACACCCCATCTCAACTCACGAAGGGTATCCAACCTTTAACCTATCTTTGAAAAGTTCATCGATAATATTGAGGTTGCTACTAAACACTCATCTCAACTCATGCAGAGTGTTCACCTCAAATTCCCTTTTTAAATACTTAGGAATAGTAGGTATGGTTTATACACTTCATATCTACTCACGAAGAGTGTCTACCCTACAATCCCCCATTTTTATTCATAGATTCATGTCATACATTCAAAGTGTGTGTGTGTGTGTTAGTACGTGTGAGCACACTTTTCACATAATCACATTTGTTCACATCATTGACTTCTATACATGCTCATACCCACATTTAACATGATTAACATACATAGTACTTCACATATCGTATACGTACTTCATTTAGACATAAACTCTTCAAGATAATCATTTAAACCTTCTAATACACATCATGCATATACATATCAAAATCACCCTTCAACGTCACACATCATGCCTTCAAGGACATTCTCTCAATACACATATAACTTCATATACTTCTAATAAACACCACCACCGAAGGTGTACCATACCACTCAAGAGTTACTTCAATTTATTTTAACCAAGATAGAATAACTTACCTTTCTCCAAGCCTTTACCACCTTTTCTCAACATTTTACCAAAAACATCATAATAACATAATAAGGCAGTAGATAATCACAATATAATACAGAGAAAACCATAGTTCTAGCATTATCAAACCATGCACATTAAACCCACTTCATAAGACAAAAGTTGAGGAATTGTATTGAGCATTGGGTCATTGAGTTTTTAACCATAAAATCACCAACTAAAATTGAAAAATATCATATTAAATTCATTAAAACATTTTCATGCAATACCCATGCTTCGAGTCCGAAATAGAAGAAGTTGGAGTTTGAAAATCCTTTTTGAAAAGTCTTGAAATGGGCTCCTTGAATGAAAGAAGAGTCGAGGATGAACTAACATACCTTAATCATTAATAAACCCACAAGGTTTGGTGAAGAAAATGTCCGAAACCTTCAACCATAGCTCCACCTTGAGTTCTAGGCCCAATGGAGTTTGGGAGAGTTTTTGCGAGAGAAGAACTTTTTGAGAGTTTTGAAGTTTTGATTTCTTAATGAGATCTTGGGGTTTTTGCTTGGGGGAATTGGTTTATAATGACCTAAAATCAATACATAACACCCTCCAAAATACCTAAAACGCCCCTACATTGATTGGACCACTTTAGACAAGTCAAACTTCACTTAACTTTTCAAAATTATAGTTGGAGAACAAGTACGCATCATAGAGCTGCTCCCACAAGATTTTGGAAATTGAATTATTGAAATAGGGGTGCGAAAACTGTCCGCACCGCGTCTGTGCTTCACCAAGGCACAAAAACCCTGCTGCCTTAGGCAGCTTGCTTGGTCAAAGTTTGGGTCCTCCTTGGGGACCCTTAGGGTGGTTCCCAGGGAGTTATACCCGGTCATCTTGACACTAAACATGTCCGTATAGGTTCTAGGGTCATCCCCACTGATATTAGACTCCAAAAAATATACATAAACACATACAACATACAAGAACACACTAGCACACACACAAGGCTAGTTTCAGAATGTCTTGGTCGTTTCCTTGATGTTTACTTCCAAACATCACCAACTGACTTCTTATGTTAAAATACATAATTTTAAATCATTGTTAACTTATGGAACACATGTAAGCTCTAGTTTGACCTACTTCATTTTTAGGGTTTTTACATGTGGGATGAAGCTAATCTCTTTTGTTGATTGAAAGTAGAGTTCTCATGAAAACACCATAATTATATTGTGAAGAGTACTACCCACATATGGATGTTGATTCTAGTATTAATGTATATTCTCACCTAATGAATCTAACAGTTTTATGTTAAATTATAATGAATGTAGATAGATAACTCTTCACACACACACACACACACACACACACACACACACACACACACACACATATATATATATATATATGAAAATGTATGAAATACCCAAACCAAATGCTAGAAATGATGGTGCCTTCCGGTAGCGAACAAACATCATATTTGCGAATTTGTGGTCATCTATGTTTCATACGTATAAATATACGCAATAGGCCCCATACCTCCAAATTATAGATCGGAAGTTGAATGCAAAGCATGTCATGTCATGGACTTATAACACCTATAAGTTATTGTTTTCATGTTACCAATCTTGGACCGTTTGTAATCTTGTCCTCATAACCTTATAATCACTTTCGTATAACATGTAACCATCTCATGGAAGCTCATATTTTCATCCAAATAAGCTTGAAAAGTTCAAGGTGATTTACTTGGTTCCTAGATCGAATAGTTTAAATTTTTAAGTTATATTAGAGAGTTTTTAAGATCGTGAGTTACTTTAAAGTTTTTTCATAATAACTTAAGTGGGAAAAGAGGTCTGTTCACAAGTAATAAGTGTCTCACATGATATTCTAAGTCACATCACCCAAAGAGGAATAAGAATTCATACATGCGGACATATAATTAAAGAAACCGATAAAATGACATATAGATGTAGAATACACTATTTATCAAAACGAGTGAAATATCAAAATAATAGAATCGTGAAAATAATTCCGCTGAGATCCCAATTCCTTTCATTGAAGGTCTTTCTAGCAACAGAATAGCAAAATATCACATTCTGCATTTTAGGGATTTCTCGAAAGTTGTGCTAAAATGAGGGGCGTAGCTTAGCCTTAATATACCTTTCCAATGAACGCTCAAATAGTAGTAGTTTATCGATGAAAGTTGTTCTTTACGTCCTAAGATTCATAAAAACTATATGTACACAACTTGTATGCACCTATAAATAGTTCACAATTGACCTATAAATGTTTCTAGGCACGGGGGTAACCTTTAATGGTAGAAATCCTAAAAAACTAACGGATATTACGCAAGAACTCCATAAGAACCCTCTGTTAAGGAATTTTTCTATTAGGAATTCATTTGAATTTTTTTATGGCTATAAACGTTGAGTAAGTTGTAAGCCGACGTACCATATTTTTGACCCGGCCGTGATCCCGATCCGACATACACAATAAAACCCTCAAAACTCTTTACTATGATGTGTGTTTGATACGGGGTTTTGTGTGTTGCAAACTAGACTTGTAGGACATAGATTTAATGGATGATAGGCCTTCTAAATTTTTAAATATATATAGAAAAAATCCTTGATAGTTGACCAAAGTTAAAAAATATTACTAGAGAAACTTCGATAACTTTTGCTGACCTTAGTTTCACTAATTTTCTTGACTTACAAACATAACATATGAATTGTGCTACTATCAAGCCTCATAACACACTATTCGTAGCATGTTGTACACTCAATGGCTTATCCACAAGGTATGGGACAATTTAAACATTTGAAACGAACGAAGTTCTACCTAAGCCATTTCTTTAATCATGGATTTTGTTTGAGGGTCCCTTTGACCTAAAAATTTAGTTTATTTCCTTGATATTGTGACCTATTTTCAAACTTAATATCCTATGTACGATACAAAGTCATATACACCTCATATAACCGTGCTATACTATGATACATATATTATGCAAGTATAGAGAAAAAGTATGGGACCTTTCATATCACCTCATAGTATCTATTCCTCTTACTTATATCAAGAAATCTCTAGAATATTATTATTCCTTTTTCTACTCATACGAGAACTCATCACTTAAAACTGACTGGGTATATGATTTCCATACCATAATCTGCCACTTTACTCCCCCCCTTTTTTACTATACTTCTGCATGTTTCCCACTAACTATGGGCACTTTCACTACTATTGCTCATAATCTTGTAAGTCATGCTACCCTTTTGGGTGAAAATATTACCCAATTTCGAAAACACACTTCCTCATAAGGATCTCAATAGGAACAAGGTTTATAGAAAAGTGAGTACATCTTGTTATTAGCTTGAACGCACGATTCATAGGAGCAGGAGCAAATTCCTTTGAAACTCAACACTTAAATCACTCATGGGCTTCTCTCAAGCCCTTGGAGACTCATGACGTTCTCAAGATTTTACTAAGATGAATTCATCAATAAAGAACATTTTTTCTTCTCAACCACCTCTATTATGAGGGATAATCAAATGGATATGAGAACCCATGAGTTGGAATAAGTCTCTATGACATAACTATATTGCACAATTAAGAGTATGAAAGAAGGGACATTTTTCCTAAATGTATGTAGTCCCGAATTTATAGAAGTGTGCTCCTCACAACCATAAATATGATCCTACCGACACGGCTTCATAGAAACCCTAGGAAACTTGAACTCTGGCTCTGATACCAAGATTGTCAAGACCTGATTCTACAACTTGGACGTTGATGACATTCAAAAATCATTACTGGTCCCCAAGCGAACCCTCATCCTAGTTGACTGTAAGGGAAAGACTAACTCAATAGTACAAAAGCTTAAGACTGAATTAAATCTCATTGAATTCAAATACTCACTCAGTCTAAAAAGTCTGTACAGTACTCAAACGAAATTAAATGCTGAAAATGCATCAACATTGTTTGTCTATCAACCCTCTACTAATGTAGTAGGATGTCTAGACAAGGCCCACGATATCTCAAAACTACTAACTTTAAGATAAAGGTGATGTCCTCTAGAATATCAGAAGGCTCACCAAATCTTGAATATCACATGACCTCAACGAAATTCCTATTGATGATCGTAAATACATGTATTTGCATCATAAAAGATGCATACCATATGTACTTAGCATATGGAATGTACGACATGTAAGGAAAATTCTAAACAAAAAACATAAGTCTCAGGTGATAGAAAAGAAACATACCTACCTCTTCTGAACTTGAACTCCCTACGAAGGGTAGGATACCGACCTTAAGGAGAAGATACTCAACTCAAAGGTAATATACTCAACTAAAAATGAACATACTCAAATTAAACTCAAGATACTCAGCTCAAACACAAGATACGTAGACCAAAGTCAAGATAATCAACTCAAAATGAAAGTAACAATAACACATGCAATATTTGGAATTTTTTTACAACAATATATAATAACTCTGTTGTATGCAAAAATACAGTAACTTAATTGTATGAAAATTATAATAATAAATCTTATTTGAGAGAGTATCTAATTGACATCCATCACTATGAGCTATGTGATGATACATCTATCTTGCCCGCGTTGCTAGAACTGACATATACCTTTCTGGGGTATATACCTCTTTAACTAAGTGGATCCATTAATCTATGTTTAAAATTAATAAGGAATCATCTAAAAAATATGACCCTTTTTACCCACGTTGGCAATATTGTTTTTGAGGACTTGAAGTTATCTGAACTCGTCCATATATCAGTGCTCAAACTACTCCCAAAATATAACTTAGCTCATATGTTTTCAAACATTGAGATCATTACTCAAAAGATTTATCTTCAACAAGGTAGTACTCGAAGTCCTTATGAACTCATTAGGAAATTAATGTGTACCCTCACTTTAAATGTAAACAAATTTATTCTTGGGAATAATTAGTTCCCATATATTCATTTTTTAAAAAAATGAATCTCTACTCGCCTCATTCTCATACTCATTTACTCAAGTCTTTAAATAAGTTATAAGAAATTATAAGAGACTTCTCATAATCGGGTTCATGACGAATCATGGTCGTGAACAACGCAAGTCTAGGTTTCCCATAACTTTATATAGAACTCAATACTAGAAACACAGTAGTTCCAGAACTCAAAGACTCAATGATATTTTTCATTTTATGAATGGTCAACTCATAGGATTCATGCGTAATTATCACCATGACCGTCTAAACTCAAGGATCTCTATGTATAACATATGGTAATCCATAATTATGAAATATAGTTTATACAAGAATTAGGAACTTCATACACAACAACTTAGAACTCGAAGATAATACTCATCTCAAAGATACTCAATTTATAGAGTTCATACTGAAGTATGGGCATGAATAACTCGACTCAAGGATCAAAATTTTTATTTAGAGTCAGGAATACATCTCATACTCACTTATTCGAGTCTTGAAACAATTTATAAGTAATTTTAGAAGACTCCTCGAAAATACTCAAAGGGACTTTGTGAAACTTTACCCTTAAATATATCTTAATTTAAATTATGAATTCAAGATTTATAACTTGAATTCTTATATCTCAAGGATAAATGAATATTTTAATTGTGGATATCAAGTATAAAACATGAGTTTGCGGCGCCCTAAGACGGAAGGGTACGGGACCTAGTGATCCAGGTGCAGTGAGTGGTGGATGGGCCCAGACCCTAACCTACAAAACACTACTTAGGGTGCACTGAGTTTGCGGCGCCCTAAGCCTCTTCCCATAAAATCAAAGAGTTTTCTTGTCTCATTTTGTTACCCTAAGTCGCCTTGAATTGAATGCTTCTTCTCGGACCTCTCTGATTCGTTTAACCCACTTATTTACATGAAAATCTACTAAATACCCCTCAAGAAATTAAAACTCATAAACAAGTTCCTCTCCTCAAGAACTCATCCAAACAATCATAGTTTCACGAATGGAAGAAACATTTCAAGAACAATCATCAAGAATTAATCAAGAACTCAACACTCCAAATCTTATGGATTAAATTCGAATATGTTAATCATTATTGGAGTGTAAGTGAACGAATACAACACTATAAAGTATTACATACCTTCATTTTGCGAAACATATTCTCGATTTGAAAAAAACTTGGTTTGTTCTTCCATTTCTCCTCTTTTCCTCCTCTTGAATTCCTCTCCAAACCCTATGTGTGTTTAGGAATAACTAAAATTGATTCCAATCATTTAGACCCTAAAAGCTTAATAAAAACGATCTAGGCTAAAGGGTAAGGATAAGACCAAAATACCCCTCACTAATTCGAGTAACTATCCTTAACTCGACAGACTGAACTCAAATGGGAATATCTCCCTAATCGGAACCCAAAATTTAGCAAACTCGATGGCGTTGGAAATAGGACTCAGAGATAGTTCGTTTGATATCTTCTAGGTCTCCTAATTCATTCTTGTGAGAACATTATGGTAGTCGGATTTGACAAAAGCAAAAACGGACTTTCTCATAAAATTTAAATTCCTAGTGTTACCTCTAGTGGCCTTAACTCTTAAGAAAAAATTAAATTCCTCTGTAAAATCTTACTCACAGGATAAAATGGTCAAAGAATATCAAAATTTCTGAGGTGTTACATTACATGTATCATGTACAATCTATTATGATGATACATTTTCTTTTATACAAATCGCAGTTAGTACAAAAAGATGAGCACAACATAATCCATATATTCAAAATTACAATACCCAGGTGTTGTTTACTAATAATGTGTCATGACTTACGTATTAACATCAAATGACAAAAGAAAAACTATAACCATGATACTTTAAAACACTATATAACAATTTCGAAATAACAAACTAATGGAATATATTTAGAAATATATATGAGTCACAATTATATGTACCAAAAATTGAAAAATAACAATTCACAATACAGAACATTATCCCATTTTATTTTTAATCATATTATTTTACTTTAAACTTGAAGTTGTGCTCTATTTTTTATTTTGTCATTACAGATATGAGCTACCTTTTATGATGTATTTGATTACCATGTTTTTTGATTTCATTCATTTCTAACTAATATGCTATTGCATATTTGAGATTCACAAAAGAAATCGTTTGTCCAACAACAACTTCATCTGTCCAACAACAATTCCATCACATTTGTAAGCTTTATAACTTACCTCGTTTACCCAAATTCCTGAATGTCTCAATAAAATCAAGATATTCATCTTGTATCAAATACTTTGATCGAGTAATTGGAACATTCACAATTCAAATTGATTGAGAAGACAAAAATTTAAAATTCGATTTTTGTGATCTCCTACAGATTGGAATATATTGATACCAATAAGTTTAGTATGATTTGTGGGTAAAAAAAATTGATTTTACGTTATATTCCAAATTAAGATCAACAAATAAGTTTTATAATGTACCTTATTTATTATATCTGGATGAAAGTTATGTACACGGATGATTGATATTTAAAAATATTTTGAAAAAGAAAAATGAGTAGGATAAGATGCAAATTAGGTCATACAAAATGTGATTTCTATAAATTATACAAAAGGGAACAGCAAACTCTTTTTCTTCCAATATATTTATAACTTTTTTTTGGTTATATACCTTAAGAGTCAATAATATATAAATAATTAACGACCAAGCCACTTTTTTTCAGTTAATGATCTTAATTAAACCATTCCGAAATAGGACTTGAACCATCCTTCGCGGCGAGTAAGATTTTACCAATGAATTAAAATTTTCTTGATCGTTAAGGTCACTAGATGTAGCACCTTGAGTTCCAAGAAGAATTAAAGAGACTTTTTTCAAGTCATTTCTAAGTTCCTATTAAGTGTTGGGTCAACTTCAAATGATCAAACTTTTAGCAAAGGATGGATTATGTGGCCTCATAAGATATCAATGAAAGATATTTGAATTATCTTTCCAACATCACCAAGTTTGCTAATTTTTAAGCGCATATGAGGGATATATGTCATTTTGAAGTTAGCATGTCCATTTTATGAAAGTTACCCGAAAATAAGAGGGGTACATTAGTCTTTTACTTACCCCCACTCGTTCTACACGCAAATTACTCCCAATTAATGGTCTAAGTTGATTAGAATATGTTCCATTTATACCCAAAAGGGTTTAGGATTTTATACAGAAATTTCAAGCGTTCGTTCAAGAAATTCAAGATTTCGCCAATAACCTAGTTCTTTGAGGTATGTAAACTTCAACGTATTGACGTTGTTTGCCCCAATTTAAACAATCATGATTTTTTCCTGATTATTCAAGAACTTGTTCTTCCAGGCTAAATGTAAGATATGTAGTGTGGGGACAGTTCGTCTCATGCCCTACATCTTCTTTCAACCAATATTAAAAGAGAAATGTATGATCTCCCGTGGTTTGAGTATTCGTGATATAATTGATGTGAGTTTATTGAGTTCATTGTTCATTAACAATTTCTGTTCCTTCCTAATTATTAATTTTTATATATTTATTGAGATCCTTGAGTCGATTTGTTTATTCTCTAATTCGGCAACTTTACAATATTTTGAGTAAACAAATGTTGATAAGTTTTCAAAGCCAACACTGAGTTTTTTAAACTTATTTGAGGAAGTAAGTATGTAAATGAGAATAATAGTCATATAAATGGTTCCATATTCTCTATTTAGACCCTTGAGCGGTCATTCGTGCTTCGATTCGACAGTGAACTCCATTAGTTGAGTATCTTGAGAGGAGAGTAATATCTTTTTAAATTCTAAGTCTTGTTGAATATTGAGTCCTAATCATTTTCAGTTTATATTCCTATAATTAGTCACTAAACTACCCATAAAGGTTCCTCGAGTTTAGTAGTTCATCCCATAATTCCGCATGAACCCTTGAGTTCAGCACTCCAGATCTAGTAGATCATTAGTCTTGCGTTTTGCCATACTGAGTTCTGATGTTATTGATATCCCTAATTTGAGTCATTCATGTTTATAATTCCATATGAATACTATTATTTGAGTTATAAATTTTAAAATGTTTTTAAAGCCAACGTTAAGTTCTTAAACTGAGTTTTCAGAATATAAAGTTAAATTTTGAGAAATGAGTTTTTTAAAACATGATTAATATGACAATCAAGTATGTTATCAATGTATGAGCATTATCGTATCTAGATATAGCATATATATTTATGTGGTATGACTTCCCGTGTCATCAATGATCATATTAGAATATACTTTTAATGCTTTTGAGAAATACCACTGTTGAGTTTGTTTTCTTTAAAATTATATATGGGAACAAAGTATTCCCAAGAGTAAATATTCTTACATTTTAGATGAGAGGATACTGATATTTCAAGAAAGAGTTTTGAGAATTTTGAGTACCATCTCTTTTAAGAGACATTTTAGAGTAATTATGTTAAACCACAGAAAAAGTTATGCTTTAAACATATGAGTTAGTGTATTGTGGGGGTACTATTGATCACCGATATGGGGGAGAGTTCATATTAACTTACAGCCCCAATAAATAGTATAGCCATCCCATGGTAGAACGGTCATACTTTAATGATACTTAAGGTCTTATACAACTATTCACTTGTTGACAATTTACTGGCAACAAATTAAATAATTACAATTTAAGAACATGAAGTTCGTTACTGCATGCCCAATAAGAAGGCAAATAGATTTTAAATTCACTTAGTATGAGGTAGTCAAATATTCAATAAATATTAATATGTTGGAACCTAAAATAACCATAGAAGATAAAATATCTCATGCATAGGGATCTGAAGACTTAACCTACACGTGCAACACACGTGCACTAAATCTTGTTACCCTAAAAGCATGAACTTCTAACTTGAAAGACAAATTTACTATAGTATCTCTACCTTAAACACCCATCTATACCTATTTCAATAGGAATATGTTCTATTGTTTTGAAGGTGTGATATTTTGATGAGTTGTGACTTCTTTAAGGGGGGAGAGGGGGCGAGGAGGGGGGGACGGGACAAAAGGGAAGGTGGTGCGGGAAGAAGCGGGGACGGACAAGGGGGCGGAGGGCGCCGAAAGGGCAGGGCGGGCAAGAAAGACACAAAAAACACGAGGCGGACGACCCGGGGGGAAGAAACAAAGGGCGCGGGCGCGAGGGGGAAACCACAAGGGGCGGCGAAGCGGGACGCGGGCGGCGGCGGCAGGGGGAAAAGGCCAGGAGGGGGAGGGAGTGTCATAGTGAGTTTGAAGTTTAGTTATATGATAGGGTCGGTACCACTCTCCTAGATGAAGTACGTGTTCTACCATAAGATGAGTATCTTGCATAACCTCGACTACTTAAAAAAATAATTCTTGATGATATAACATTTTTTTAGATTAATATATATTGTAGTATGTAACGTTCCAATAAATGAAGTTAACATTATATAGTGTAAATTCATTTGTTTATGGTTAACTATTTCTCTTCTAATCGGATAAATTCTTATGAATATGTTTTTCTAAAATTATTAAACTTCTAACGAGTCAAAGAATTGTCACGAATTATTTTTTTGATGCTCAAGATATAATGATGACTTTATTTATGAATGCTACTTAAGCGATATAGATTGTAAAAAGTTTGCTTCAAAACAATTATCACCATATAAAACATTTCTTTAATTAATACTATTCTTACTATTTTATAATATTTTAGAAATGAACAATGAACAATAAATCATATGACTAGTAATAATGTAAGTTAATATTTGTATTAGTTTACTTTTTATTATTTATTTAATAGCTAAACTAACCCGGATAGAGTCATGGACAACATAAATTCGTGACATACCGAGATTTAATCATTCCATCGATGGAAATGAGTCAAGTTACCTAACTTGATACACTATATAGATCAGCAGAGATCACTACAAATTTGAACTTTAGCACCCCTGCTTCTTGTTATTGTTAGGGGTAGATGAATAGAGCAGAATGACTTCTCGTTATGTTGTGCCTAGTAGTAACCGAAGAATCGGCATTGAAAGAAGTCCCTCGAGCATTTAAAAAAATAAAAGAGACAAGGGTTATACCTATTGTAGAATCTTTACTAGTCTCAGCGATTAATAAAAGTCCAGCCTCACACACAGGGAAGGAACGAGATGATACTTATAAAATATGAGCTGAAGAGAGATGTATTAGGGAGAGAGCATCCAGTACCATGAAAATGAGTAAATACCAATTTTCCTCTTGTTTTCCTCTCATTTATTCCAAGACATTGAACAAATGAACAGAGTGACCTAAAAGAGAATGCAATCTCTGATATTTTACTTATACTCTAATCTCAACTTCGAGAAATTCAACTTATATTGTAGCAGAGAAAATGGAGATACTGGTAATTATATATATAGTAATGAATTCTAATGGAGCAATCCTAGTGTTAGAAACGTGACACATTGATCCTTTGTGCCGAATGAAGTATGACTGCAGACGATAGTTATACGTCTGCCAATAGTAAAGAATGAGAAATTGTACAGATTCCATTGGACGATTAATGTCTTCATTGGTAACTAATCACCATTGGATAGAAGCTTGGTAACCAAAAGAAGAATGTCAACCTTGAGAGTTTACTAACTGCGATAAAGGACAAGTAATTGAATCAATAACCGTAGTTACTAGAATGACACTTAATTAGTTGTACACTACTTGTTCATGCGTCTTATATGTTTGATCTTAATGCCACTGAATAGAGGATATTTGAAGCTTCTTATTTGATCGTTATCAACCATACTAGCCTATAATCTATGTGTCCATAAATTGAAGCGAGTATAGTAACCCAACCAAGGGTTGGGGTTGTGTTCCAACAGAGCAGTAGTGAAAATGGAAGATAAACTAGAATTTGTTGGAGATTACAGAGCAATGACACAGCGGAAATATAGAGTGATAGACATACCTCCAGCCATTGTTAGTGATATAGTCGGAGTCTACAATTCTTATTTTATTCAAAGTTATTCTAAGCACTCAAAACCTCACTCTTAGATGATATGGAGTTTTTAGAAGTAATGTGCTTAGGGACCTTTGAACCAAATGACATATTTCTCACTCGTGATGCGTCCTCAAGAAACAGGTTAAGAGGTCAGTGGAAGTTTTTATGCCCAAACCACTTAGTAGGATTGCTGCGACTTCAATATTGTGGGGATAATGGGTAATTGACCACTTTCCCGATTAGTGGATAATGCACGGTAGATTATCATTCCCCTTGGGTAGTTAAACCTCCCATTACATTAGCTGAATAGGTTGGTCCATGAAGGGGTAATGGACCAATCTAATACGACCATATCCATTAACAAAAATGCTAACATTCCCCACTTGGTCGTATATTATTCTAATCCTATTAATGAAATATAATACCCGAATATGGTGATAGTTTCTGTGTATGAGTAGTATCTTCCATGTATCACAATGCACTAGATCTCGAACTTAACCCATAAAGTAAATGGACTAAACTCAAATATTTATTCAAGGTCCATACTTAGAGCGACAATTCTAAAAATAAAAATGAATGAATGTGCAAAATAGTTAACGAGAACTCAGAAATATCATAAAAATAGAGGTTTTGTAAACATTAATTGTTAAAATGAAATTTACATAGTGAGGGACTAAGTCCATTGTGACTAAGAGTGGCACAGCGAAACCGGTACATACGACTTAACGGTCCAGTCTGTCCCGGCTCCAGGTATGTGAAAGAGAAGGTTCGGTGACGCCCGGCCGGTGAGTTAGTACTGTTAGGATGAGGTTTGGGTTTTCCGGTTTGAGAGTCCGATACGGTCGAGTCGGTTTAATTTGTTTTTTAAAATAGAGCCGTTACTAGCCGGTGGGTAACGGCTAGCCTTCTAGTGGGCACCCCCACCCAACGCTAGTTGAAGAAAAATACATCCAAATAAACCCTGACCCCACCCCCGTGAAAACAAGGGGGGGGAGAAGACAGATGGCTTCCCGAAAAGAAGCGTAAAAGAAAGGCTATGGGGGGGGACAAGAAAAAGGAAGAGGAAAGGAGGGGAGGAAACCACGGGCCCCGGCTCTCACCGGCCCCACGAACGGGTGGAGACCCGAATAGTGGGAAAAAATGACAACGGGAAACCAGGTGGGGGACTGAGAAAATGACCCCTAAATTCATGTCGGGTTTGTTAAAGCATAAGGCACAAGATATGCTATTCATCTTCTACTCTCGCAAGTCTCAACTCTCTACTCTCTATCTCTAATCTCTAATTCTATAATATATAAATTCTAAATTCGGTGTTGTGCACTTACTTGGTATTTGGAAATTAGATAGATTTGGAGCTTCAAAATCAATTGTCAACTTTCCAAGTTCGGCTATACGGCGCGGAGTAATAAAACGTCTAATTTTTAAGTAGAAGTTAGGAGTCATTAGTTCTAAATTTTATTTGTAGTTTCTTTATATTTTACAATAATTATTGATTTATTGTGATTTATGGTTTTTGCATTAATTGCCATAAATTTTTTTATTTATTTATTCTCACCGTTTTTAATTTTGTAATATGGATTTCGGAAAAAATAGTGATTCAAAAAGGAGGAACGGGGAAAAAAGTGCAGTAAGGTGTTGTTAAGACATGTTGTCACTTTAACACCTCCGATTCTTAATGACAAAACCGGGGTAGTTCTTCTAAAGCAAAAACTAAAAAATCTACTATAATAAGAATAAATCCGGGATGATTACTACAACATGTTGATGGACGGTATTTAATTTGATAGTATTCAGGATATTAGTAGATCCTATCATGAACATTTACAACGTAGCTTGGTAATTTTGATGGGGGATTCGCCTAGTGATGATGATAATGATATTGATATTATAAGGATACGCCCTATTTTTGATGATGATGATGATGAGTGAAATCAGCACATACGGCTTACTACTCCTAGGTCCCCTCACTTTCGTTGTCATGCCCCCAGTGCCGCCAGTACTCCTAGGCCTAAGGGTTAGTAGAACGTGTTAAAAAAATCGATTGTTTGGAAATTTATGACACAAATGAAATAAACACAAGCTATTTGTATAAAGGTAACTATATTCAAATAAACCACTGTGGGCAAATGGCGGGAAGGGAATTTGAGTAGTTCATTTAAGTCTTTGTAAAAATGAATTTTTGCATGCTAAAGCGGTTTGGTAGGCGGAAGCTAAAAAAATGGACCCCCTTCCTGAAAATTAATGTAGGAGTAGGCGGCCTAAATGGTACAAACAACAATTAAATCCAGCAATGTTTCTGGCTCTAGTTTATCTACCTTCATTATATAGAGAAAAAGAAAGCATATTGAAGAATACTAAAATGATAGGTTAGGGTTTGCCATTTAGTTTTGCTGAAAATCCGGTTGTTTTATACATATATTTTTTAAAATGTATATAATACAAATTTAAAGGGTTGCTAGTAGACATACAATAAACAAGGCTGTATTTGATTATCCTGCACAACATTTTCACATATTTCCATTGTTTATTTTATAGGATAAAATACTTGTAAATAGCTATACTTATGATATGGGTTCCGAGTGTACATGGTAACGGTAACGATATGACTGTTACTGTCACATGGCCTTGATAAATTTTATATGCAAAAAAAGAATTTTGGTTTACAAATGTTGTCAAATGCAAAAAAACGTGGCAGTGATATGCGTCAAACTTATTTTTAGATATTGTACCCAAGTTATGGGAATATGTGATAAAATAAGTTAGTATAACATTAGAAAGTTCAAGTATCTCTGATGATTCAATATTTTAAAAACACACTTTGTCCTTTTGTATGGTGATAATTATCATATTGGTGTACTGACATATATATAATTTGATGGTTAGAGATGGTGTAACTATGTATATGATAACGGATGTACGAAAGTTGCAAAGCATGTCATTTTATATTAAATGTCAAGTTACGTTCGGCGTAAAGATTTTCAAAAATCGCTGTTTTGAAAATCATCTTACACCTAGGAAGAAAAATTCCAAAAAACAGTTTGTCTACTAGAGGAATACTTTATTCCTCCGAACACTGCCCTTTCCCGTGTAGTGCTTCATGACTCATCGCATACACTTACAACTGGTTGGACCTGCCTCATTCATCAATTAGGATATGACATAGACTAGATGATAATGATTGGCGTGTATAAATGACTTATACGATTTCATTAAAAGTTTTTTACTTAACTTACAAAAAGAATTTCTGTACTTTATAGTCCATTCATGTGTAATGGTTTGACTGATTTGTATGATTTATTCAAATTATACTAAATTTAAAATAAAACCAAAGATTTTCAACAAACCGTCTTGTGCAAAAATGATTAATAACAATTTAAAAGTAAAATATTATATTCCTATTCTCAACTTTATTTACACTGATGTTTGTTTTAACACCTAAGTATAAAGGATTTCGGTTCAATTTCAAGAATGGTTGAAAAATTATATTTTAACTAGATATTAAGTAGACGAAATTCCTAGCTGTCAAGATAGCATAAAAATGAAGCAAGAAAATTGTTATTATGATTTATATAACTTGATAATAAAAATTTTAGTCAAGTGAAAATGAACCTGAAGCCTCTAGGGTTAGATTGGTGAAAATAATATTGATATTATTTAGAGGAGTATCTTGAACTTTCTCACTGATATAGAAATATTTTGATGCATATATTAATCAAATGACAGGACCATATGAAGATGTTATGCAAATGGTGGTGGAGTGAGAGCGCACACACAAGGATTTCCAACAACTAGTACCGTGGTTCGAGATATAATTAGCAATGCAAGCGTCGTCGGTAGCTTCGGCGGAGTCTTTAGTGCAGCAAGGTTGCTCAACTTGGAGAACCTAGGCATTCAATAGCAGCCGACGCTTGGAGATATCGGTATTATTTTTGAGATGGGGCTAATGCCGGAGAAGAGAAATTTGGGTCGTGAACCATACCGACCAAATTTCAAGATCGACGGTGATTGAAGTTAATGCCGGATCTAGTGACGACCGGGAGTTGAAGCAATGGACAGATCACTTTCTATTCAAACTTAATTCTCCGCACATGTCTACTAAAGAAAATGTTGAATGATTTACGAAGGGATTTTATATGGTGGAACCAAATATTAAATCAACTAATATTTTTGTGAATTGCTTGTAAATATCAAAAGTTATATTAATAAAAAGTATAGGTATTCGCGCTCTAAATGGGCCATTGTTAATCAGTGTGTGATAATACTTTAATTTGTGATATAGTCAATTTATAAAATTTTATAACTTTTAAGTTTAAATTCATAGATTTTCAAAAATAAGAGTTTGAAATTTAAAATTTTTATATGCTTATACCAAATTTGAATTATTGTGAAATCTTTTAAACATTTTAAAAAGTTTGAATTTAAAGTTTGAAAATTTAAATGTTTGAAACTTAAACTTTGATAAATTTAAATACTAAAACCCTTAAAGTTTATACTTAAAAGTTGTATAATTAAAGTTTGATTTAAATTTAACTTTATAAAATCTTGAATTTAAAAATTTTCAAATAGTTTGAATTTAAAGTTTGAAAATTTATAAAAGTTATAACTTGTAATAGTGTTGAAATTTAAAAGAGACGTTAATGTATACCTAAGAAAATTAGATTCAAGAATTTTTTGGTTGGTCGTTGTTCTGAAATATGTATTCTCAGCGGTTGTAAAGGATAAACGGTCGGTAAGGTATAGCCGTTTTCATAGTACCGATATTAATGACGAAAGGGAAGTGAAAAACAGTTATTTTACCGGTTTCCCGGACCCCGGTCCTACCGGTTCCGGAATGAACACCGGCTGAAAAAGAGACTGCCTGTGTCCGACTGAAACAATTTAACAGCTTACCGATACCAACGGAGCCCAGTACCGGTTGCCCCGGTAATTACCCGTCCGGTTTTTGACAGGTACGGTACCCACTGCCCATTTAATTGTGTCTAGAATCAACTTCGAGGCTATTGGGAATATGGGCGCAGCTATACAATTTTTGGTGAATTGTGATGGTTGTGCGATTTGACGCCTTACCACTCCTTAGCTAAAAAACTCAGCTAACATTCATGTAGTGCAACGTGGTCAAGGACCGATATATTCTTGGTCTTTAACAGTTCTTACGGGCTAGATAATTTAGTGTCGCAGGTGTAAGAAGAACCGCGAACGTGAGGATTAACGCGGCGATGCATTCTGGTATACAAGCAAAGCTCATGCCAGAGTGTAACCATTGAGGAGTTGATACGCTCTAAAGAGAGTCCAGAAAAAACCAGCGCAGCTGCAACTGTAAGCCCACGGGAGCGGGGTAACCTGGAGAGATGCTGGAGCGTGCTCCACCCGACCGCCGCGTACCCATGGGGGCCGGGGTGAATATAGAGTCGGACAATGTAAGTTTAGAAATAGAACTCTTAACAATCACATGTGGACGTAGCCTCGAACCCAAGAAAGAAATCGCAATTTAGCATCCACTAGTTGATGAAGTAGTAATAAGAGTTAGTTTGTAACTTCTCAACGATATAGCTCCCAACCTACCAACAAAATTATGTATCCTGAAGTTGATTTTCGTGATGAAACACAGCAACAAGTATGATCGGAGTAGCAATGACATTCCAAGTAATTGACCGTTTGTACATGGAGCATGTAGTTTTTGTTCCTTCTTGAAGATATCTAAGACTTTCTTTGCTGCTCTTTCCACGTGGTCAAGAACTGGATACTTGAGATCTTTCTACATTCCAACAACAAATTAAATGTCGATTCTATGTACAAACCCTGAGCACACATCAAGCTTCCGACAGCAGACAGAAGTGTAAGGAATGTCCTTTATTTGTCCATCTTAAGATCTGTTCTTCGGGCACTCGAATTTTAAGTTGAACTTGTAACCCTTTACGATAGGAGCACCTTGGTGAAAAAATCTTTCATTCACACCAGAAACCTCTCTAAAATTTAATTTATATAGGATACTGAGACAACCTAAGGTACCTTGATTGTCTATATCGATGTATATTAATACCAATAACCTAAGGTGCCATACACCCAATGGTCTCTTATATTAAAATTTTTAGAGAGAATTGATTTCACCTGATGTGTCATTACCTGATAACTGGATGCAAGTAAGATATCATGCACATATAGAACTAAGAAACATATTTGACTCCCATAACTGTTAATAAATTGACATAAATTTAAAAAAAAGTCGAATGAAGATAACGTAATAAAATTTCAAATTACCATTGACGCGAATCTTGTTTAGTCCATAATATGGATTTTTTGGTGCATACCAAATTGCTCACATTACTAGAGGAAAATTCTTCAGGTTGTTTTTCATTTATAAACTATCATCAGAATCACCAGTGAGAAATACGATGTTCACACCATCTGTTGCAATTCATAAGTCAACAAAGTGTCGCATACTAATGCCAATATTATTAACAAGAAGTCCTTTTTTAGCTATAGGAGGAAATGTATCTCATGTAAATCAATTCCTTCCTTTTGAGTAATCCTTTAGAAACGAGCTTGCCTTTATATATTTATATGGTTTCAGGATAAGTCCTTTTAGTCTTGAAAAACCCATTTAACATCGAAGGGTTTTAACAACACTAGGCAAATCGCCAAGATCCAAGACATCGTTTTAGTTTTCATAAGAATTCATCTCTCTTTCATGGCATTATAACCACCAATTCAGACTCGTTAGATTTCATGTCTTGTGAAAACGACTCAGGATCATTTTCAACTCGAATGTCAGATTCGGGCAATATTACAACAAGTCACTAGGAATTGTTGATTTTCTTTCTCTAGTAGATCTTAATGTGCACCCAACATTTTCCTGTGGAATGTTGTCAACTGGTGTTGTTCAATCATTATAGCGATTACTTTGAACAACTTGATCATATGCTGTTTTCAGCAGCTTGGGGCAATCTTTATTGATGGGTTTCCAGCAACCAATTGAACCTTGAAGGGGTATTATGTCAACAATAAATTTCTGATAAGTGGAAGCTTGAGTATCTTATTGACAATTGTATTCTGAAATGATCAATCCCACTATTAAGTTCATTTTCAAGAAATTTGCTTTCTTGATTCCACAATCGGTACTGTTGATGGACCGTAGAAGAATCGCGTATCCTTTACCCAATTTTGCTTACCAATGAAATATCTGACTATGGTCTTCGGATCCAGTTCTTTTATTGTAGGTTGTAAATTCTTACTTCAGACGAGAATCCTGTACAGGATATAATGTCAAACTAGGTTGTAAACCTTTGAATTGAATAACTAAAAAGTTATTTGGAACAACTGGTTGAAATTTGGTTTATATATACGCTACTATCTTAAGAGATTCAATCCACGAGGACTCTAGGTATCTCTTAGAGCTCTTACACATTACTACGCACCATGCAAGAATTCGGGGTCGTATTTTGCTACACCATTCTGATCCAAAGAACCAAACAGTATATTGGGCAAAATCCCATTTTCTTTGTGATGAACTTCGCAAACGGCCGATTGCCTTTCCATCTTATGTATATCTATCCATATATGCACCACCTCCTATAGTCTCTCCACATATCTTAATTTGTTGTTCGCACTGTTTCTCTACTGCAGCCTTGAAAAACTTAAAAGGCTTCTTAATTCGCTCTATTATGAAGCCAGTAGATATGAATTATATTGTAGGTAATCATCATAAATGGTCATAAAGTATTTCGACATATGCGTCCAGATTCGACAACATATAGCTGAATGTATGATTCACATATGGGTTGAACTGCTATTGGCACCTTTCTGTGCACTTGTTGTCTGCTTGCCTTTTAATGCAGCCGCAACAAGTACAGGAAACAGTCTATTATATAAAGTACTAATTACTCCCTCATTACAATTCTAATTCCTACGATGGAGAGATTGTCCCAATCCCTGAGTCCATTAAGATGATGAATCTTCATATACACTCTTTGTAGTGCAACAATTTTTACATTCATAATAGTATGAGTTAAATAATTTTGTTAAAATTAAGAGATTATAAATAAAATAACAGACACTTGTTGATACCATACAATAGTTTGATTTATAAAATAGTTTGAATCCCCTTCTAGAAAAAGGAATATCCCAAATATTTTATAAGCTGTTACTGAAATAAATCCTAGAAAAATTAGGAACATCAAAAGTTCTTTTTCAACCTAAAATAAAACCATACTAAGAACTAAATGGCATTCCCCATAGCTTCCCACATGTGGACTTATGCACTTGTTTCTAGAATACATGCTCGGCAGCCTCCACTTGGCTTCCGCAGGTTTCTTGAAATCCTGCAATAGGAATTTTAGAATATGGATTTAGAAGAATAGAAGAATCAATCCACCACAAGTTATGGAACATCAATATATTAGCTTCAAACAAACAAGAGAGATAGAAGTACCTTTCTAAGAAGCCCCAGCAATTGTTGACAACTTGACCACACCCCCCTAATCTGCCCACTGATGTGCCACCCTTATTTCTACCCCACCCCACCCGACGACACTTGACTTCCTTTTTTGAATGTTAGTTCAAGTGGTACGTTCTCTTTAGCCTTTGTGGGCCTTTATTGTATTTCTTTTCCTTGAGTATTCATGAACGTACTTTCTCCTGTTTCCATCAGTAGTCGACCTTCCTCTTGAACACACATGGCCACGAGTTCATTAATAGACCATTTATCTTTATGTGTGTTATAAGAGATCATAAAGGGAGCATATTGTGCAGGTAGAGTATTCAGGATATAGTGCACAAGAAAAGTTTTAGACATTTCGAATTCAAGAATCTTTAGTTGAGCCGCTAAGTCTTGTATTTTCATAACGTGCTCACGCAGATTTCTCACACTAGTGAGCCTCATTGATGATAATTTCATGATTAAGGTTATGGCAAGTGCCTTATCTGAAGTTTTAAAATATTCGTCAATAGCTTTCAGTAATGCCTTGATATCATTATGTTGTTCCACAAAACTATGAATACCAGCAGAGATTTTGGTCTTAATGAACATAACACTAAACGTTTAGAGCGTTCCCATTGTTCATGAAGAAAGTCTCATCTTGAGTGCTGATTTCTTTAATAGGTGGATCGTCTTTCCTTATAGCATAATCAATATCCATTCACCCTAAGTGAAGCAGAATTCTCTCCTTCCAAATCTTATAGTTCTCACCATTCAGTTCGAAAATATCACAAATATCAAAAAAATTTGCATGTTGCATAACTGCCAAAAATATACATATATACTGAACATAAATTTGAGGCAATTAATATAAAGTTGAATCTACTGACATAAAATTTGCCTGTGGGATAAATTATTAATTCAATTAGATTCATATTTATGATAAAATTATAAATTTAGTAGCATGATATTCTATCTTTATGACAAAACTATTTAACTCTCATTCATAATTCCCGTGGGTAATTATGAAAAGTATTTAATATTTCATCATGTACCCATTAATCCACTAATGGGAAGGTAGTTAATTACCCAATGGGATAATGGTTAACTACCCATCTATACGGACCGTATCAGCATTAACATAAATTCTAACAGAATTTTGTTCTAGTTATTAGTGGTTTAAGAAATTATTGAATTATAACAAGGTAAATTCAATGGGTCAAACCAAATTGTTAAATATCGATAATGGGGGCTTGTCACTAGTGGAAAAGAAAAAAAAATAGCAAAGGGAATCAAGGATGGGGAGACGTTCTTGTGGTGTTACCACAATACATGTTGACGTAAATGAATGGATAAATGATCTCGAAAGGAAAATTTGAAAAGTAATGGTAACTAGGCTAAGATTTAGGTGAAAGTAAATTCCCCCTCGGGCAACTGACCAAATATCAAATTGTATCCTCTCGGACACCCACTCGTCTAATGAACCAGCCCATGCTTTATCCAAAATCTCTCTTTCAATTAAAAGTTCTTTTATATGGGACTAGGTCTCACCCTCTTGGGCTGGACCTCATGTCTCCTCATACCTTAGGACATTAATCTATTAATCTATGTTTTGCGACCTCTCTCGGGAGCAACACAAAAACACATGGGTGGTTTTGTATTAGAAACTACAAACCCAGTAAATTAAACCACAACCAGTAGGTTAAATCACCATTAAAATGCATCTACTCTTATCAGCAAGCAAGACCGAACAATTATATCAACACATACTTGATATATCACACCCAAAGAAAAAAGAATTTTAGCCACACATCAAACAATAATAAAATACACATAAAACGATAAACCGAATGGGTATGAGAAATTAAACCTAAATATGAGCAAAAGAAGAATAATGGACAAGACTCATTTTCGATTTGAGGAGGAAGAACATCTTTTTTCAAATTTCCCACAAAAACCTCTCCAAACATGAAAAAAACACCAAACACCTAGGTTGTAAAAATGAAAATGATAATAATATTCAAACTTGGAAAAATAATAACTAAGGCTAGTACTTATAGTTTTCCGATTTGGTGGTGGTGAATCTGTTTGGCAAATTTATTGGTGAATCGCCAAGAAGTTTGGAGATTTTCCCTTCCTCTAGTTCATCGCCATTTTTTGTTTGCCTTCAGCGTCTACGCATTCTGGATCATTGGGCCGAATAATTCTGCTTAGCAAAACTATTCGTCGAAGCGGTGAATGCTACTTTTCATTGCCTTTTGAATCAAATTCATTCAGGGCTTCACATGTTGGAACAAAGGGTGAAATGCATTTTTTTAGGCTCATTGCAAAATACTTGGTGATACTCAAGCTTCAACTTCGATCTTTTCATCCTTTTTATTTATGTTTTGTTCCTATGTTTCCATTTTATGCCAAAACGTCAAATATATGAAACTTAAGAGTTTTCATAAAAAATTGAGATAGAATGAGCAATTTAGGACACTATTTTCATTAAAATAAAGTCCTAAATGTGTCCCTCTTTAGGACTCATAAATCTTAATGCTTGCTGGGAGAGAGCAAATCCTTATGAGGTAATCAATAGCATTGGAGTTATTTCTTTTCTTCTTTCTTAATTTCATGGGTTGCTTTGGCCTTTTTCCGAGCTATAACAAAGAGGGATTTAAGTGCGTCATGTACGACCTTGGCATTCATCTTATTGTTGTTAAGCATATTTTGAAATAAGTTGTTGACATACTTAATCATAGTTTCTTTACTACTCCACTCCTTCATTTCATTTCATCCTTACTCCATACTTGGATGGAGATTAAGGGGGGAAAGACATTGATTGGGAAAGGGGCCTCCTATGCCTACGACCTATTTTTACTCACCTAGTTCACTACAACACGGGGTTTTTTCTTGTTTGAGGAATCTTTACACACTGAGACTTTCCTTGAAAAAAGCGGAGGCCTTGCTTCTGTTTTTATCATAGATAGATAATATGAGAAGGAAATATTCTCACAAAATAAATGCAATTTTCCAATAGTAATAAGCTAATTTATTTAATACTTTTAGCTTATAACTATTAAAAATTACTTGATGACCTAAGCAAAAACAATATTATCTTTGAATTTATTCTCTTATTTCTATCTTTTTCCATAACTAAATCGAAGAGGAATTGAACCTCTTCTAGTTTTTTGAAAACTCTAATGCTTTTGATGTCTACCACCCTTCTCCTCCTCCTCATTCCTCCTTTAATTTAGCTGCAACAACCAAAGACATTGGAAGAAGTTCCTGTATGGAAAATTGGAAACACCGAAGTAGGTTGTGGCTTATAAATCAGAAGATAAGGCCTTAGTAGACCGACATGACATGAACCCCACCCCTTTTCTCTAGCTTACTTGGCGTGCACTCCTTCAATTCCCGCGAGAACATATTTTGACATGCGCACTTCTCATGTTGTATGAATCTAAGCCATAGTTGGTTTTTCTTGTTGAAGTTTCTCTCTAGTGAAAAAGCTTTCATAATCCAAAGGTAGGGTGGAAAGAAGGAATGTAAACATATCAGATTGGGACACCGGTGCATTAATAAATTCCAAGGAGTCACAACATTTCTTTAATGTACGAAGGTAAGATACCATAAACGAATTTCCTTTATTCTCACTTTGACTATCATATTCCATACTTATCCTAAAGGATTTTTATAAACCATAATTTTTGGAGGAAATCTTTGGAACTTGTTTTAGATCCTCTTACCCTTTCTGAATTAACATGTCCTTGCGCTCACATCTTCTCAACACTTGTGAGTGAGCGTCGATCGCTCCTTTGCCTGAGAAATAATTGATGATTCTTTCCCAAGCCAGATTAAGATTAAACATTAACTACTTGCAAAGAGGCAAAAAAAGAGCTTCTTCTTTATCAAAAGAAAAAACCAATACCATGTGGAGGACATTTTATTCACAGATTATGATCTGTAACGTAAAAGTGGGACTTAGGTGGCTAACCTTATTTACCGCTTCTCTTTGGATGACCAACCTTTTATTAGACTTGGTGAACTCTTGTCACGATGAATTAAACTTTGTTCCATGCCTCGTGGCTTTTCAATTACATCGGAAACAAGTTGGGTCGGCACAGACCTCTTGCAAAAAAGAATTATACCACAAATCCACAACTAGGTACTACCTTTTATACAAGTATTCTTTTCTAGTACAATGCCGCATACGAGAAGAACGAATAATGGGATTCTCACACAATCGTTGAACGTGATGGTGGGATTCTCACACTCTCGTTGAACCTGACAGTGATTTACAGTGGGTAAACTAGTTAAAGTAAGAATTTGATTTAATCAAAGAATTAAATCGGATCTCATCCGTTAGATTCCTCCATGCATACTTCAACGAGAATGGAAAAGAGCTTTGTCGCATGCTTCTTCGGTGTGGTTGCAAGATCTCACTTTCCGTTTGAAAATGTATACGTAGATTCCTTTCATAATCTCTCTCTCTCTCTCTCAGAGAGTGTGACTGGGAAGTATTATCTATGCCTCCGTATCTGACTATGACCTACACTCTATCCCTCTTTCGTTGCCCATATCACATACCTCCTAAAGATTCTATTTAATATTTAAACACAATCTATTAAACTTATTAATTGTGAACTATGTGGGACTAGATTCTTTTTTTGCTGAAAAGAGAAGGTACGTACGCAGCGCTCCTCAAAAAGAGTGAAGTTCCGTCGGCGTGTGAATTTTTTCTCCTGCTCGAAGCTTCATCCCACATCTCACATATTAGAAAAGGCAAACAAAAAAAGGGGAACTCAATCAATAGACAAAGAAAAAACGTATATGTAACACAAAAACAATTCAATGTTTGTCTTTCTAAGGATCGAGTTTCCTTATCATAGTCCAAATTTAGGAAAATTTAGCTTTTTCTTCTTATTATGGAAATGGAGGGATGTCAAAGGTCCGTAGGAGGACAACTATCAGATTAGTTGACTGGTGACAAGGATCATATAGTTTATGAGATGGATCGAGTTTTAAAGCATGGTTCTGGCAGAATGGAATGTTCCCTATCCTTCAAAGAGAAGAGACTGTCATGTAAGGTATGTAGGTAAAAACTATGCTCTTTAAGCCGATTTAGCATACTAGCAGCTTCAAATCAATGCAAGCCCATAGAAACCCCTCCTTAGGGAAAGTTGCATAAACTGAGGCATGAATGTAAAACATGTGTTTGGGAAGTTGACCCGATCCCTTTGGTTTATCATAATAATAAATATCATTCATCATTAAGGCCTACCATATTAATGGGATCTTTGGTATTAGGCCCATGACTCGGAAGACAAGTGAGACTTAATAATAGAAGCAAGAATGTCGAGGTCTTGTCAAAGAATATTCGATCATTGAATCATTATTTAGCAATTTCTCTCGCATGGCTCAGTGGTCAATGGGAGTGGCAAAATATAAAACCCCACCCCACTCGGCTCAATCCGAGGAAAGTAAAGGCACTTGTCTATAAAGAGAGGAGTTCCAATTCTTAAGATGTGGAACTCCTAGTGCACTATGTCACCTCCTAGGAAGAACAATTGATCTGAGATTGGCCTGGGGTCAGCCTTAACTTTGAATTAAAATTAGGCTTTAACAGGGCTTCTTCCTAAATATCAATTACCAGTAGATTTTCAGTGTGGTGCAAGACTTGAATTGAAAGGAAGAGATGACTAAAGGGAGTTTGAATATTTCTATTCAAGGAAAGCCCTTTATTTTGAGTGTCTTTAGTAAGCCTATAGATTGAGACCTTACAGAGCCCGTAAACTCCCGATTTTGACATGATAATAGGCCATTCTAAACCTTTTCTTCATGGAACATGAACATGAAGACTGATACCACTATCCCCTCTGGGCTTTGCTTTCTTATAATATAATCGACTAGAAGAAAGGTTATATGAATGACTTTGCACGTGTATTTTCATCAGTGGAATGGAGGGAGAAGGTTCTCCGACTAATTCCCAACCTCAATGATCTGAAATCAGTGCAGAAATGTCCCTTTAAGAAAAGAATCTTTACAAGAAAAAAAGCTGAGAGGCTTAGTCAGTTTTTTCCTATTTTCTTTTTTCTTTTTGATGAGAGGCTTCCTCAACAATACAACTAACGTCCATGCTCTTTCCCATTCAATTATTTTTCTATTACCAACACCCGGAGCGAGCAACAACTTCTAAACAAACCCCTGAACCTAATTCCTAAGGTCACGTAATTCGTATAAAAAGAAAATGCATATGTAATTTGATGTTCTAATTTGGCAGACATTAATATCAAAAGGTTGTCTTTACAGCTTGGAAATCATCCATAACGTTATATTCCTTTAGTTTGGTGAGTAGACCGAAGGAGTCCACCTGGTTATCATGAAGAAATCTACCACTCTTCCAATTGGCGTCTAACCATCTTTATCTAACTAGGGTCGGGGTTGATATTTTAATAAATCAAAAAGTGAACTGGTGTGAAGATATTGAATGCAAGAGTGAGTTTTCCTTCTTGAAAAGAGCCTCCTCGTTAAAAGAGGATATTATCAAATATGCAGTCAACAATAATATACTCAAATCTTTTCACCTACCTCTTCGATTGATCTGAAAGATGTTCCTTTAGCAGTTGACATCTCAACAGATTCCTCCGATCTAGTTGGCAAACAACCCTTGATACGTAGGATCTCCTAAGACAAAGAAACTAGAAGACTTAGAGGGTGGCATCTTGAACCCTCTTCCTAAAGTCGAGTTAGCCATGATCTCAAGAAGAGCTCTCTATACGTAGAAGACAAGAGTACCTTGTTTGACCAAATGAACATAGCAGAAGGGATATTTAGAGATGGGATCATGAGAGAATGAAAGGAATTAAAAAGTGATTCATGTCCTTTCTCGTATTCCACCAACAACTCGCGTATCATATGAGTTTTTTCCTATCATTTCCACATAGAATTGCTTCAGACCTCTATCAAAATCTAGTTGATTTTTACTTCTCAGTAATAATGATAATGCATTTCGAAATCTTGAATCTCAATAAAAAGTTTGTGCCAATAAGTTAGCCTAAAAAGAAAAAATTGGGGAAGAAGTAAAGTTTCTATTGAATTGAGTAAGATCCTTTTGAATAGAAGATTCCCATGAAAAAGTATTTTATAGTGGACGATAAAAAAATGTGTATTTTCCTATTGATTTATCTCTGAAAAAGATAAGATCCAAAGAAGTCTATACATGGAGATGAAGAGGATCTTGTACAAGAACATATCTAATAGTGGTTTCTCTTCCAACAGTCAAGTAACTAGCACTAGTTATTACAACAAGAGCTCATAGTCTAACAAAACTAGTAACCTAATTGTAGTAGCGGGAATGTCTTCACCACCAGATATTGCAATTAAGAACTTCTATTGCATCAACGGCGGAAATGGAGAGAAGGCCCAGAATATAATAGCTTGAACCACTTGGGCTCTTTGCACCTAAATAAATAGTAGACATGCATAAAAATAAGACGCGAAACTTATAGACTCGTAGCCTTCTAAGACTTTTTTCTCCAACTCACTCAATTGTTAGGTTGAGTCAATCAACTCGAAATTAACCAAAAGGACCTGTCAAGCCTTAGAAGTCAAAGATTGCATCACATATCATCATAAAAAGCTTATTAGATATAGTAGATGCATAAGAAACATAAAGCATATAGTACTTTCCTCTATTGTCATGCATCAAATGGTTGTCTCTCCTTTTTCAATGAATGTGAGCTCCAAGCTTTGAAGATCAAGAAAAGACAAAACAAGTTCTTCTAAAGCTTCTAGAGAATAGCAAAGGAATAGTCCATTCTCAATATTCTTCCTCCGTCACCTCAATCTCCAAATCAATGGCTTGATATGATGAGTAGAATATCATTACCGATGATTAAAATTTTACAAATACATACTAAAAGAAAAAAACATAATAGTTTCCATGTCGATGAGTAAAAATGGGCTACCTGGGATTGAAGCAAACCAGCATCCACAAAAGAAAATTTAGCAAACCCATTTTAGAACGCTTGTTTAAGTCCACAAAGGGACTGATTCTGGAGGCAAACCAAGTTCCCCTCCTTTGTGGAGAATATAAGTGAGGGAGAGACATGTATACTTCCTTTCTTGGAACATGTTAAGGCTTTATGCTCTAACTCATCTTCACAACTCTAAGTGTCGTCGCGCCTAAGTTATCATTCTTTTTCCACCGTTGGTTGCTCTATGGGGTAACGTAGGATGGTTAATCCTGAAGCAAGACATATACTTTGTTTGGCCATAAAATCTTCGCATTGTCTTCCCTCCAAATATGTCTCAATTAGACCTCCAATCCCTTCTCATTATCTCAATGATTCTCAGGATAATATTGAAATGTAGATCCTCTGGCGTAGCCATTGTGAAGCTACTATATAGAACCTAGGGAGTCGTTCTCTTTCGAAGAGCTAATGAGGGTGGGATATCGATTCAAAACAGATATGTGTGTGGTCTTCTTTTTTCGTACTTCCACATATAGTACTTGCTGTACCCACCATCTTTAGCTTTTTCTCCCATCCTACCCGGGTCAACCTATTATTCCGTAGTCAACCACATTTACCTCCACCTCCGCCATCGTTCAACCATATTTACAACCACCAATGTTACCATATCTACAATCTTGACTACATTTCCTTGAAAATGACCAGCATACTCACACTTGTAGCACCCACTTTCTCCTCTACCACCGTTACCTTGACCATACCTCCCACCAAGACCGCCATATCAACTATCACCTCTATGATGCTTTCTACTGCCCTAACAACAATCACAATCACCATATATCAAACCTCAAGATCAATATCCACAACCACCACCATATAAATCACCCCCACCACCTCCATTAAAATGTGGTCCTCATTTCACAGGAGAACCATGTAGGCCAATACATTGAAAGTCATAGTACGACCATCATTCCCAGATTCCACATTGAGTTCAAAAACTTCAACATCATCTAAGCTATGAAAACCTTCACATCTATACTAGATTTATTAGAAGAGAGCTCGTTGCCATTATTATCAGAAGTAACTAAACTGAATCAATTTTGGTCACTAAATCAATTCACCGTTTTATTTTTCTGACGTCCCTTAATAAACTAATACTTCAAGGTAGAGAATACAATTATTATACCTCAGATGCTAGAGGAAAGAGATAAGGAGGTTCAAAAATCATTTGGTTAAGCACACGATGTCTTTTTGATAAAAAAGTATATGAAAATGGTATTGCCTTATAATTTATGTATTGCTGTTTCAAATAACCAAATTAGGAAAAGATTTGACTAATATTCCTACACTCTTATTTAAGTAAAAACACTTTTTTCTAGTTATCTCTTCCTTCTCTTACAAATGTTAAATTTATGAATTATACCTAAGAGATTTAATTCTTATATGGTGGACTATCATAATTAGATAAATGCACATTTTTAATTATTTCCATTCAACATATTATGGAAAAAATTTAAAATATGAATTTAAAAAACCCTATCGTAGTTCTCTCCCTATTTCTACAGCTCTGATGTTTTACATGAGGTTTTGCAATTTTTTGTGGACATTAGTTGTATATAGGCTTGGAACCTCTTGTGATCATTGTGAATTTGATGCACGTTAGCTTGGCGCCTACTTGAGAGTTCCTTTAGATTTGTATTCCACAGGGACGTACTCGTCATCACAGGTCTGATGCTTTACATGACGTATTGCAATCTTGTGTGCACATTAGTTGTATAGGCTTGGAATTCTTGTGATCCATTGTGAATTCGATTCATGGTGGCTTGGCGCTTAGTTGAGATTATCTTTAGATTTGGCACTCCACCGGGAAATACTTGTCATAACAACCAAAAGATCATAAAAGGGGAAAATAAACTGCAACTAAGTCATTTCGCTACAATATGTGTTTAACATCATCTGCCTATGGTTTTATGTGTTTCTTTCCACTTGAAGTAATTTCAACAACCCTATTATTAGAACACTTTTAACAGAAAGAAGACTAGGAGATGGAAACTAAAAATATTGATTTCTCACGCCACGGTGCGGCCCAAAAAGTAGATTTCACTCAAATTAATATTATATATAGCGATCTATATATATTATCTATATAATATATAATATTATATATATTATATATATATATATATATATTATATATATGATAAATAAAGTAGAAGGACATGTAACCTTCCTAACGGAAGGGTCTATGCCTGCTTGATATGAATTATATTATGGGTAATGACTACACATGTAATTTGGAATAAAGAAATTAACATATTCTAGGTAAGAAACAGAAAAGTTTCCTTTGATTCTCCCCATAAATGAATTTTCCCTTAGAGCCATTTTTTAAACTCAAAAGAAAATTTCAAAATTATGGAATAATTTTTCCAACAACAAAGAGTTAGAACAGTGATGAATAAACGAGGGAAAAGATAGGAGTTATGTTACCTTGGTTGAGTGAAACATCTTGTATGAGAAGAAGAGAGATGAGAATGTTGGAATAGGGATTGTGCACAACCCACAAGATAATAAGGAGTAGAGTAACAACCATGAGCAAGGAGGCAACATAGGAAGAAGAAATGAAGATGAGCTCAAGAGGAAGTTTAAGTTAGCTTTTATATATAGGGTTAATGAATGTAGGCTTTACCCTAATAAGATTAGGTTGGGATTGAGCCGAAATTTATTTTCATTTTTTGATAATTAATAAAAGGGAAAATTAGCAAACTAATCAAAAAACCTAACTTAATTAGTAAAAACTTTCATACTTTATAAATATTAGTAAAAATGTCAAAATATCATTATTTTAGAAAAGATTTTATAACCTAATTAACTTCCAATTTTATCGCACCTTAATTACACATTTTCCAATTAATCCTATATAATATTTTTAAAATAAATGGAATATTTTCTCTCATATTTTCATCTTTTTTTTTTTTTGCAACAATATTTCATCTTCCCATTCTTTATCATTTCAAACCCCACATCTCTCTCTTCTTTCGTTTTTTTTTCTTCCAAAAATCGAAAAATATATTTTATAAAGATATTCACACAATCTCTTTTATTAAGATATGCATTTTTATCCCTTTTTTAAGATTTATTGTATGTTTTTTTTTAAATCGTTTAAAATTGTTGTCTTTAGTTGAAATGACGGTTAGAGTTTGATAAACTCTAAATCACTCTCCAATGGTAGAATCTAAGAGAATTAGTATAGGTATCAAACTTAATCAATGATCTTATATTTTTCAATATCACAATATTCTAGTTAGATTACAAATGACGACAATTTTATATTTTAATTTTCTTGATTTGTATTTCATATCCACTCTTATATACAAAAAGTTTACATTTGTTTTATTTTGTATTTATCATGATGATGCGACAACGTACATTTGTATTTCAATTGAAATGATATTTATTAATGCTCATTTTTACTTCGATCTCAAATTTAATGACGACACATCTGTTAATTCTTTTTTATTATGTTTTCCTCATCAGGTATACCAACACCTTTTATATTTATGTGTGGTCACCTTTACCATTCAAATTAAATTAATATCAACTGTGTTGCGTTATTTTACTGTTTATTATTTTGTAGTTACTCTCACACTGTATTCAGAAAAATTTGCATTTGTTGTGTTCATATAATGACATACAAACAAAATCAGTTGTGTATGTCTTGATTGTGAGTAGTATTTATTGCTTGTCATCTCGTAAATTCAATCCCAATTTCAATGACAACAGGTTTGTGTTTCTTTTTTATTATATGCTTTCATCATAATTGTGTATCAATAATTTTTGTATTTTATGTGCTCACTTTACCCTTCAAATTAAAATTAATATTTTACTTTCGTAGTGAAAATTAAAAATTGTATTACATTGAAAAATTGTATTACATAACTGCCAAATATCTTTTTCTTAAATTCGTATTACAAAAATATTTCTCAATGTATCACAATATAATCTAACCATAACATATGAATACAATTAAAGAAAGATACAAGATTCTAAAAATAAAAAATAAAAAATTGACTACGAAGAAATAGGATACATCTATGTTTAAGAAATACAAATCAATTTGGCATACCTACTGAAATGACTACAAACTAAAGAAAAATACAATGTTCATAATAAAAATATAAATGTTGAGTAAAATAAAAACAAGTGACAAACAAAAATTAATATGAATACAATTTTTACACCATTTTTCTCCATTCTCTTTCCCTTTGAAACCTTCTCCTCCGATTCTATATTTTTCTTCTTCTTCTTGAGCAAAGTCGATTTTGACTCTAAAATCTGATCCATTGAAGTCGTGGTTGGATATAAAAAAAGTACTTTAATCAAATTCATTTCAATAGAAATTGAGTATTATGAATGCAAATTTAAAAATTGATACTATAAATTTGATGAACAAGTGGGATGACTTCTATGTGTTTTTTTTGAATTTGTATTTAGTTTTGAATTTTTGTAACTTATGAGACTTTTAAGCAATTTTTTTTAAAAAAAGATTTTCTCCCCTAAATTTCTCCCATTTAGTTACTTAACAATTGTATTCTTTTAATTAAAATAAATAATAAAAAATTAAATAAGATACATAATAAATTAAAATGTTGACATTTTTACTAAATATTGAAATTGTTGACAATGAGTCCTATTAAATGTTAAAATATTGACATTTCGAAAATTTTCCCTTAATAAAATAGCCTATATGACGAAAAAATTAATCTTTAAAAAAGTTTTTTTTGGGGTAATTTAGGAAGTTATAGAAATTTCAAATATGCTAAAGAAATGTCTATCATATAATATTTTCAAAAAAGTTATAATATGAAATTCCAATGATTTTCATGAGTTCCTCATATGGAAAATACCTTCATCCCAACTACTTACATTCGGATTGTGAAGGAATATAAGAAATTAAAATTCCATCTATTGTAGATAATCATAAGAGATTTATTGATCACCAAAGATGAAGTAATGCTGAAGAGTTTCCTAGCTCCTCCAAAAAGTTTAGAACAATATGAATCGAATTTGTTAATTCTCACAATGAACTCCAGTATGCACAATGACCAAGGATATTTTACTCTTTAGATATCAAACTCTAATACACCGTAATCAAGAAAATCTAAAGAAATTATGTCCCCCTAAGCATTAGACTTATATAATAGAGGAATTTGATAAAATTGAAACCCTGCTCATGTTCAAGTACTTATATCAATGACTTAAAGGTAGAAAATCCTACCTTTTGTTTGAATCGCATTGCATGAAGAATGTGCAACCAAGTAAAAATAGATGAGGATGATAGATCGATGCCAAATCTCCAACTCATAGACTAAACATTCAACCTTTATTAAATACAAAAAGGAATTACGTTCATCAAATTAGGAGTGCACAAAATTATCATCTCGAGAAAAATGGTCCACATTCTCTTTCATCATTAGCTAAGGGAATATGGAATTCTTAAATTAAATCTTCTCTAAAACTTCCCTCTCAATATTGGATTTGTATATTATATATTACTCTCTATAAGACAGACTATTAAGTAAGAGAAAATGGTATGGTCAAGTTGACGGACCAATGATGAGTTTTTAATGGAGATGGAAGTACATTTCAAAGAATTACTATTTTTTTATGGTCATAGTGATTTTAAAATACCATTATAACAATAAAAATTGAGAAGTACAAAGAAATATAGTTGAGATGCTTTCTAATAAATGTATGAACAATGTATTAGGTTAACTCGAAAAATAGAAACATTTCAATTGATTGAGGACAAAGAATGGGAGAAAGAAGGAGGAATTCCTAGATTAGCATAATGGATATAGGAATGTTAATTAAGAGTTCTTTAAGTTACAACTTTACTAGAAAGGTCAAGAGAGAGAATTCTGAACTAACCATAAAATGAATTTTAGTGAATATTAATGGATAAACTAGCATTCCAAATTGTTATCGTAGTGTCTTTTACGACCTTCTTTCTCATAGCTACCACTTATAATTATTATTGCTGTGTACCAAGATATATCTGAACATGTTGTATGAGGGTATTTCTCACATGGAGTCCATTCCTCGTTATTTTCCTTAATTAATTATCAAAGTTTTATGTTCCTATTTTTGTAATTTGAATGAATTATTTGTTTGGTAATGCTTAGAAAGCATTAAATAATGTTTTTTGCTATAACATGTGTCTTGTCTTGATCTTTCGGGTACTAATAATAATAATTATAAACTTGTTAGGTTAAGAAAAAATAAAAATAAAAATAAAAATAATAATATAATGTACAAAATCTCGAAAGAAAATATATATATAAAAAGGGAAACAAATGTAAGAAAAAAAAGATTTATAATATATATTATTATTATTTTTTAAAAAAGTAAGAGGAATGTTTGATAGAAAGTCAATCAAAATGTTATAAATGGAAAATTGAAAAAAAAAATAAAAAAAAAATAGAACACTACTTATAAAAATTTTGGAAGAGAGAAAAATAAACAAAAAATAATTAAAAAATATTTTTTTAAATTAAAAATCAACGTGTTAATAAAAAAGAAGAAATATTTTTTTAGAGGTCTTTGTGCAAAAAAAAAAAACAAACAAACATAAAAAGTAAATAATTCATGAAAGTTTTAAAAAAATAATAATAATAATAATAATAATAATAATAATAATAATAATAATAATAATAGTAAAAGATGAGAAGGTAAAAAGAGAAAAAAGAAACGTAACAAAAAAAAAAAAAAAAAGTAAAAAATAAAGAATATCTTATTTTATTCTGCTTTGTTTGATTTAATTTATATGCGTATATATATTTTTAGTTAAAGGGAATATATTAATAAATAAGGTAGTTTTTTAATATATTTAAATGAATCATAAAATGAGGGTAAATGACATTTTTACTATTAAACTAAATGATACATTATCCAAAATTAAGTCAAGTCATATAAAAAGTCAACAAAGCGACCGTGCTAGAATAATGGGACTCGAGAGGTGCCTAATACCTTCCTTTCAGTCAACAGAATTCTTTACCCAAATTTCTGGTTCGAAGATCAAACAAAGAGTCATGCTTTTGATTAGAGATTATTAAACAAAAAAAGGTGACTGGAAAACGTAATCCACCCAATTTCAAGTGGCGACTTGAAAAAAATTTAAAATAATACCTTAATTAATAACATTCACTTAAATTGGGAAAAATCCTTACGTCGCCGCAGAGGAAAAGTGTGATGTGAACATCCCTAGCGAATTGCATGGGAAAACGTAATCTAGAATTCGAGCTATGTAACGTGGGACTTCTACTAATAATGTGGTGTGTTGAGTATTTCAATGCATTAGAAGTACTCTAACAAAAGATAAATTAACCGATATTTCGTGCTCCTTGAGTGCCATAATTCCATCCAAGGTCCCTCTTGTTGCTAGCATCCCCGGCCATGGTTATTGAATTCAATAATTCATGTTTACGAATTGGATAATAATTAGGAAATGGAAGATTTTTTTTAAATGACTTTTGTCCTATAAATTTTTTAAAAAAAAATCACATAAAGCAGTGACCACTGCTTACACGAGAAAAACAGAACTGAAAAAAAAATTGAAGAAAAAGAACAGAGAAAAACGATATACCTCGCAGGCCGCAACAGCAGAGAGTCGCGAGGGGAGAACTAAGAATTACTTCGTACCAACCGAAACTAGCCTATTAGATGGTATACACTAAATCTATGTTGATAATTATTTTTCTATTATCTACCTCCTTGGTCCGTCAAGTAGCAATAAGGAACAGGTTTCTAACGTTTTGGCCACCGGTTTTAAAGACTTCTAAGCGAAAGAATTATCCAAGACATGCAAGACACATTCTATTAATTGTTTTTTAGATAGATTTACATGTTTACCTGGTTCCCACAACCCGAGTATGGAGTTTAGTACCCAGGTACGAAGTACACAATTCATAATTGATAAGTATAAGAGTTCATGCACTTACTTTTATGAGGAATGAAGAGAAACCCAGAAATTCACTTGAATAATTCCAAAACACCAATTGATTCTGGGAAAAGTATGATCAAATACCAAAATCAAGAGGTCAATACTCCAAACCAGAGGAACTAAAAAAATCCAAAAGTCAACCCAAAAATGTGGTTTTGAAATATCTACAATAAAATACAACTAATAAAAGAAAGGACTCGATTTAAGGAAAATCTGTCCCAAATGCGGCGTAAATTAATGATCCATGCGAACGGACCGTCATGAAAGACGGACCATCGTGGGCATCGTCGTCTAGTGGCATAAGTGTTGACTGCTTTCTTCATCAACTTGTGTGATCCTCAACGGAGAGAATATGACGGACCGTTGCAAGAACGACGGTACATCAAGGGGTTACATCCACAACAATTAAAACGTCTGTAAGGGTGTTACATTGAAAATACCTCTCTGAAAACACACGAAATATGCAGAAGGACGGGGATCATTGTTGGCTATGACGTTCCTTCATGAGCTTCTGTAGTCCCACACTGGTCAGACTTCCCCAACTTCCTTCAGCAGAGCCCTACATCCTCACTACAGGTGCCACCTACGGACCGTCACGTCACGCGGACCGTCGTAAGCTCCGTAGGTTGTCTGTGTGCAAATCTTCTCAAATCCTTGTATTCTCCTTGGACAGATTTCTGCAAAATAGAGGAGAAACCTAAATAAAAAATCAATACAAAAAGACTTTAGACATAAACTAAACATAAGGAAAAAAATACATTGAACGTACCGTGGAAACACGATAAGCAACATTCCAATTTAAATCGTTGTGTCCCAAGAGACGCAGTATGAATCAACCACAAAATCTTTGCTACAGAGTATGCGTCCATTTAGATTTTGCAATCATTTGGCTATCAATCCTGATTATTTCATTATGTTCATGCATGCTAAACATTAGGCTTGAATTAGTGGATCAGGGGACCTGGACCTAGATCACCATAACTTGACACCTATCCATCTCGAATCGCTCACCAGGTGTTAATTTTTTCGGTATTGCAAAAGTTCATCACTTCAAAAAACAATCCCTTTTTTAATCTAATGATTTCAGTGAGTAGAAGGATTGTATTCAACACCTAGCTCTCAGAGCAACCTTCACAACTCATTTATACATATTGTCTAGGATTCCCTTATTTCACTTCTTTACTTCTCCATAACAACTCTTAGAATCACGGTAAGACTGCCTTAGCTTTTTAACATAGGCTAAGATCAGGTAGGGTATATTAGTATATTTTAGGAATGTTCCCTCATTGAACAGCGGTTAAGCGCTACCTTTCATTAGTTTTATTCCTACCTTATTTCTTATATGCTGTCACTTGCTATTTTCCCTCTCTTCTTTTGTGTAAGTGAATCTTTTCTTTTCTTCTTATTTATTATTCTTTTATTTCACTTTTCTTTTCACTTTTTTGAGTCATTTAGTTTTTTCTTCTCTCTCTGTGTTGTGTTCTTTCAACCCCACTTTCCGGAGCATTCCTCATAATATCACCCACGTACTCATGGCTTTGCCATAGTCAAAAGTACACAATACCAAAAGGTGGGGTAGGGTCCACGACAAGTTTGTTGTCGCCATAGCCATAAACTTATGCTCCCCACTTTGGCATAAGCTGAAGGGCACATGTCCAGGGAAGGACTAGGGACAACACATTGTTCAAGAGGAAAGAAAGATTGTTGGGTGAAAAAAGAAAGGTCTATTTTAGCTTTTTTTTCCCCAAATCATTGGATAAAGAAGGGATTAAACTTCATTAGTTTTATATTATTTAGGCTAAAGAGTTTCTATATGAACAAGGGCCTATGGTCCTTCCTAATTGTCTTTACGACCTTACTTTTTAGTTAGATAACCAGGAAAGTTCTAGGCTCAAGAATTATAGAGGCTATAAATTTTTCCTCACACTCACTTGAATCTCTTACTCTACCAGATTATTTTATACACCTAGTTAGATTCTAGCTTAGGGTAATGCAGTGGTGTGTGTATCTCCTTATTGCATGCGTCGAGCCACACATTCTAATTTTTTTTATAGCACTAGTCATGCATCATTTTCATTACATCAGGGATATCATTTCCGTTTAGCCATGAAGCTCAGAGTTGAGTTATACTACGTTACAGAAGTATAGACATGCCGGTGGTTCAACAATATAATATAATAAGTCTCTTGGGGAAAAAGAACACATGCAAGAAGAAAGCTGAAACGAGGATCATGAGTTAGGCTAATCAGGACTTCCCAAAAAAAAAACCCTAGCCTCACTCCATTTACCACACCCAACAAAGATTATGGTAATTTTCCCCAATGAATAAAAGAATCCAAAATAATAGAGTGGTAGGTGGAAGTAAACCTGAGGCGTCAAAGCGCTGTCGATTAACAAGCTGGTGGAGTGCGATTCCGGGAACCCACTTCCTTTGTGTCTGGACACCTATGTGTAGTGTCCTCAATATCAACAACACCATTAGGAGTGTTTCCTCTGCCTCAAAACTATGGTGTGAGCGCCCCCACAAGCAAAACTCAATAGACCTCAACTGACGGGCCTCCTCATCAGCAATTGAGGTTCTCCTCGAAGCCTCCAACTATAGGCGCTCCCTCTTCTGTTCTCTAGCCTCATCCTCATGTCGACCTCTATGCCTCTTGGCATGCTCTCATGGTGGAGGTGGTGGCACTGCACCAGTGGAGAATAAGGCCGCCAAAATAGTATCCTTGGCGGGCTCTGTAGAAGGGGCCTCGAACTCGGGCACCCTAGCCTCTAGAATCATGTCTAGGTCCGCTCTTAGACTCTCTAAATCATCCTAAAGGGTTGACACATCCATCAGGGGTCTATCCGGGATAGCACACGCAACTCAAAAGCGTCCAGGTGCTGATGAACCTACTTGATCTTCCTCTCTGTGTGCTGGGCCATCTTCCGCTCTATGTGTTCCTCCGCCTTAGCAATAGACCTCTTCATCCAAGGGTGGCTATGATGCAGAAGAGTGGCCATTTGGGCCTCAAGTTTCTGGACCCTATCAAGTGGGATCAAAGTGGCGCAGGGAGTCGAGCGAGAGGAGCTCGGAGCAGTACTACCACCAGGGATAGACTCGACCAAGATTGTATCAGTAGGCTCAGATGCAACCTGGCTAGCCGCTTGGGCTTGCTATAAATATTCCGCCAGGTTCTGCCCAAGCGAAAGTACCTCCTGGCGGGGCCCTCTACATGGGGAAAACTCATTGGCCTCATCCCTTATAAGGCCTATATCAACAGTGCCTGACGGGGTCTTGATCTGATCGATGTGACATATAGACACACTTGTAGACCTGCACAAAGCAAACACTATGCACGGAAATGTTTAGGTAGTAATGAACTTGAAGGACCTCTCGTGCATGACCGTTAAAGAAGCCAAGTGAAGTCCACCTCGAACCCTGCTATCATCGCCGCCATCAGAGCTGCGCGCTCCCAAGTGACACTATTGTCTGCCGCAATGGGGAAAAGTAGTGGCGGACTATCAACCTCCAAAATTATGTCATAAAAGTCAGGTTAGACTTCTTGATGGCTCCCTTTGGCTCAAGTACCCAATTAGTAGCCTCTCCATCAACATACATAAACCGGACAATCCACCTCTTGGTGGTCTCTCTCAACTCTGGCTCAAGCAAGAATCGTCCATCTTTAACAAGTTTCCACTGGTAGTTAAACTCAGCAGTGAGAGGATTCTGGTTGGCATCAATAATCTCGCCATATAAATACCGGCGGATGGCGTGCAAGGAGATGTCTACCCGCTTGACGCGAACTTGGATGTGCTTTAGCGGGGCCTGTTTTGCGGGGGCAGCCCGTCTGTCTATCTGGGCTCGGAGAGTCAACCAAGTTACGAGGCTATAACTCTATGAGTCCAACTCCTCACTATATCGGCCATATCAAGAGCGTCATTCTAGCCGGCTGGGATGGGTGCCTGGTAAAAAGAGCATGGATTGCCAGCATGGTGGAAGACGGTGAGGAACCATTACGACGAGCAGAAAAGGGTAGGAGAGACCTAGAAAGAAGACAGGCAGGGAAGGAGAGAAATACCCGCCTATCCAATGTAAGTGTCAGGGTCCTAACCCCCGTATATCATTCGACATATTGGCGCTAAGTACCCTAAAACTTCACCACATGGTGCTGGCCTGGAATTAACACTATCGGGCCTCAGCAGATGAGGCGTAATAAGATTGCAATGACTCGAGTAAGTAGAAGCCTCCTCAGATCCAGACACTTCTAATAAAATGAGACTTCCTCAGAGCTAAGCATCCCTGGAGTTGTTGGAAGACCCAGAAGGTGTGCCGGGTAAATATTGATCCTCTAAGACTGGGGAGGCGTTGTAGTGACTACAGGGGGCAACCACTTCGTGGAGGTGTGGATTTGATGGTATGTGCAGTCAATGAGGAGTGATAGTGCCTGGGGTGCACGTATGGGGGTCACGTTCATCGTGCAGATCCATGAACAGTCAAGCAGAAATAGGGCGATATGGGACTTTAGAGCCTTCGTGTGTACACGCTTCTCTAGCTTTGGTGCCATAAGGTTAGTACATGAAAATAACAAAAATTCTTACCAGTAGAATAAAAAACTAAATGCAAAGAAGAAACACAAAAAAAGTAAAACAAAAAAGTGAAATGGTATTGCTGTAGTGTCTTCGCTGGACGACGACGTTGCCGGTCGTCAAGAGCATGAGGGACCGGAGATGATGGTTATCATGAAATACTAAGAAAAGTAAGAAAAGTTTACTAGCGACTGATACGCTCAAATTATTCTCAATAAGAATCCTATCAACAAAGAGAACCCAACTAAGAGTTGGGGTCGTTCCCGCGAGGAAAATCGTTACAGGGGGAACTTAACTTTAATCTATTCTTACTACTATTTAGTCAATTATTTCTTGGAGAATACAAAGCCAATACAAAGGGGGGTTTATTTCTAACTGAATGAAAATAATTAGCTAAATCAAAGTACAAGAAACTAACAAATTCACATTTGGAGTTACGTTTTAATCAGTTAATGTAAAAGTAATTAGGGTTTACGTGTTCCCCCAATGTTTTAATTGATAATTATAACTATAACAATCTTTCCTTAGTATCTTGCATGCAAAGTGATAATTATGTTTTTAATCCTTGGTCCGACATCTACAAAAATTTCAGATCGCACCTTCCCGGTAAGTATGTTGCTATACTCACCCCTTACCTTACTTCAGATTAAGCAGGGTATTCGATATGGACTAAGTTATTACCTCACGTGTACCCAATCAATATAGCCTAGTCGATAGTAGACACTAAATCTATGTTTGATAATTCCTTTTCCTATATCTACCTCCTTGGTCTGGGAAGTAGCATTAAGGAGAGTTCTAACGTTGGCATCCGTCAAAAGACTCTAAGCAGAAAAGATTATCAATACAGCAAAGACATTCTAGAATGTTATTTTAGTTAGTTGAACCTCATTATTCCCCTATGGTTCCCACAACCCATAGTTTATGGAGTTTATAGTACCCATAAAAAAGTCAATACTCACAATATTAAATCTGTAATATAAGAATTCCATGCACTTACTTCAATGAGAAATAATAAAATCAAGAAGTTCAACTAAGATAATCAACAAAATCACCAACAATCAATTACTGAAATTAATTGAAGACTAAAGATTCTCCAAAAGTGTAATAATAATCATCAAATCTAATCCACAAAAGAATCTAAAATAATCAAGAGTGTAACCCCCCAAACAAGGTTTTTTGAACTATTCATAAAAAATAAAAAACTAATCAAAGAAGGACTCTATTTGTTGGAAATCTATAAAAAAACGCGTCTGGGTCGACGGATCTCGCGACGGGTCGTTGTGTCACGACGGTCAGTCATGGACTCCGTCATCCCATTCTTTGCAAATTCTTTTTTTGCTCTCTTCATTACCCTTGACGGCAGGTATGAGGGATTGTCACAGGAACAACGGTCTGTCGAGGGTCTCCGTTCAATAACATTTTAACTCTTGGAATTTGGGTACTGGAATACTTCTCTAATCTTCATGGAGAACCAGCAGGACGGACCATCATGGCTACGCCGGTCCGTCACTCACTTCGTAGCCCCACGCTTGGTCAGACATCCCCGTCTTTCGTCATCAGCTACATTACGATTCAACCTACGGACCGTCACAGGCATGATGGACCTTCACAAGCTCCGTAGGTGGTACTTTTCTGCATTTCATGCTCAAAAAACCTCTGCGTTCATCTTTTCGACAGATTTCCCGCAAATAAAGGAGAACATACAGGATTCATGTGATGCTAGGTGATTAACTCAAACTTACTTATCAAGAAGAAGTAAAGCGGTCGTGTGCGTGTCAAGTAAATAACCAACTAGTGAGTTGGCTAGTTCCCACGAGGGAAAAACACAGTTTAGACTTAACTTTAACCTATTATTATTATTGTTCGTCAATTAATTCCTGGAAAGCAAAAACAGTAAAAGGGGGATTCTATTCTAAATGAATGAAAATAACTAACGAAAATCGAAAAGAGGACACTACCAGCTTTGAATGTTGGAGCTTAATCAATTAATCAATAACTAGGGTTTGACGATGTTTCCCACAAGTTCATACTTGATAATTAACTATAACAATTATTTTGGTCTAGTATTTTGCATGCAAGTGAGAAGTTATGTATTTTAAATCCTTGGTCCGGGCATCATATTTAAAATCAAGAATTGGCCATCTTACAATTGCACGGTAGTAAACTTAGGGGTGAGGAGGGGTGGGGTTGGGCATTTCACATCCTCGCTGAATAGATACCGGCAGAGGAAGGTAGAGAGATATCAACCTGTGCCACGTTTTCCGACATGATTCAGTGGGGCCTGTTTGGGGGGGGCAGCCCGCATATCAATTTGTGATATGAGAGTAGCCACGTAGGAGGGGCGGTTAGAATAGAACTCTATGACCAACTCTGCACTTAAATGTCCCAATGAACGCGCTTTTTTGTACCACTAGTGTCGATGTTTGTTGGTGAAGATATTTGGTGGATCTGTGGCATAGTCGGATAATTCACATAAGGACCACCTCTTAAATGAAGGGTCGTTGTCATGACTCCGTTGTATTTAGAAAACTTTGCCATTGAATAAACGTTATTACTACCCTCACCACACCATCGATTGGGCTGGTCGGACAAACGAGTGAGAGCAACGAGTCGGTGATTGGTGTAGATTAGAAATTTTAGCATCACAGACGAGGGGGCAGAATGTGCAACTTGTGCGGGTGTGCAGGGTACTCAGAAGATCCAGGAGGATCTCCTTACCACGAAAACTCCTTAAAAAGCCAGATGAGATGTTCCTTCTTAATGAGTAAGAGACCTAGAAGGTGTGCGGGGGTAAGTGTGTGCTTCCTAATCAGACTGGGAGGAATGGAAATGAACTCGCTGGAACGGCCCACTTTTTGGGTGTGGCTCTTTGGCACCAAGGGTAGGCTCGGGGGGGATGGGATGAAAGTTCATGTGGGCACGTACTCGGGGTCACAGTATCATTCAATGCCAATGGACAAGGCTGCAGACGGGGCGACATATTCGATCGCCCAACTTGTGTTAGACTCGAGCTTGGTTTGGGTCCATAAAGATATTACAATGTTAAGAAATCAATATTAGTACAGAAGGAGCAAATAAGGACAAGAAAAGACAACAAAAGGAATAAAAGAGTCAAAGATGTAATGGAATTTCTATAGTCAATAGTGAAACACGACGGAACAAGGGTGAACGACTCGTCCGAGTACGACGGACCGCATGGAGTCCGTATGATACTTAAACTATGTTATGTGAAGACCCCTGAATGGTCAATGATCTTGCTTACCACCCCGAAAGTAGATGATGCCATACAGTGTGCATAATTTTTGAATTTTGGACAGGTTATAGGAAGAGTGCCTGGTTTCCGTGTATTCACCATCGAACATTAATTGGGGTCATTTGCAACCGATCTGCTTAATGATTTGCATGGAATCGATTTCTGGCCCACTACCCGCCAAATTCACTCCTTAACGATTTAATGTTATCATCATTAGCATCGAACCTATTTCATTTGTGCAATATATCCTCAACTCGCGCGCCATACTATCTCCCCAATTCCCTAGGAGTAAACTTCACGATTTTGAGGAGGGACATAGGCCCATCCTCTCTTTCTGTTACAATGTGACCCTGTTTAAGTGTTGTTGTCAAACAGTTTTTAGTTTCCATCTCGGACATAATGCCCTCACGGTTATAGTGACAATAACCCGACCGTGGGTACCTTTAACCTTGGCGCCCAAGATCCTGATTGAGCCTTGGGCACTCAGTCAGAAACCCCCCGTCTGCTAAGTTTACCGCATAGGAAATCCCCTACGCTAATAGCATCATCCTGGGTGGTGGTGGTTTAGACAAGTAGTTAACTGCATTTATCATTTTCTGCACCCCCAGTGGTATTTATGTTTTATAAAACCCAAGCTAAGTTTCTAACGGCGACATCTCCTTCACGAATCTCATCTGTGGCTGGGTTGTGAGTGGATTGCATTGCAAAGGTGTTTCTCCCAGTACTAACTTCCTAGTACTCAAACCTTTATTGTTCCAGGAGATTTTCTCTAACTTTTCAGCAATCTCAGCATAAGGACACTCCCCACAAGAACCACCCGCTATAGTATCCAACAGCGCTTCATTATTATCACCATGTCCTCGATAGAACTATTTCTTCAGTAACTCATAATCTATGCGGTGATTGAGGAAGTTTCTAAAAAACGAGGTGAATCTATCCCATGAATTAATAATTGAATCTCCTGGTAGTGACGCAAAGTTGTTCAGTCTGTCTTTGTGGTTTAGTTTCTTGGAGACTGGGTAGTAGCGTGCTAAGAAAACGTCCCTTAGTTGTAACCAAATGAAAATTGAGTTAAAAGGGATCTCAATGAACCAAATAAAAGCCTCTCCTGTCAGTAAGAGAGGAAACACTCTTAGCCTGATAACATCTTAGTCCAAGTCAGGCCTCTCTACACAACTTTTACACACCGCCCTTACATTAGCTATATGGTCATATGGATCCTCCAAAGTTAGCCCTTAAACAAAACCATTTGGAAGGGAGAATTTTTGCATCAGGCTAGTAGTTTACCACAAAGGTGTGGCATGATGGTAGAGGGGGCCAAGGACAAGTGGCCAATAGGAAGTTACTATATTGTCAAGCCTCAGTAGTATTCTTGGGGCCGTTGGAGCGGGGATTTTGTACGCTCTGTTGGTTTTCACCCGGGCATCGGGTAACAACTCACAATGAACATCAATTGGAGCTTGGGATGTCTGGTTTGGTTTGATCCTAATCTTTAATACCCAGTCGATTCATGTTGCGTAGTTACTCTCTATTCGTGATCGTATGGAAATAAGGGTTCTCTTCCTCTCGTGTATTTGGCATACAAGGAAAAGAAGTTCTACAAGAATCAAAAACAATAAAAAAAGTAAAATAAGAAAATATGACTAAATTTTAGTAATACATTTTAAGTTAATCTAAAGCTAGTTTACCGGCAGGCGGCGCCAAAATGTGATATGCTCAAACATACTTCTCAAATAAGAAAGTAAAGCAGTCGTATCAAGTAAAGAATCAACTAATGAGGTTGGGGTTCGTTCCCACAAGGGAAAATTAGTAGAACGTTAACTTCGATCCGTATGACTTAATATTTAGTCAATTATTTCCTTGGAAAAACAAAGACAATAAAAGGGGGGTTTCTTCTAAATGAATGAAAAATAATTAGATCAATCAAAGTAGACAACTAAACAAGGATTAAAATGTAGGAGTTTTAATAGGTAATAAAAGTAACTAGGGTTTACGTGTTCCCCCCAGTTTCTAACTTTTTATAATTCTTAACTACAACAATTCTTTCATAGTGTTCTTGCATGCAAATGATAAGTTATGTATTTCTTAATCCTTAGGTACCGGCACTAGACAAATGTTATTGCGCACCTTGGTCGGCTACTGTTGTGGTGCTATGACGAACCCTTACCTTACCTCATAGTAAGCAGTGTATTCAAATATTTGTCGAAGTTATTGACCTAGTACAAGACCTCTTTGGTCCCTCCCTCCCCCCCCCATCCGCCACCAAGCAGACGATCCTAGCTAGATAGTTTATTTAGACTAAATCTATGTTGATATTTCTTTACTTTATCTACCTCCTTGGTCCGACAAGTTAATTAAGAGAGAGTTTGTTTTTTCTAACGTTTGGGTAATCCGTTTAAAAAGAATTCTAAGAAAATGAATATCAATAACATGCAATAACTATGCTAGAATTGTTCCTATTTTAGTTAGGGTTTTACCTCATTTATTCGGCCATTTTGGTTCCCACACCCTGTTTATGGAGTTTAGTTACCCATAGTTCATAATTCACATTATTCAAACTATAATCTAAGAATTATGCACTTATTCAATGATAAAAGAATAAATCTTGAAGTTCATGATTAATCACCAAAAACCCAACAAATTAACACTGAAATTAATGAAGACTAAATATTCTTCAAAAGTGTAAGAATAATGACCAAGCTTATCCACAAAGAAGCTAAAATAATCAAGGTCCTAACAAAAAAAAAAACGAGGTTTTCGAGACTATTTATGAAAAACAACGTCTCATCAAAGAAGGACTGTATTTGATGGAAAATCTCTCAAAAGCGGCTGGGTCGGACGCGCCCGCGATGGGACGTCGTAATGGTCACGACAGGGACGTCATGGACTCAGTTCGTCCCATACTTTGACCAATTCTCTGCTGCTCTCTTCATTACCCTCGATGCCAGGTTATGACGCGATTGTCAAAGGAACAACGTCGTCGAGGGTCTCGTTCTATACAAACTTGACTCTTGAATTTTTGTACTGGGATAGTTATTTAATCTTCATGACGAACTAGCAGGATGGACCGTCATGTCTACGACGGTCGTCACGCACTTGTACCCCAACACTGGTCAGCTTCCCCATCTTCATTCAGCAGATTCACTACGGATGCCACCTACGGGGACCATCAACAATCTCATTAGGAGCACTTTTCTACATTTCTTGCTCAAAAAAAAACCTCCCGTATTCATATTTAAGACCAAATTTTAGTGCACATAAAGAGAAAAAGTACATAAAAAATTAATACAAAAAAGGATTTTGGAACACAACAAACTTAACACCAAAATCATTTTTCATAATACCGTGAAACCACGATATATCAGAGACTCTCAAAAGAATGTCTCTAACGATCATGACGGTTGTGAACGAAAGACCTTCGAGAGCACAACGGTCCATCGTTGGACAATTAGCAAAGATTTTGAGACCCTGAGGAATAGGTTCTCTTACAGCTATGACACTTGTGCAGGACAGACCGTCGAGCGCACGGTGGTCCGCTGTAAAGGTCAGTCGTTGGACACTTGGAGAAAATTTTGAGACCCTTATGAATAAGGTCTCTGACAACCATAACGGTTGCACATGACGGACCGTCGAGGTCACGACGGTCCATCGTAAAGGTCGTCGATGGAATCTAAGAGAAAGTAATTGGGAATTGGTGGGACGAACCCCACGACGGTCCATCGATGGGGTCTCGTTCTATCCTTCAGTGACAGAACTGGGGGTGCCTCAATTGTCCCCTAAAATTCTAATAGAAAGAATACTTATCAGCCCACAATTTCTAACCCAATTACCCATCATACTAGCAATCCTAAGGCAATAATTTCTTGAGTTTTAGCATGCGAATTTCGAGGACTATCAACCTAGGTCAGAAACAATTATCGGAAACATACACCCCCATTTGATTTAGTTAACACAACACCCCCATTCTGTTTACTATGTGAAGGGTCTTAAGGCATGTAGGATTAACGGGGTGAGTTCGTAGTGTGCATAGGGGTAAAAGTTCGAAGATCCAACATTCAGAATCAAGCATGTACATGGATAAACAAGAAAGAAATGTAGATGGTTAAGAGATCAGAAGCACATACCTGATATTTGGAGAAGATGAAAATAAAGTAAGGCACACAACTCTGGTGATCAGCACAAGAACAGTTGACTCTGACCATTAGATTACTTGAAAAAGCAGGGAGATTGGAAGAGGGAGGATTAGGGGAATTCGGGAAATGATGTGGAATCTTATGTTTTAGGGAGAGAAAGAGAGTGTTAGGGATTTTAAGAGGGAGTAAATGAGGGATGTGAGGGAAAGAAACAGTTAGAATAAAGTGGTGGGAAGTTAAAAGGCTTAAAAACTTATAATATTCGCTGATCGGGTCGGGTCAGATTTACGGGTATTGATGCGACGATTCCCTGTTGACAGTCCATCACATGTGTGACGGTCCATCATGGGTGCCCTAATTTAGAAAAAATGGAAAAACTTACCTAGGCACGATGGATGCTTGCGAATGTCCATCGCAGACGTGACTGTGCATTGATGGGTATGTCAATGAGTTCGGCAGACCAATTTTCTTGTCATGTGCTACCTGTAAATTTAAAACCCGTGAAGCTATTCTTTTTGTATTTCTGGACATTTTTTTGTACACAGACCTTAAACTATGCTCTAGCCAACACTTATAACAAAAAAAACAAAAGCAACGAAAAATGCAACTATTACTAGAAATTCATAAAAAAAACTATAGTTGGCTTAGAGGATACATATAGGGTTGCCTCTTAACCAGATCTTAATTTTACGTTGCGGCACGGTAGGGGACACATGATTACTCTGACCTCATCAAGATGGTATGCCTCAATCACTTCATTCGCCGTTTCAGCGTGCCCCATAGAGATTTTTATTCGCTGTCCATTCACCTTAAACCACACACCCTCCTTGTCTTCCAACTCAACCGCTCCGTGAGGGAATAGTTGGTATCAAAAGTAAGGGCGAGGACCATTTGTTATTTGAGTTTGCCAGGAGGAAACAAGCGCAACCTAGATTGAATAAAAAGCATCGAATACCCAAACCATCAATCACATTTCTCAATTCTTTTTGGTCATGTTACTTCTTCATCTTTTCTTTGTAGAGAGCTGAATGAAACTTTCAGAAGCTTTTAGGAGAAATTCATCGAGCCTTATTAACCCATTTGACCCTGTTCTACAGCCTCATTCCAATCAATTTTCAAAATTCTTCATGCCCACATGGCTTTATCTCTTAATTCGAGGGGTAGTACAAGTATTCCCCTATAGAAGTTGGTATGCGGACATACCTATTGGGAGTCTTGTATGGTTGTTCGGTAGGCCCAACGAGCATATCGAGTATCCTTGACCAATCCATTCTACCTAGCGTTCACCTTTTGACAAAATCGTTTAATCTCCCTATTTGACACCTCAACGTGCCATAGTGTTGAGGATTGTAGGAGTGGCCTCTCACTCAATATGGCGAAACCCCATATTTCCCCAATAATCCCTAAAGAAATTTGTTGCAAAAGTTGGATCCCCCATCACTAATAATAGCTCTTGGGGTGTCAAATCGGGAAAAGATATGTCTTTTTCAGCACGCGGTCTGGTGGTGACACTCTTCCCTGCAATTTGTGAGTTCATAGGTTCTACCCATTTAGCCCCACGTAACAACCGCCCTTACTAGAATGTAATTCATCCCATTAGAAATCACAAGGGCCCATAAAGTTAATACCCCAAAACATCAAATAATCAATCACAAGAATGGGATTTAAGAGGGAGATCTGCTTTCTTGAAATGTGCGATCTCTTTGGTATATATCATCATGCCTGGGCAAATTATGAGATCTGTATGATCGTTTACCAATAGTGGGCCACATTGTAAATCTTGTGAGCGTTCCGGAACCACTATGATGTCCACCTTAATGGGTGAAGCATGCATGCCTCCAAAAAACACTCAACTATCAATTTCGCCACACCAAGGCCGAATAAGCACATCGGCACAATCCAAACATATGGTTCATCCCATAAGATCTTTTGACATTAGTACATAATTTTTCATTTTGATGAAAGGAAAAGTTCGGTGGGATGGATGATATTTTTGGATGTATAGCTAGCCAGATAATTTCAAAAAATCTGCAAACCATTTGGAATATGTTTTAGAGGTTTACCAATACATGCTCGTAAGGGAGTAGCATCAATTTTAGTTTATCCCCCCAACTCTCTCTTGCTTCGTCTCTAAAACGGGAAACTGATTAGCAAACTGGATTTTCGGTTCCTTTTATATCAACTCACGTTAGTCAAATTCTTGCAATAGTAATACCCAACAAATCAAACTCAGTTCACATCCTCTTTGCCATGAAATATCTCAAAGCCAAATGATTATTATGCAACTATAAACCTCGTGCCACAGCAAATAGGAGCAAAATTCTACCAAAGCAACGACATTGCAAGGGGAGCTCTTGCTTAGTAACGGTGTTAGGTCTTGTGGGTTTCATTTCGGATTTACTAGACATAGTAGAATAAGGGTAAGGATTTTGGTCCCTTCTTTGCACAAGACCACACAAGAGCAAACCCCATAATATCACCAATTAACTCAAATGGCTTTGATCAACCGGATAAATAATGATAGGTGCAGACATCAACTTTTCTTTCAACTCACCAAAATCCTTAAGACAGGATTTATCAAAATAAAATTTACAAGCTTTCTCAATCAACTTTTACAAAGGATACGCAATTTTTGAAAAATCCTTGACGAACCTCCAGTAAAAACCTGCATACCCAAGAAAGATTCTCACACCTTTGACATAGATAGGTGGAGAGAAGTATCTCTATTACCTCGACTTTAACTCAATCAACCTCTATACCCTTCCTTAAAATGTGATGACCCAATACAATAACCACTTTCACCATGAAGCTGAATTTTTCCCCATTTGAAGTACTTAAATTGCAGTCTTACACACCTCTTGAAACAACTCAGATAAATGACTAAAAAACCGTGCTCCAGGTGTCACCAACAACAAAAATCATCTCCAAAACACCTCAATAGTGTCTTCCACTAACGCAGAAATATCGACATCATATATCTCTTAAATGTGGCGGGTGCATTTCATTACCCAAACGACATTCTCTTGAACGTAAAGGTCCCATATGTACAAGTGAAGGTGGTTTTCTCTTGATCTTCCGGTGCAATAGAAATCTGATTATATCCCGAATGACCATTGCGAAATCAGTACCACCCTTTTCTGGCAAGACTATCCAACATCTTATACATGAAGGGCATAGGAAAATGGTCTTTTTCGGTACATGCATTTAATTTCCAGTAATCTATACACACCCTCTAACCAGTCACCGGTCTTATTGGAACAAGATCATTTTTCTCATTGGGGACCATAAACATTCCCCCTTTCTCAGGTACACACTAAACATGGCATACCCAACTACTATTAGTGATTGAATATATCACTCTGAAATCCAACCACTTAATAATTTCGTTCTTCACTACCTCTTGCATAGGTGGATTTAGATGTCTCTGATGCCCAATACTTGGCTTATGATTGGGCATGAGTTGGATTTTATGAGAACAAATACCGGGAGGGATCCCAATCATATACGCAATAGTCCAACCAATAACTCTTTTGAACCTTTTTAACACTTTCACAAAACACTCAACTCGATGCACATTCAAATTTGATGCAATAACAACCGGCAAAGTGTCATCTTTTCCGAAGAATACATACCTCAGATTTGGCGGTAGATGCTTAAGTCTAATTTTGGAGCCTCCTTAATAGATGGTTTCGTGGGTGGAGATTTGCGATGTTTCATATCTAACTCAAATTTCATTGGTTGAAAATGAACATTACCTCGATCAAGTGCCGCGACCATTGAACCATACTCTTCAAAGCCATCACTACAAAAAATTCATGATCACTGCCTCCAATGCTTCATCACCCAGACGCTCTTCAATTTGTACCTCAGATGACTCTTCAACTCTGTAGGATATAGTAGATACGAATTGGAGTTCACCACTCTGCCTCATGGACCTACAAATGTTAAAGGTCACTTCTTCGTTGTTCAACCTAAATTTCATCTACCCCTTTTTCATATCAACCAAGGCTCTACCCGTAGCAAGGAATGACCTTCAAAGAATAATAGTCACCTCAAAATTGGCCTTACAATCAAGAATCACAAAATCGGCTTGAAATATGAACAACTTCAATTTTACTAGTACATCATGGAGTATACCAATGGGCCTATTTTACCGTTCGATCGGCCATCAGTAGCCGCATTGTAGTGGGCTTTGGGTCACCCAAACCCAACTTCTTATAAATCGAGAGGGGCATGAATTTATACTTGCACCAAGATCACATAATTCTTCCGCAAAATTCAATAGCTTGATTGTAAAAGGAATAGTGAAAGCACTCGGATCTTCTTTCTTTTGCACTAGAGATCTTGTAGCATTGGCATTACAGTGTTGCATTCTATCATAATACTAAAAAGTCACTGATCTTTTCTTTGTAACCAATTCTTTTATGAACTTTCCATAACCGACCATTTGTTCAAGATCTTCTACCAAAGGGACATTGATAGAAAGCTTTTTCAACATTGTTATAAAACGTCGGTATTTACCATCCTCAGTCTTTTTTACTAACCTTTGTGATAAAGGAGGTGGTGGTCTAGGAATGGGGTCACCTTTCGGGGCACCTCAACATCTTTTACCGTCTTATCTTCTAACAAACAACTAACCTCCACCAATTTATCATCATCTCTTATCACCTTTTCTACACCAGATGTCTTAGGTGGATAAATGGTTTGCTTACCACCCTGAGTATTGATTGTCATACAATGCCCATTATTTTTTGGATTTTGGAGAGTGTTGCTAGGAAGAGTGCCCAGTTTATCGTGTGTTCACATTTTCAGACAATTGAGCCATTTGCAACTCAAGATGCTTAATCGAGATTGCATGTGTATCAACTTTCTGGCCTATACCTGCTAAGTCATTCCTTAACTCTTTAGTGTGCTCATCCCTAGCACCAAACCTCCTCATCTTTTCTGCATCATATCCTCAACTCGCGCCATACTACCTACACCATCCCTAGGAGCAACATCATAATTTTGAGGTGGAACATAGGGTCCACTTCTATCATTTCTGTTACCATAGTTACCCCGGTTAAACTTGTTGTCGCAGTTGTAATTCCCATGTTGGATATAATGACCCTCACAGTAATAGTTACCATAGTTCCGACCTTGCTTTCCATGATCTTGGTGCCAATTCTCCTGATTGGAGCCTTGGGCGTACGGTCGGAAGATCATTCACTGCATAGGAGTCCTCCTCATAGTAATATCCATCATTAAGCGGTGGTGGTTTAGACAAGTATTTCACCGCATTTACCTTTTCCGCACCCACAACAACATGTTTCAACACCAACCCAAGCTTAGTTCTCATTTGAGCTATCTCTTGACAAAGATCATCTGCGATTGAGTTGTAAGAAGATTGGACTGTGAAGGTATTTCTTCCAGTATTTGACTTCCTAGTACTCCAAGCTTTATTATTTCGGGAGATTTTCTCTAACTTTTCAGCAATCTCGGCATAAGGACACTCCCCATAAGAACCACCCACTATTGTATCCAACACCTCTTTATTATTATCATCTTGTTTTCTGTAGAAATACTCTTTAAGCGACTCATCATCTATGCAGTAATTTGGGACACTTCGTAAGAATGAAGTGAACCTGTCCCAAGAACTGCTAACTGACTCTCCCAATAGTGCCACAATGTTTCTCACTGTCTTTGTGGTTTAGTTTCTTAGAAACCGGGCAGTAGTGTTCTAAGAAAGCATCCCTCGATTAATTTCAAGTGAAGATTGAGTTATAGGGTAGCTCAGTAAACCAGAAAGTAGCCTCTCCCGTCAGTAAGAGAGGAAAAACTCTTAGCCCGATTACAGCCATATTCAAATCAAACCTCCCTACACAGCTTTTGCACACTACTCTTACCTAAGTGATATGGGCATGTGGATCCTTAGAAGGTAGCCCTGAAAACAAACCTTTGGAAGTGAGCATTTGCATCAGACTACTAGTTACCACAAAAGTGTGGCCGTGTTTTAGAGAGTGAAAGACGAGTGGCCCATCACAATCTGTGATATTTTTATAGTCCTTATAGTACTCATGAGGGCATTGAGCAGGAGGTTGTCTCCGTATTTAACCTTCTCCACGAATATCATGTATTACAAGGTCATAAGCGTTGACCAATGGTGTCATTTGCGAGTTGACCTTATCACCTTGAATGCCCAAATTCTGATTCATTCATCTAAAAGTACGCTCTAGTTCGGGGTCAGGTTCAATTAAAGGTATTCCTATACTCCTTGTGTTTGGAATGTAAGGAAGTTAGACGTGCAGAAGGCAAAAACAAAAAGAAAAAGTAAAATTAGGAAAATGTTGACTAAACTTCGGGAATAAGCTTAAAGTTAATCTAAAAACCACAGTCCCCGGCAATGGCACCAAAATTTGATACGCTCAAAGTTACATCTCGAAAAGTAGTAAAAGCGGTCGCATCAAGTAAATAACCCAACTAATGAGGTTGAGATCGTTCCCACGAGGGAAATGGTTCAGACTTCATTTTTTTTTTGTTCTTTCTAATAGTTAGTTATTTTTCAAAAACAAATAAATAAAGGGGTTTTGATTAATAAAAGAAATTAACTAAATTAAAGTAAACAAGTGAAAGGTTCAAGTATTGGAGTTTAATCACGTAATGAGATTTACTAGGGCGTAAGTGTTCCCCACAGGCTCCTAACTCGGTAATTCAAGCTATAACAATCCTTTCCTAGTATCTTGCATGCAAAGTGATAAGTTAGGTATCTCTAAATCCTTGGTGCGGCATCTAGAGAATGTCACTCGGCACCTTTGTCCGACTACGTTTGTTGTTTTACGAAACCTTATCTTTACCTCATATTAAGCATCATATTTTATATTTGACTAAGTTGTTACTTCGTACCAATCGACACTAGCCTATTAGATGGTATACACTAAATCTATGTTGATAATTCTTTTCCTACTATCTACCTCTTTGTTCCGGCAAGTAGCAATAAGGCGAGTTCTAACATTGGCCATCCATTAAAAAGACTTTTAAGCGAAAGAATTAGCAATACATGCAAGACACTATTCTAGAATTGTTATTTTAGCTAGATTTTACCTTGTTATTTACACATGGTTCCCACAACCCTAGTAATGGAGTTAGTTACCCAGTCTAATAATCATACCATTCATATTGATAATATATGAATTCATGCACTTATTTTTATGAGAATGAAGAAAATCCAGAAATTCACCTTAATAATTAACAAAAATACCAACAATTGATTCCGGAAAAGTATGATCAAATACCTAAATCAAGAGTTCAATACTTAAACAAGAAAACTAAAAAATATGCAAAAGTCTAACCCCAAAAACGAGGTTTTTTGAACTACTTATACTAAAATAAAACTTAATAAAAGAAGGACTCTATTTAAGTAAAAATTTGTTCAAAACGCGTTAGAATTAACGATCCCTGCGACGGACCGTCATGGACACAAAGGACCTCGTGGGCTCGGTAGTTCCATACTTGGCATAATTTTCTACTGCTTTCTTCATCAACTCGCTATTAACCTTGACGGTCAGATATGACGGACCGCTGCAAGAACGACGGTCCGTCGAGGGGTTACGTTCCACAACACTTAGAAACTTTTAGAAATTGGGTACTGGAACTACTCTCTGACAACCACGACGAATATGTAGGACGAACCGTCGTGGCTATGACGGTCCATCATGAGCTTATGTAGTACCATACTTGGTAAGACTTCTCTAACTTCCTTCAGCAGCCATTTTCATATCACTACGGAGCCACCTACGGACCATCACTATCACGACGGACCGTCATAGGCTAAGTAGGTTGTCACTTCTGCAATTTCTGCTCAAATCCTCCCCGTTCTCCTTTGGATAGGTTTCATGCAAAATAAAGAGAAACCTACATCAAAAATCAATACAAGAAGGCTTTAAGCACACACTAAACTTAAGGAAAAGATATTGAAAGTATCGTGAAACCACGGTACATCAATGGATATTAACCTTTTTGGTCATATTGATAACACAACTCTTGCTCTTCCACTCTCACTTACAGGAAACAATGAAAACATTCTGAATCCACCTCATATGAACTTGTTTAGACATGGTCAGCTTGTCCAAAATACCGCATTAGCATCAGTTGGACCTACACTTGCATCAACTATTGCAATAGTCATATTGGCCCATAAAGCTTGGGAAATTCTTGCACAGTACATTCCCTAATATATCACATACAAAAATTATCTCTCTAAGATCAACTAGTTGGTTTAACCAAAGATTCCAGGCCTGTTAGTAGATTCAATCTTTGAAGAACTTGAAATCGATGGAGCACCAATCACTGATGTGAAACTTAATGTGAGAATCATCCAAGGCCTTGGGCTCTACTATGACACTATCTTTGCAACCATCCGGTAACATGAAACATTGATGACCTAATGAAGAACTTTATTAAAAACTACTTGACTATGAGAGCTTTATTAAGCATGAAGAATCAAAACAAACAACACTAATTAGTGGTCCAATTGCTCAAAGAAAAAACCAAGAACCTTGAAGAAAAAAGATAAACTGAACATAGGCAAGTAATAACTCACAAGGTATCCAACGATGCAGTTTGCAGACAGCCCGAGACTCATCAAATACCCATTAGAAACACTCTCGTCGGCATTAGCAGCCTCTCTCTTAACATGCCTGAGAACGTCCAGAATGTGGTCTTCACCACTAGCATCAACTCTAACTATGTTGATCAGTTTAATATGTGTTCCATCAACCGATAAAGCTTGTTGGAAGCCAAAATCTTCTACTAGGAAGGCCCAAATTCCCATGCTCATGCGCGGGCATAATCTGTTTGGCCATCTTGATAGCTCTTCCCTAGATCCTTCTACAAATATTACACCAAACAATAAAGAGGTCACATACCCATCTATGGCCTTTGGTTCTGCCAAGAGCAATCGATCCAGAATTCTATCATGGCTTCGGTCGATCCGACAATCGCTGCAAATGTATTTCCTTCTCTTCTGCTCAACTTGTTTTGGACTATGCATCTTGCTTATGCCGAAAAGTCCCAAAAATAAACATTTAGCCTTCATGACCAACACACATTTCTAACAAAGGACTCTTGTCCAGTAGCAAATTATCTCCATCAAGTGAACTTGATCTACAATGAGCTCTGTATTGTTGGAGCTAAAATCACTAACAATGAGCTGGTTGTGAAAATTCAGTGTACTCTTGGGTCAATTTTTTTTGAGATTTCCACTACAATTCGAGCAAGGGATTCTATCAATTTTTATGATTAGTTGTATGCAAATCTAACTGATTATAACGCTTTCTCAGAAAAGAGGAAGTGAAGAAAGAAACTAGTGCCATAACTGATGTTATGGTAACTCACAACAGATTCATCAGTTCCAACAACCGCGCTGCTCTTCCACCCAACAAGACCTTGTAGTGTCTTTCCAACAATCTTACAACTGCTATTGCGCAAGGGCGTTGTCAGTTATATTCTACTGTTTGACAGTCCCAGTCTCACAATCATTTAGAGGCAAAAGATAATTTTCTTTTAGGTAACCAAGTTGCAGAAACTCAATGAATTGTTGACTTCGGTGCTACTCATCATGTCATAATTAACTCTAAAAATTTGGATGAATATTATTTGGTTTAAATGAATCATGTCATAATTAAGTCTACCAATTTTGATGAATATTATGGTTTAGAAGGCATAGCTTGTTGGGTTATGAAGGGGTGATTATCACATTGTGTGGAAGTTTACAATTGCAAATCATATGGTTGATAAATTAGATGATAAAAACGTATACTAAAAACAAAATATTATTTTATGGTTTGACAAACTGTTCAACATATGAACACTAATATAAAAGAAAATATTAATACTATTGAGCAAAAATCTCCCACAAAAAAAAGTATCTTATACGACTACATTGTGGATGCACATTTGAGAATTTCGTTGTTGAAGAACCAAAAAAAATGGGAGTGGAAAAAATCCAATACCTTTTTAGTAAGTTGTCAACTCACTTCTCGTTCAAATTCTCTCTCTTTTACCGACACGGGAGGCTTTCGCAGTGGATATTCACTCTAAGAGGTGGCGGTGTGTTGGCCATATGTTGATAGCTGTAATTTCACTAGTAAAATTTAGCTAACTTTTTATAAAATAATAAAAAGCTTAGAGATCATTGCAGTCACCTATTTCGGGCCATTGCTCTATTCAAATAGATCTTTCACATAACTCACCTAAGTAGGATATGTTCGGACCATTGCTCTATTCAAAAAATTTTTCCCTAAAATTATATTAGGCACAATTAGACATTAAAGACAGAATCAATTTTGGTGTCTCATGACACTTTTATTAATTTGGTACACATAATGTGGTGTAACCAAGAAAACCTTAGTAAAATATTCAAAATTATTAACCCTGCTCAGACTAGCCTCATTAAAGGGAGAAGATAATTATCCAAAAATGTACTAAACTATTTCAAAAAATTTAAAGGTAAAAAGCCAAAACCTATATTATTGTACAAAACATATATTCTCTTTATCTAATTTAATGGTGCCAGACTCTTTTATATTCCCAATTCCGTCTCTCTAGATTCTTTTCCACTCATTCATTGTTATTTTGTACTTTTGAAAAAAAGACATTGTAGGATTACAGGGATAACTTAAGAACATTAGTTATGCTAAATAGTTTGTTCTTCAAATTCTTCAAGATGAAAAATTATTAGTAACACTTTAATAATCAATTTTTCTACTAATAATTTCTTTTTAATTAATAATATAGTTAAGCCCTCACAAAGAATTTCCTTTTTATGATGACTTAATGTTTCGCAAAGTTTAGCCCTTGACAACGATTTATTATCAATCGTACAAATCAATAAATAAGCTGTCAATGACAATATAATAACCCCACATATAAGGTCGGATTCGAATCCCACAAGGAAGAATGTGTCGATGAATTAAGAGATAAAGAATTATAAAATATGAATTTGTATCTAAATGAAAAATACATAATTATAATATGAAGATGATTTTAGTTATAACGGCATACACAATTATTATATGAGGATTACTTTAGTAATAATCACGGATAAGGGCAATAATCTTGTCAAGTAAGGAATTTAAGGGAATTATGAAATGGGAAGCTAATTGACATTAACATTATTGATTCCACATTAATTTCATGCAAGCTCACTCATGGGTAAAATCATATATGCATTGGAACCTCAATGATTCACCTACTTTGCCAAACGTCAACCAATATATCTTACTTAATTTTCCCCAACCTAGTAAAGTAGCAACAAGGATTAGTCTAATTCTATGTATCACATGGATTCACTATCTCTAGCTATAATTCAATTTATGTGGTGTTACACCTCAAATTATGCACCAATCAACAATTACCGAACTCAATTGACTATCCCGAGCTCAATCAGAGTAAATGAGCCAATCCAAGGAGTAATAAAATCCATTAGGAAAGCAGTTAAACATGAAATTTATTATATAGTCAAATACACATTTCATAAATGAGAAAGATTCAATCAATTACAAAAGTTAAAAAGAAGTCAATCAACATAAACAAAACCTAAATTCTTCAATGATCAATTACACGTAAAATTCAAGCAATTAAAAACAAGAAGATGAATAAAGAGTGAAAATTAATACTCTTGACTCTTGATTATTCAATCTTAAATCCAAAAGGTTAATTCTGAGAAAACTTATATCAAAGACTAGAACCCCAAGCTAAGAACTCTAAAAATCTAGGTACAATTAATAATAATTTTCACATTTATGATAATTAGTGTAATATACAATATACACAATAAATTATAGTTGAAGAAAATTGATCAAAAGTAACTAAATAAATCTTTAGGCTAAGACACAAATATCTCGCTATCTTTAAGGATATTCAAGCCATATGCAGCATAATCTACACCAATCCCGTGGTAATACTCTTTACTTGTCCCCTTCACGATATAACAGCCCAACAACGTCGTGAAACTCAAGCAAGTCCGGATAATTAGTTGAAGAGTCCAAAGTTCCACGTAAGAACACCTTCCTCAACAAATAAAAACTATGTTGTACATAGTGAATATATATAGTTGAAAACTTACAATATTTTTCCATGTATCAACTCTCTCTTTCACTACTACACACTAGATTTTTTTCACATTTCTCATCTTGATGAGATACTCACAAGGGAAGAAACACCACTATTTATAGGTGAAGGAGATTTCCATAAAATCAATAGTTAGAATAAGAGGCAGTAAAGTGAGTGGATAAATGTGGTAGATGTTACATGAGTTACAAGAAACCAATGGTCATATGAGTTATAAGAAATTACTGAACAAGAGAGTTACAAGAACTAATAGTCATGTAGGTTACAAGAACCAGTAATCATCTTGTACCACAATTTATGCCCACAAACAGATGCACTTAATATTACATTTTAATAATAAAATGTATATGCAACAATATTCCCCCATTCATTTTAGTATTAAAATAAGGAAGTTCACCAATTTAGTTCAAGGGAGACTATTTTGCAAAATGAAGGTGTGCGCTGCATTGAATCTTCACTTAGTAAAACACTAACCTTCACTCCAGAGTTAGTAGTGATCTAAGAATCGAACTATGACTGCTTAAGGAAAATAAATTATCACTGCTTACACACAATAATCAATGTGTAGACATAAGTTTTAATAGTCATTGGATTGCATCCTTGAGCTATCCCGATTTCACGAGTGTTTTGTTAGAACAAGTCCATTCTCACAGAAAGCGGCCTACATTCACACTCACATATGTGAAATCTATCAAGGGTGCTCCGATAATTTGATACCCCACTCATACGAGATACAGACATTCATTAAGAGTTCAATACTCGACCTCCACAACTCATTATAGGATAAATGCGCTCACATCATAGGGATTTAATAAATTTAAGAATAGTGCATTTCGCAATAAGTCATCATATGATTGGTCCTTCCCATTATACCTTGTTATAGGATCTCTAGTCCCAGGTTGGGATTTATCAAATATAACATAGAATTTATTATCTTCAATATAAACCCCTGTCCCAATCTACTTCAGACTCTTCATCTTGCAAAGAACATAGTTCATGAATATGGAAGATTATCAAAAAATAATTTTAATACAATTAATATTGATAGTATATCAACGATCAATATGATCTCACAATATTGTGTTTTTTTTATCTCTTTTATTCATATTAGCAAGCAGAAAAAATAAAAGATGAAAAGAAAAACACAAAAAACTATCCGAGTCCACTGTTTGTTCTTAAGAAATTTAATCCCCTCAAGTACCCGTTTAGTCCCCTCAAGTACCCGACGTTGTAGATTAATTCCTCCTAAGATAAAATGGATTAACCATTACAGAAGTAGTGGTACCTCAAACTATATAATTTCAAAAAATCAAAGTGAAATCAACGAATTAGACACACAAACACAATTGATCGATTTTGTTTTGTAAGAAATTTATGCAAGAGAAGGGAAGAATTTGATGCAGAAAAATGAGAGAAAACCTCTCATTTATAGTCAATAAAAGGTAAAGGTCGTAACTCATTGGAAATAAGGCAACCTTTCACAAAGGTCACAACCCTTTGGAATAGGCACAACCTTTCAAATGGACACAACCTTCCATAAAGGTCACAACCTTTCGGCAAAGTAACAACCCGTCAGGAGATTCGCAACACTTCATTTCTTGTTCACACCTTTAGATCCTAACAATCCCCCACATGAATAGAAAAGTAATATTGTTAAAATATATGTATGAAAAATTGTGTGATTCGTAAATAAGGATTGATCGCATCTTGATAAGTGGGTTTTTCTATGAACTTTCCATAGTGAACATACATCGAATATACTCGATCAATCGGTAGATTTGATATCTTTGAACCATGGAGATTTGGTATATACCTTGATAACATAAGTGACACAATCAATCCTTGAATTATTTTTGGTTCTCATTGTTTATTTCATTTCAGCCATGAACACTTCTTTTTTTATAAATGCGTAGAGAATTGGCCTTACTGGATTTCCCTTGAAGGGCTTATACTTCAAACTCACGTAGGTGATTTCTAAATGTTCTATCCTATAGATACACTATTTGATATACCATCTACAAAACATAGAAACCATTAAAAAGTCCTACTGCATTTATCCTTGTTACTTAACATTCTCTTATCATCAGAATGTACCATAAAAAATATTTTGACAATGTTGAACCGTCATTAATGACTTTGTTTGATCTCCTTGAACCTAGATATCGGCATCTCCAGTCTTCTAGGTAGAGTTACTACCACAATGACTTGTCATTGGCCATAAATTCATTCCCATTAATAATCTATCAACTTCCTCTCTAGTTAGGCCTTTTATAAGTGGACCTGATACATTATCCTTTGACTTAACATTGTCAATTATAATAACTCCACTAGAGAGTAGTTATTTAACGATATTATGTCAACATCATATGTGACGAGACTTTTCGTTATACATCATGCTCTACGCCCTACCTATTACAAATTAACTCTCACAATATATACATACTAGAGCTAAAGATTAGGTCCAGAAATCTTTCAAAAAATTTAGGAGTCATTCAACTTCTTCACCGGCCTTATCTAGAGTGATAAACTCAAATTTTATAGTAGATCGAGCGATACATTTTTGTTTAAAGATTTCCAAGAGACTGCTCTTCCACCAAAAGTAAATACATATCAATTCGTGGATTTAACTTCATTTGACCTGGTGATTCTATTCGCATCACTATATTTATTTCAAATACTTTTAAATATTAATTATAATTCAAAAACAATTGTTTTTAAGTATGTTTTAAATACTTTAAAACTAAGTTCATTGTCATCCAATGAGTTGAGATTACAAGTGAACTGAATCAATTTACTAATAGCACATGATCACGTAGACTTCATGAGATATATCATACTTCTCAATGCTCTAGCATAATCAAATTGTGAGTCATTTTTCACTTCATTCTTTTGAAGGACAAAGCTCACATTTATTGGAGTCTAGTAAAAATATTGAAATCCAACTACTTGAACTTGTCAAGTACCTTTTCAATCACATCAGTAACTTCAATTTCTTTCATATCGAAGTTACTTTCTAACATAGGCTTAGTAGCATTTATATCTTATATGTATCTTTTGATGATCAACATGTCATCAACATAAAACAAATAATGACCTTGTGATTTGTAATGTCTTTAATGTAGAACATTTATCCATTCTTAATTGAAAGTCATTTGAAAATATAGCTTCGTCAACTTTACAGTCATTATTGGGGCGATTGTTGTAGTCTATAAACGAACTTAACAAGTTAGACATTTTTAACAGGGAACCACAACGCCCTTGGGTTTTTTATATATGTCAAAATAATCATGGTTTTGTTGTTGTCTAAAGCCTATGACAACAAGTCTTGTTTTGTATTTATCAATAGATTCATCAATTCTCTTTGCCTTTTGTAGATCCACTTTGAACCCAAAAAAATTTTTCCTGGAGGAAGATCAACAAACTGTCAAGTATGGTTACTCAAGATTGAATCTATCTTGCTATTGACAGTCTCTTTCCAAAAAGGATGAGTCCACAAAATACATATCTCCTTTGACTATATGGGCTAGTTTCAAGAAGAAAATATTAAAAAATAAAACACAGAGGAAGTAATTTGTCCATTGACAATTGCTACGCCTCTGAATCTCATTATTAAGTACATTATCATTTGGTTATTTCCAATGTAGTTTAGACCATTTACTTGACTATTCGATGGTATGGACTTATGAACCACAATCAATATGCTTTACTATTTGTGGTATATACAATGAACATGATGTCACCAGTCTTAGGTCCTATTTTGATTTGTTTGGGAATAGTTCCCTCATTTCCATTTCTCATATGGAATAGACTGTATTGAAAATTATTAGATCACTATGTTTCAAGAGTTATTACTTCGATTTACTTTAAGGAACGACAAACAATTTTATATCAGGATACAACAAAGTGTGAGAAAACAAAACTTTTTTTTGCTCCATTTCATAACAAACAAATGTTTTCTATTTGTTACCCCCTCTATTATAAAATAAAACTTTTTCTTTCTCTAAACATACAATTTTTTTGTTCTTTTGTTTTGCCTTAATGATAGGATCCCCAAAATTTTTTTTGTGGTGACCTAAACTTTCAATTGGTACATTCAACATTTCCTTCAAAGATCGGTTTTTTCCATGTCAACAATTTCATTATATTGAGGTGAGTATGTGTAGTAATTTAATGGATGATCCTATTTTTCAAATGTATTTCTACAAAAGAATATTCATAATTTCTACATCTGCCACTTCTCATCATGACTATATTTTTTATTTAACTGATTTTTAACTTCACTTTATATTAATGTTTATATTGCTTTATCCTTATCATTCAACAAATATACATAACAATATAAAGTGCAAATATCAATAAAATCTATAAAGCATTTTTTTTCACCACAGTATGGTGTTAACTTCATATCATAAATGTTAGTGTAACTCAATTCCAAGGGATTAAAATTCCTTTCAACAAGACATACTTGACATTTTGATTTATTGCGCTAGAAGTTAGGCAATACTTTTAAGTTGAATAGTTTTTGCAAGGTTTTTTAATTGACATGTATTCAAGCGTTCAAGTCACAAAAGTTTGATTCAAGCAAGCAAGAATATATAGAAATAATGAGTTTGAAAAGTCTTTCCATGAGGTAACTTTTCTTACAAATATATTGTTCTTTACTTTTTATAACTTTGTCAAATACAGACATTGTTTAAAAATCAACATCTTGCCAGATGTCCTTTTCAGAAGGACCTTTCCATAACCTTTAATTTATTATAAATTATCCATGACCATAGTTAATAGGTTCAACACGGTTCGTATGACCCAATTGTTTGTTCACAACACAAACATAAAAGATCACTTTTCGCTAATGTTTATGTCTATAAATAAATTCATTTTAATAGACAATCATGAAAATCACAATATTTTAAGTGACATCTTTCACCAAAGAATACAATTCTTTCGAATGGGTGATGTAATTTTGTGATTTTAGACTAGTCATATCATATATAATAGGAAAGAGAGGACTCAAGGACCACAATATAAAATATACTCCAGAATTTTATAGGTTGGAACACATAAAGAATGCATTATATTTCATATCTTGTTCTTTTAAATTTAATTAGATAGTAAGTCTAATTTATCTTTACCAAGTTACAAGAACCCCCCACATTTTAATATCTCAAAATATTTTTTAAAGTATTTGAAATTATTCTCCACTACTTTTTTCGTTCATTCAAATTATATATCATGAATACACATGGAAACACAAAGTCTTTCTTTTGGAGATTTAATCTATGAAATATCAACATGCAGAACCAAAAATCTTCTGAATTTATGTCACTAGGGTTTTTTTTTTTGTGCAATTAGACAGGAACGACTAATATTGAGAATACAATCAATAAAGATTCAATCTTTGTACAATTGTTTCTTAAGGGGAATTGAGTGAAATCTATTCTTCTAATCTTTATTCAAATGAATCTAAATTCTGATGAATTTTTTTTTATTCTTCTAATCAGTTTCACACTCAGACAGAGAGTAATAAACTAATAAGGTTTTAATGTCCAGATACCTCAAATACAACACTATTTCTAGCGAATCAAGAATATTTATCTTTTTCGAACCTTTAACCTTAATATTCTTGACGAAGATGTTGTACCCTTCAAGTTAGAATATTCATTCTAACAGAGTATTTAACAAATTGGTGAAGTTTCAATATTCTTCGAACCAATACACAATTCTATTTATTCATGAAGTTCTTATATTCTTAATTCCAATAGAGTAAAAAAAAGATTTTAGTCTCCAAAATTAAGACACAGTCAAATTTCACATGGAGGAGAAAACTACAAAAGTTGTTTTTTTGGTCTCCTGTTAACATAATATATATTAATAATAATAAACATATGTGCTGAGATAACCACATAATCACAATCTTTCCTAACATTAATCAAATAAATTTCATAACTTATAAAGGTTAGAAAAAATATTAATCAAGGGAAACAAAAATAGAACCTGATTTTTCCTTTCTTGAATCATATTCTATCTGCAGCAATGATCCATGCTAGTCACTTTTCTTGCAAATCTTTCTTTCTTTCAAGTTTTCGTCACATTCCAATTTTAGTTAGAAGACATTGGATTTCAACGAGAAATTACGCTCTTGTTCAAATATTGTTAGGGACATCATATGTTCATTAAAGTTCTCATCTTAGCCTTTATGCACAAAGTAACTTTCTCATTAAAAAGAAAAAAATATGGTACAATGCTTGAATGACTTTGGAAGAAGAGATGAAGGAAAACAAGATTTATCTCAACCCATCAAGAAAACATTTAGGATCAGAAAAGATAATCGACACTTAATGTTAGTAGTACTAATTCAACTCAAATTGCTTTTATCATTTATTTTTTTTTTTTTTTTTGGGGGGAAAAAAAAACATAATTTTGTTTCTTCTTCTCTATCTTTCCAACAAAAAATAACACAGAAAATAGAAGTCATTCTTACCATAGAGAATACCATCTTAATACTAAATTTCTTAGGAGTTATTCTCATGTTATTCATTGAGTAGCAACAAGAAAAAAAATTAAGAGAAAAGAAAAACGTCAAATAAATGAGTCCACAGAAACCCATTGTGGTGTATTAAGAAGAAACTTATCCCTCAAGTACCCGAGGTGCAGATTAATTCCTCCAAAAATTAAACAAATTAAACCATTTAAAGAAGTAGTGGTACTCAACACACTATAATTCAACAAGTCAAAATAACACAACAAATCATACACACAGAGACGATCAATCGATTTTATTTTGTAAGAAATGTATGCAAGAGAAGGACAAATTTCAATGATGAAAAATTAGAGCAAAACCTCTCTATTCATAGCCAACAAAGGGAAAAGGTCGCAACTCTTTGAAAATAAGACAACCTTTCAGAAAGGTCACAACCCTTTTTAAAAGGCACAACCTTTCAAACAGTCACAACCCTTCATGTCCATTTCACACCTTTAAAACACAAAAAATTTTCCTCATGAGTCTGAATTTACTATTTTATAATTAACGAACTTGTACTTTACCAATAATATTAGCGCTATCATATTTCACTTGTTGAAGCTTCATTTTTTTTATTTTTACCTCTACCTCCGCAGTACATAAGCAAACAATATAATTTTATTTTCTCAGTTCTAAAGATAGCACCAATTTTCTCTTCTTTTTTGATTGTCTGCTAAGTACTTTGTCTGCAAACATAAATCAATCCAGGTTGTTAGTCACAAAGCTCATATTTTTATTAGGCTAGTAAACTCCTATTTTTTATTTGTCACAACTTTTTCACAAAATTGAATCAGAAGGTGTTTCAAAACTCACACTACCAACAAAATTGTATTTCATAAATTTTCAATATTATGTGACTTGACAAGGAACAAAAACTTTCCTCATTATGTTATGATAATTTTTTCATTCCAAGAATGAATTTTTTGCGCCCCAAAAAAATTTAATGTTTAACTGTACTCAAATGTTTTAGTAATTTATTTATAACTCAATGTTACAACTACAAAATCATCTCATCAGAGTCAAACAACGGACATGCTATTTATTCCACGAAATTAATATAGCACTTGTAAATATTCTGCTTAGTCATGAAACTATCACAAATACAACTCACAAATAATTTTTATATCATTTCAGAAACGACCACTATGTTTAAGAATATTAAACATTGTTTTCATGAAACGTAGATCACATTTTCATGAAAACTATCAAGTAAAAAGTTTTTTTCTTTACCTTTTACATCCACTTAATGAGCAGGTAGAAAAAAAACTTCAACGTAAACCTTCTTCTCGCCCCACTTCTGAAGAGAAGTCGCCATGGACACGCACGGACTTATGTTGATCTATCTGATTCCAACTTTTCAAACTATAACAAAAAACATGAATCTCTCCTTAGTAATGTTGGGGTGGGTAATATACCACAATAAAAATCAATTTACACCTCAAAAAATATCAACAAAAAAGATTAAATAAATCTTTAGGCGGAGACACAAATATCTCGCACTTTTTTTAAGGAGATTCAAGCCCGCTGCGGCATAATATACACCCATCCAACATTAATACTCTTGACTTGTCCAATACAGGATAGAATATCCCAAAAACATCGTACTATCGACAACAACTCGGATAGTTTAGGAGTCCAAAACTCACAGACCACAACCAACCACTCCTTTCTTCAAACCTTATAAATATCCCCTGTGTAAAAATAGCGAATATTATATAGTTGAAGACTACCAATTTGTCTATGTCTCAGCTCTTCTCTTCACACACACACTACAATATAGTTCAAACTTCTAATCTTGTTTTGAGGCTACTGATCACAAAGGTAGAAACACCACTATTTATAGGTGAATAAGTCTTCCATATAATCAATAATTAGAATGAGAGGAGTAAAGTGAATGGATAATGCGGTAGATGTTACATGAGTTATGAGAAACTAGTGTTCATATGAATTATAAGATAATAATGATCATGAGAGTTACAATAAGTAATGGCTATATAGTACATGAACCAATAGTCATCTTCTACCATAGTTTATACCTACTTACTTGTGCACTTAATATTTTGCTTTGATAATAAAATGCATATGCAACAAAAATGGTTGTGCATGAGTATAAATATTGATTTCGCGTTCGGGACATTTTTGCCTACGCGATCATGATGGGTCGCTTTTTAATTCATGGCTCGCAATCGTGATTAATAACAACGGTATCACTAAGGTCAATTTGTTAGTTAACTACGATCGCGGTGCGTTGATCACGTTGTTGCGATGAACAATCACTCAATTCTAAATTTCAGCTCTTTGTCCTCTTTTGCCTTGTTCATTTGGTTTCTTCAATTATATTCAAGATCAATTCTTCACTTCATTTTTCCTACAAACATGAAGAAAACCACATCAAATGCACTGATTCACACCTTAACAAGAAAAAAAAACATAAGCTTAAGCACAAGCTAGGTAGTAGAGATATACCATTTTACAACACCCAAAAACTGAAATCATACTTGGTACACCTCAGACTTATAAAGAGCTAACTAGACAGATTATACAAGTACTATCAATTTGAGTCTGGTCAAACATAGTAGACAATATCTTTAGCCACATACCAGATTTAGGTGGCCCATAAGCTATCAAATCAAAGGTCATTCAGCCCTCTTTCCAATGCCGCCAAGTTTCCTTTAATTGCATAGGTGTGATAATTTACTTCACGGGCAAGTTCAAACGTTCAAGTGCAATATGTCCCAACTCTCTTAATCATGCTTTCAATAACAATCTTCCATACCCCATTCAATAGACTTTCTTGAAAATCTTTATAGAGTTACAAGGCTAAGACCCCAGACGAAGAGAGTGTCCAACCAATCACGAGAAGCAGCCCGAGGATGTGATTTTCCAAGCTGGGGCAAGGAAAGTCTTCCAACCCTACCAAATTAAGAATGTGAAGGACTCTCCTTCGAAAGAAGACCGGGGAATCAAGCAGTTGTGCTATGACGAACCGAACCCACACAAATTACTAAGATTGATCGGGGTTGGATAATCTTCAAATGCTAATTAAGTGTGGAGGATATAGGTTGTTTAAGAATAGAGAGTCGTTGGTTCCTTATAGTCAGAATCAAGATGCTCAACCAAAAGTCACGATGGCGAACAAACAGTAAACTCCAATGTAAAACTTATTTTTATGACACTAGAAAGTGTATAGTGTGCTACCTTTTATGATAGAACTCAAATGAATATAGATTCCCAGAACACTTTGAAACAATGCTACCCCAATCCCTATTAGCTATCTTAGGATTTTTGTTTTGATATAACATTTGCTTTAAATTGTTTCGAAAACATGACTCAAGGAATAACCCAAGTTCGTATTATTTATTAAAAACAATAACAAAAGGAGATCCTATAAAAGAGCTTACAGAATGGGCACTACATTTCAAATATAACTAAAAATTGGTTCAAATAAACTCATTCTTATTCTTCTCTCCTATTCCTTCAATTTTATCCATGTTCTCCTCCTATTAATCCTCCTGCTGAATTGCCTTCACTTCTATTACCTCGGTGTTTTAATGACATTTCTCTCGCAAGAGATTTCTGCTCTTCTCAAAGGACTTTGTGCCTGAGATCTGCTTCTTTGAGTGGAGTGTTTGTTTGATGTTTTTTAGAACCTTATATAGAGTTCCTTGCGCTCATGTATAAATTTTTCTTCTTTCTCTATTTCAGAGAAAGGTTGGTGTAGTCTGAATTCTCCAGTCATTTTTTGTTTTAGAAATCTCTTTTTGATTGTAAGGATTGATTTATTTTCAAAAGAAGAGTTTTCTGCCAAACGGCAGTTCTTGTTGATTCTCTATTTATACTACAGATAGTCTATTTTTTAGAGCAAGCTTTGTTGAATCATGATATTTTTCTGATTCATTTTTCTCCCTTTTAGGTATATTTTAATATTACTCTTTTAGTGTTTAAAAAACGCTTCAACTGAGAAATCATGTTATTTACTTGATTGGGGGAGCCCCTAACTCAAACTACCGTCCATGTACGATCGATACTAAATCTAGCCAACTGCCCATCCTGCCTCCTCTACGTTCTTGACAACACCTATTGCTACTATGAACCTTAAAGAACTTTTCCAAATTTGGTTTAAAAAACCACTTGTGTATGTGGGGAAGAAAGAGTTTGACGTTCGGTCGGACGAAATACATCTATGTTGATTCCACCACTAAGGAATGAAGTGCAATACTAATGGTGCATATAGAGGTAATCTTGGGACCCCATTTCCCACAGTAGACATAAGAATTTATTCCTATTTAATATAAAATAGCTCTTTATAGAGTCTATGGCAACTTATCTTAAAAGCCTCAGTTGTCACCCCCTAATCAAAAGACTTATCTTCATTTTTGCAAGGGAAACAACGACACAAAATTGTAGTTATATTAATATACTGAATAAGAATTGTAGTAGGGTATTGGGTACTAAAGAGACATTACTGACTTAAAGCTCTGACCCCGGCTGTGAAAAGAGAAGAACTTGACCAATCCATTATGAATGTAAGAAGCACACTGTTTAAGATATAAAGAGCACTCCAGCCACGCCGACTTTCGTCCTATACTAATAACAAATAGGGAATACATTTAAGCTCCAATACATAGTTCCATGGTTATGAGAAGAACCTTTGCATATAACCTCCTTGAGGAACTTTTGGCATCACTACCTCATGGCAAGCTTACTAAGCATCCACCACATCCATTTCCAAAGATTCATTCTGATTGGTTTTTTTCATGAACTCTCTTGGAAAATTAAGAATCATCTTGCTATCCAACTTATTCGATAAGTTACCTAAAAAAACTTGAAACTATGTCTCATTTGCTTTGTTCTTTAACATGGGTCTGACTGCTCGACTCACAAACATTCAACTCTTCTTCCATCAGGTCATATTTATGAACCAAGCCTTCATAGAGAAAGCTCATCAGGATACTCTTTTGACGAGGTATGTCCCTTCTCCAACTTCTTGTGGTCTTTGCTAGCCTTACCTTCTTCAGGATACTTTACCATCAACCAATTTTTTTTCTTCTCTACTTCAGTCTGTATTTTTAATTCCATTACCTTCTTCCTCAGCAAAAAGCTCTTTGTAATTAGAGATGATAATTTTAATGGCGGGGTAAGTTACAAACCATAAGTAGGGATTGATAGAAGAATGTAAACGACTTTTTGAGAAAAACAAAATAAAGTGTGAACCAAAGCCAAGATCCCACTTCAAGTTCATAACATCTTCCACCCTCAGAATCAAAGATTTACTCAATGGCGCTCGGAGTAAAAAGTTATAGTCATTTGAGTGAAGCCTCTCTAGGTAAGGAGATCCATCTTTTTAAAGAAAGGGTATTTTGGTCTTTTCTTAACCCTACCAGGCCTTACACGTTTTGGTCAGTCCGAATAAATTTATGACAAGAAGATTATTTAGGTTATTTTTTTACTTTCCTACACGTTTGGAGTTTGGCACAATTGTTTCTAGAGGAGAAAAAGGCTAAGTTCAAGCTTTATTTAAGAATTTGGGGATATCGCCTAGCACATCATTCTTTCTAGGTATTTAAGTTTCTCATGGTGTTGAGATTGTTCTTCCTCACGTCGTACATCTAATTTCATTCAAGAAATTGTTTATTGATAGATTCTTGAATTAGTTCTTAATTTTTTCCTCATTCTTCAACAGTGGAGGTTTTGAGTTCTTGAGTTGATGATCTTGAGTATAAGTTGAGTTTTTTTTATAGAAATTTATTATGTATTTGATGAGTTCCTTTTGGGTTTGTAAATTAAAAATAGTTTAGAAGAAATTACTATATTTTAGATGAGTTAGGACCCGAAAATGAGAAGAAAAGTTCATCAAATATCTGGGCAGAGAGGTAGGGTGCCACGCTAGCCATATCGCCCAAACTATTGGTCAGTAGTTTGGTTCCTAGCATGCCACACTATCAATGAGCCCAAAACTATTGCCATTAGCTTGGGGTCAGTACCCTGCACCACTAAGTTAGCTAGGGTTACCATGTCCTTTACTCTTCCGTCCATCTTTATGTGTGTGTTCCTTCAAACCATACCTACTTTATCTTCTTGATATTAATTCTCAAAGTCTCATTAATCCTTGAGAGATCCTACCTGTTAAACACATGGTTATTAATTTACATTTCATTAGATAAAGTTAAGAGGCAAGTCCAAAAATCATTTTGAGTCATTTTGATAGTCTTTTTGACATTGCCAATAGAATTTAAAGTAATCTTTCTTGATTAAATGATATGAGGATGAGGAGAGTGTTTCTATCTATTTCTGAATGGTATAAGGGAATTAAGTATTCCCGAATGTAGCACTTTATCATTTTAAAAGAGAGAAATATCAATTTCTAAATGAGTTATGCGTTCATAGATGTGTTAGAGTGGTACCTCTTTAAAGAGGATCTTTTGAGTAATTGCCTAAAATTGAGAAAGAATTATGTTTTATACATTGAGTATGATGTCATATATTATTGGTAGTACTATTATTGATCACAGATATGTGAAAGAGTTCAAACAACTCATAATTCTTATAAATCATGTAGATAACATGGGTAACGAGTCATTCTTTTTAAAAGATTCCTTATTTCTTTTAAGCATAACTTAGTGGATCTAGTTAGTTAAGGTGTTCTATACTCTGACAATGTATAGGAATTTTTTTGAGGCATGGGTTAGACGTTGTATCGTCACATAGCTCATAGTGATGACTATCACTATAGATCTCCCCCAACAAGTTTGTCCCTCCCCCGAGTTACACCTAGACTGGCTGGCTGAGAAGCGTTGATAGACTTAAGCGAACCCTGTCCTGACTTACTTAACTCAGTGGAAGACTTAAAACATTAATACAAGGACTAAAATGCTAACTAACTCAACTGTCTCGAACTGAAATCAAAATATTTAAAATTAAACATTTAACATAGCAAAAGTGGAAACTAAAAAGTGAACACAAGTCAATAAAAAAATGATGACAAATGAACTAACATTTGTCTTACTATATATGAATCCTCTGATAAGTGGGATGGATGTTGGGACAAACCCCACAAAATCCTAATGAACTAACTAGAAAGTAATGAAAATAGATCTTCTGGAATGCAAGGAGGCTCATTGATTGATTCTAAATTGTTCACTAGATCAACGGTGCACTGGAATGTCGATCCTAGTTTCATGTGTTTGCATCATAAGATGATGCAGGCCAATTGACATCAGTACAATGAATGTACGAGTGAGCGAATTGAAATGCTAAAACAACATAGGCTTGAAAGATATTTACCTTGGCTCTTTTAAACTCATGAATACTTAACTGAACTCATTTCATTATCAAGCCATTTAAAAAAATTAAATATAAGGAAAAGGAAAAAAAATTAAATCATGATGTCAACTCATAATTATAATTAAATACATATCATGCTTCCTCTCAAAGTCTACTTGATCAATCCATGAATGAAGTCTCATACCTCCTTTCATACTAAGCAAAAACTCTTGAACCATGCAATTACTATTGTGGGAGTTTATCTAATCGCCAAGAATCACTTAAGAGCTATAGTGATGATATAACACTTAACCTCACACTGCCAAGGACCATATTATACTTTGCTGAGGGTATAGGAAGCTAACTCACTAAGTGGATCCACTAGTCTATGAGAAAAAAGATTAATCTAAAAGGTGTCAATCTATTTTATCCATGATGACTGCATGGTTTATTGAGACTTGAATTAATATGGAATCGCATCCCCATATTGGTGCTCAATAATACTCCAATTAAATATACTTAGCTCATATGTTTTCAAAACAACTTCTTTTTGTGATTCGATATTAGTTCCCAAAAACTTAGATCAAAGGCTATCTTGGAAATGTAAGTTTCCCTTCTTACTTCATTTTTAAAGCTATTAGTCTTTTATGAAAACTAGCCCAAAGTTCCTTTGGAAATCTCAGCTTCCGTTTTTATTTAAATGTTAAAAAAAAAATTAAATATATTTTGGGAATACATAGTCCCCATATACTTCTTTTGAAGAAATGAACTTCATAATAATACTACTATTTACTCTTTATTCATCGCCTTAGCCTGCCTGGCTCTATGGGGGCACATCACGCCAGTTGTTCCTTCAGGTAAAATTTGACAAACTTTTGGCCTCGTTTTTTTATCTTAAATCAATTTAACCAGATTATTTTTCTCAAATTCTATTTAGATTTATGTAACCAACTTAAATACACAAGATCTTACTTAGAAAACTCAAGAAACAACACTTTAATCATCAAGAAACTCCTAAATGGCAACTCATGTTTAAGAACAAAAACAATTAAAGAACATTCAAATTCCAATTCTTTTAGAATGATTCACGCTGAATAAAACATACTTGGAACGTGGGTGAACAAACACCACATTATGAAAATCTCACATACCTTGTATTATTAAATCCTTGAAGTAATCTGCAATAACTCATTACGAAAATGACGAATCTTGATTTTTCTCTTCTCATTAAGGGTATATATGCTCTAGTTTTTGGTCGGCAAGGGAACTAATGTCCTAAAGTATGACAGAAGGTATCTGCATACTATTTACGATAGTTCGAGGATATATTCATCCTTTTTCCGTTATTTTTATTCATATTCATCATTGAGCACTTCTCATTTCCATCTTCTTCTTCAATTCCCTTCTTTCTTATTCTTGTATAAGAGAACAAAAATTGCTGGAAAAAAAACTCAGAAAGTAATAATGTATTGACAGAAAAGAAAGCCAGATAATTTCCACAAGTTTCCTGAATTGAATAAATTCAGTGAATCCATTCGAGTGAATAATATATCAAAAAATCAAAATATGAAAAGGGGAATATCATGTCTAAAATTTTGAAACCATTTAGAAGATTTGAGCTATATATCGATTGAAATTTGTCATGGAAGAGCCCATATATCAGTAGTAGTATCATCAACATTGGATCATCTATCGAAAATAGTTCCTAAAATATGTGACGCTATAACAGTGATGCTTGTCCACAACGATCAATTTGATTTCTTACAATAAAAGCAGAACTTTTGAACTTTTATTTACTATGATGATCCAAACTCTGAGTACCATTTCTCATGTCGTTGAATGTCCCCTGAAGAAACTGTGGGCTTTATTTTATCTACAGCTTCTAGGAAGTCTTCCATTGTAACTGGAATTTTCAGCATTTCTGATTTCAATATGTTCTTGCTCTCGTTTATGGTTTTCCCAGCTATCTTCTGCCTCATGCCATTCAAGGAAGCGTCTCTGCAGATGTTTGTTAGATCATCTCCACTGTAGCCTTCTGTTTTTTGTGCCACTTGCTCAATATCCACCTCAGGAGCCAACTGCCATTGAATTTTTCAGTCAACAAAATTTTCCATTCTATAATACTAATCTAGGGCCAGTTCTACATGAAGACATTTCTCTCGGCTCAAACATCACACGCAATGCGAAAAGATATTGAAATGAAAAATGTATAATGAGATCACACTCATTTTGAACCCACTCTATCAATTTTCCCTTATTTAGTAGGCTGGTTTGAGCTTGAAACTTCCATGTTAGAGGTCTCAACTTCGAAATCCCTTACTAGTGAAAGCAAGGGGTTTGCCTTCTGGGTCGAGCTCGTCGCACCAGGCTTGCCTAGTGCGGATTACCTCTTTTATGTGGTTTGCAAGGTATTGCATAGGAGCGGGAGTTTTACCCTATCCGCACCCAAAGGATAGAGCCTGCGGGTTTCCCTTGACATAAAAAAAACAATTGAACTTTTTTTTAAGAAAACAAATTCCTTTAAGAAAAGGGAATGACTTCCCTAAGGGAACTAGAGAATACAAGTTATGCAAGTGACATTTCACATAGATTATGTCCTACCTAACATAGTATAGCTTACTTAACTTGATAGTTTATTACTATGTAAATGAAAATTTTCTTTGTAAAAGTCAGAAAAAGTTTCTGTAATTGACTTTTGATTATCGAACAGTTCTTTTAAGGTTATGATGATAATATAAAAGAAGAACATACAAGAAAAATACAGCTGAAACAAGGAAAGCTTACCTCGATTGATTTTAAGTTTATCTGTATAAGCTCCTTACGGGTCTCAAAATCAGGAAGTGGGATGTAAATCCGCTTTTCTAGCCGCCTCCTACAGTAGCACAGCGAATCGCCGATTAAACAGAATGCAAATTAAAAGTAACAGAAGCAAAATTAGTGAATCATCAAAAGTGTCACTTATTTACCTTAGTGCCTCGTCAAGATTCTCAGGGAAATTTGTTGCTGCCAAAAGTGTCACCATTTTACCTGATGTACTATTAGAGTTATTTAATCCATCGATCTGAACTAAAAGTTCAGAATTTAACCTTCGGGATGTTTCATGCTTTGTAGCAGACCTAAGAAACAGCTTCAAAGCTTAGTACTGAGAAAAATACTCAGCTTATATAAAATAAATTTTATAAAGAACCAAGATTATTGTTTTACCCTCTGACACTGCAAAGAGAATCAATCTCATCAATGAAAATCATAGTTGGAGCATGAGCACGGGCAAGCTCAAATAAGCACCGTGTCAATCGTTCACTCTCTCCATACCAATTTCCACACAATGAACTACAGGAAATATTGATAAATGTCATCCCACACTCTGTAGCAACAGCTTTGGCCAAGAGTGTTTTCCCTGTGCCAGGAGGACCAAACATAAGAACTCCTCTCGAAGGTCTCCTAATTCCCTGCAAGTAACATTTAATATTATAGTATGTTACGTGACTAATACATATGGGAGATTATTTACTTTTTGGACACCAGAAAATGATGAGAAGTATTTTTCCTTAAAATGTTACTTCTGTCCTACCAAATATATATATGCACCCACCCATCATTCATTAGTATGCTAATATTCAGAATCAACTATCTGCAGTACCTGGAAATACTCAGGCATAAACAGTGGGAGTACCACTGTTTCCTGTAGAATCCTCTTTGCCTCACTTAGTCCAGCAACATCATCCCATTTTACCCCTGGATTTGTGTCCAATATTTCCTTTTCAAGCCTAGCAGCCAATTCAGGATGAGATCCATCATACTTTACTTTTGACTTGACGTCTTTTACAGCATTCTGGTAGTTGTAAAGAAGGATGGTAAGAACATTATGTACAAAGAAATTAAAGTGTCAGCTTAGTATTAAGTAGAGTGAAGGAGCTTTTCTGCACTTTCGGCACATCAGCTGCTCTAAAAAAATTGCAATACTTTAATGTATAGTTACTTGATTTTATCAACGTAACAACAAAAATCCACTGCTTTTATGTAAACGGAGATTTTTAAGATTGGAGTTGGGAAAAATACTGTGATTTGAGTCTATGTGATGGCATAAAAGACAACAATTTTAAATATTCTTGCATAGTTAAAGACAGAAAAAGTATTTGTACCTCTTGTTCAGCTGGGTTTACGTTTTTGTTCACCTTATCAGCAGAGTTGAGATTTCCTCCCTACAAGTTTTTTCAAAAAAATAAACTCTGTAACTTAAACAAGAAAAGTTGAAAAATGGAAAACAAAATAAAATGACAATTCTAGATAAGATTGAAGATTATTTGAGATTGGAGTTTGATAAAATATTTTGTGATTTGAGTCTAAATGATGGCCTAAAAAGCAACACTACTAAACGTTCTCGGCGAGAATTAAAGGTAGATGAGGTATTTCTACCACTTGTTGCGCTGAGTTTCCATTACTATTCTCCTGTGCAGTAGTGTTAAACAATCCTCCCTACAATTTTTTTAAAAAACAAATAAACTTTGAAACATAAAACAAGGAAATTAAAGTTGGAAAAAGGAAAACAATTTTAGCAAAGATTAGAGATTGTTTAAAAATTGGAGCTTGGTAAAATAATTTGTGATTTGAGTCTAGATACTATCACAGGTAGATGAGGCATTTGTACCACTTGTTGCATTGTGTTTCCATAACTATTCACTTGCACAGCAGAGCTGATCACTCCTCCCTACAAGAATTTTATAAACAAATAAACTTTGTAACCTAATGCAAGAAAAAGTTGGAAAAGGGAAGACAAAATGTATAACAATTCCAACAAAGATTAAAGATTACTAAGATTGTAGTTTGGCAAAATACTTTGTGATTTGAGTCTAGATGATAGCTTAAAAAGCAACATTCTTAGATGCTTCCGAATAATATTAAGGGCTATTGAAGCATTTGTACCATTTGTTGTGTTGTGATCCCAATATTAGACACCGGCCCAGCAGAGCTGATCCCTCCACCCTGTACAAGATTCAAAAAAAAGAAAGAAAAGAATTGTAATCTAAAACAAGAAAAAGTTGGAAAGGTATAATATAAAAAATTATGTAAAAGATAAAAATTATTTAAGTTGGACTTTGTTAAAATACAGTACGCAATTAGAGTGCAGATGATGGGCATAAAAAGCTAAGCAACATTATCAAATGTTCTCAGATAATATTAAAGGCAGAAGAGACATTTGTACCACTTGTTGCGTTGTGTTTCTGAGGTTGTTTGAAAAAGTATTCGTCGCTAGACTTCCACGTTGTTGTGCTTGTTGTTGTACTAATTGTGATTGAAGCATCAAACTACGGTGTTGTTCTTGTTGTTGGTATTGTTGTTGTTGTTGTAGTTGTGATTGAAGCATCAAGCTACGTTGTTGTTGTTGTTGTAAAATACCTCGAATGGCATATCCCTGTAACAATATATACTTCCATTGATAATTTGATAGATTAATTACACACTACAATATGTTAGAATACATTGAGGGGTGTTTTTGGTCAGAGAAAATAATACATGTATTAGTCATGTCATAGTATTTTCACTAAATTAAGGCATTAAAGATAGAATTGTCCCTAGTATACCAAATTATGGATTAGTAACAATCCACGCATAACTTAATTATCTCAACATTAATAATTAATTCTTTTTCGTACTAATCTCATAGACACTACAAAGGATAGTTTACAAAATTTACATGTAAAAATGAAAAACTCCACATTAAACAGCGAATATATTAAATAGGACACATTGTGAAACATATGCAAGCTAAGGTACATACCTGGTGAATTGGGGGCTGAATATTAATGGTATTGAAGTCACGATCAATGTTACGATGACCTTCTTCGTAAATGTGAGTGAAACCACTATAGGATAGTCCTTTTGAACCAGCTAGGAAAGAAGGGTTACCCAAGTATATTTGAAGGAGAAATGGAAGCCTTTGCAAATCGTTACTTAATGTGGGTTCAACTGCCATGATCCATCCTAACAACTCTGTTATCCCTAAATGTGAATCTTTGTTGACATCAAACTTGTCGAAAATTATCTTCATCTTCTCCTCTTTACTCTTTGCAGCATCCGAACCCACCATCTGCTCCATTAAATTTTTATTATTAATAATAATTAGTCAAAAAATGAAGCCCAGACTTGAAATAATTTAAGAGTCTTAATTATTATTATATATATAAAAAAAATACCTGATAGTTTTCGAGCTTCTGTTTTTTCATCATTCAAAAATCAAAGATGATGTTTTCGAATTGGACTAAGAGGTATATATAGTGGAATTAGATTTTGACCAGAAAAAAGCATTTACTTTTCTTTTCCTTTTTTTTTTGGATAAAAAAGAATTAATACGGAAAGTGTAAAAATTTGTCGAATAGTTTATTTATGGGTATCCATCGGCACTTTTTGCTACTTCATTTTTTAAATAAATTTAAGTAAAAACATGTGCTATATGATACTTAAAATTGTTCATAAAAAAAAAATATAGTATAGGTATATTATTTGTTAAAAAAAAATTGTAGAATTTCTGTATGTTATTTTTTTAAAAAAAATTGACAAACTAAAATCAAATTAAATATTATTTATATTTATAAATATATAACCAAATAAAGTCAATTTATTTAATTATTTTAATTTGAATTGTAAATACCCCTAAGCACATTATCTGTGTTTTAGCGGGATATTCTTACTTATAAACAGCAATTCAACTGCAACAAAATAGTTATTATGCTGGACTTTAAGTCTACCCTTTTACATAGAGAAATTTTTTCTTACCTTATTATAACAAGGATAAATATAATTCTTTGAACTTCCTAACAATTATATTCATAGGCTTATATTCTGATGAATTGTAATACACTGATTTAAACAAATCATGTTGGAAAAAATTAGGTGTGCAAAATTTAAAGGGAAATTTTCACAAAATAGCCACTATATTTAAAATTATTATTCAATTTAGCTAAAGTTTGATCATTACAAATAGTAGCTAGTTGCTACAGCTGTAATAACTTATACACAATTTTTTAAAATTAAATGATGGTAATCTCGGAGGGCATAAATACCTTAATTCACGCAACAGAATTGAGTACCTTCCTTCTGCAACAGAATTGAGTACCTCCGATCCCAAATCACTTCTGCCAGCCAACTCTTTTCTGTGAGATCGCGACTCGGTATCGATTTTCATCACTGATTATACAACAGGTACCAATACTGAATTGATTCATTTAGGTAATAAGTTTTCATCTCTTTTCTGTTTTTGGGTGCTCTGGAGATTTGGCTCAATCGATTGATATTTAGGTCGAAGAAACTATTTCAATTGTTTAAACTGTTTAATCAAAATTCAAATCTTAATCGATAATCAAAACTTTGATCGAATGTATGTTTCAATTGTTTCCAGTGGAGTTAGTTTGTATAGAGTTATTTGGATTTGTAAAATTGTATAAACTAGATTTAGTTGAATTGTTATTTGAATATGTATGATTCAATTATATTTGTAGTTTTTGTGTAGGTAGTGTAAGTTAGTATCGTATAAATGTTCACTTTTATATGTGTAGATGTATAACCGAGCTCTTTCTATGATTAATTGTATAATTTAGTTTGGTACAGAGTGATATCGATTTGTAAAATTTGTATAAATTAGTTTTAGTTGAATTGCGATTTGGATATAAGTATAATTCAATTGATATTTGGTATTTAAAGTGTATTTGTAGTGGATTGTTTTAAATTATATTTGTATAAACGTGATTGTTTATAATCTGTCGATGTAAAATGTTGTTTAGTGATTAATTGTGTAATTTTAATTTTTGTATAATTTAGTTTTTGTATCTATTGACGTAGTAGATTTTGTAAATTGTATAAATAAGTTTAAAGTCGAATGCGATTTTGTTATATTTATAATTCATTGATATTTGTATCTTATGTGTAGTGAGTTACTGTATACGTTGCGTTCATATAAACGGACTGGTATATCTGTAGATGTATAACTGAGTAGTTTCAGTGATTAATTGTATAAATAAGTAAATTTTTGTAGAATTTAGTTTGTATAGAGTGATTTAGATTTGTAAATTGTATAAATTAGTTGTAGTTGAATTGCTGAGTTGTATATGTATAATTCATTGATATATGTAATTTATGTGTAATTAGTGACTGTATAAGTTATTATGCGTATAAACGTAGACTGTGATATCTGTAGATGTATAACTAAGTTGTTTTAGTGATTAATTATAAAAAAGTTAATTTTTATATAATTTAGTTTGTATAGAGTGATTTAGATTTGTAAAATTGTATAAATTAGTTTCAGTTGAATTACTATTTGAATATGTATAATTCATTGATATTCAAATAGCAATTCATTGATATTTGTAGTTTATGTGTATTTAGTGACTGTATGAGTTAGTGTTCATATAAGTGTAGATTATTATTTGTAGATGTATAACTGAGTTATTTCGGTGATTAATTGTATAAAAAGTTGGAAGAATTGAATTGTGTTAATTATTGTATAAATTAATTTTTATATAGTGACTTTGGTTTGTAGAATTGTATGATTAGTGCATGTATAAATGTATTAATAACAACTGATATATGCTGATATTTGATTGTATACAAGAATGTCGTCCATAAAAATCTTGGTAATGCATTTTGATAAATGGGATGATAATGTTATGCTTACTATGTTATTGAGGGAGTTGTTTTGAGAGAAAATGCCTCTTTTAAAAAGTTATATAATATAATTGCGACTCAACTATATGTGGATGTGACTGTGTACAAATATAAGGTTGATCAGAGCAGTACTAGGATGGTGATACGCAATGAGATGGGGGTGCATATATATGTTACGCTAAAAAAGTCTATAAATGAATTTAACAAATATCCCCTTTGTATAACTATCTCTAACAGGTATTATCAGAACAATGAACTTTGTGAAAGCTCAACTAACACAACGTATGATATTTTGGGATCACTTTGTATAACTGGTTTTGAGAAATTTGAAAAACAGAAACTGACAGTTGAAGAGATAGTACATCCCTTCGATACCTTTCAAATGGAGAATTGCAGTATGGTGATTACTGATCCATTATATATGTATGTAAAGGTAGATCACGTGTACAATAATAAAGCTACATTGAAGTGCGTGACGGAGCAATATGCAATTGCGGTACAATCCCAGTTTAAGACAAAAATCAAATTCAATCAGGTAACATCATTTGTATAAATCAAGTCAACTGTTATTAGGTGTATAATTTTGACGTATATGTATATCTTAATAATTTTACGTATAGTTATACACTTGTGTGTTTCTCCTATGAATGCAACTGGTTAATGAAGGCCTCATATATTAATAAATCAGGAATGTTTAGAATAAGAGTGTTCAACGTTGAACTATATGTTTTCCTGAAGCTAGGGTTTATTCACACGACAAGTAACAAGGCAACTTAGTGTGGTGGAATGTTAGCCTAAATGGTAGATCATAAAAGGAAATATGCACCTTCTGACATAAAAAAAGTTATGAAGTTGGATCTTGGTGTTGATATATCTTACATGTTGACTTGGAGAGCTAAAGAAAGGGGTTTGATTTACTTGAGGGGGACGCTAGGAGGATCGTACAACAAATTACCTTCGTATTTGTATATATTTGGTATTACATATCCATGATGCCGTATACACTTGCAGAAGACAGATGAAGATAGGTTATTGTACATGTTAATTGCATTGGATTGTTTCATCAAAGAATTTGACCATTGCCGACTTGTAGTTGTAGTTGATGGGTGTTATCTTTGAGGACCTTATAATTAAACTTTTGTAGAAGCTACTACGACTGACAGTGCAGGAATATAAATATGCATTATATATTATATATAAATATATGAATTTTTAATGACTGTTATACATAACTCTTTGTATATATTCTTATAATATGCAACTCTGTAACTTATAAAAATGTATGTGTAGGTCATATCTTCCCACTAGCATATTGTGTCTTAGATTCAGAGAATGATGCCTCTTGGACATAATTTTTTGAACAAGTAAGAGAATAATATGGGGAAGGAAAAATATTGTAATTGTGTCTATCGAAAAATAAAGCACTCATAAGGTTGTTACCACAAGTGTATAATAAATGTCAACACTAAATGCTTGTAATGTGACACCTTTTAAAGAATGTTTCAGACAAAGTACAAAAAATTCCCTGAAAGTTAAGTCCAGTATTCCTTTACAAATGCTAAGAAATGTAATCAGTCCATAGTTTGATAGACCTACTCTAATGAAAATAGTAGAGAAAGCAGATATGTTAAGGATATTTGAAGTTTGGTGGATATGATAAATGGTTTAGAATGTTGCACCAGTTCATCGTGTTGCCGGGTGCATGACTCGGTGAGATCACAAAAGTATAAATGCGGCATTAGTTTCAGCAAGAGAATTGTCAATTTATGATTTTCTAGAGGAAGTTAGGCTAATTTTAACATATGAAATTATGATAACAAAAATGAGGTATCATTAGCATTTACTCCCTTGATCAAAAAATTTCAGGAGACACTCAAAATTAATGAAGCAATGAGTAAACAAATGATGGTATAATTTTTTTTATAATTGTCTAAATTTGTACATACTAATCTATTTTGATTTGTTTTTGTATATTTCATATTTTTTCATCAACAGAATATGTTCACAATGTCAATGATAAAGGTAAAAATTATTTAGTTTGTCTCCAGAAGAAAAAGTGTACTTGTGGAAGCTTTCAGTATGAAGAAATGCCATGTGGACATGCTTAGGCTGTTCTGAAGTTCAAGATTTTAGGACCAGATGAATTTTGGTCGAATTTATACACACCGACAATAGTGTTGAAGACTTATGATTTCCAATATACCCATCGCTCGATAAAACAGAGTGGGTGGTCCCTGGATACATAATGATTGATTTAGTTCTGCCTCCAGAATTCAAAAGGTCTCCTTGAAGACCAAGAAAAAAGTCTCGCGAAAAATCAGGAAGAGAGTTGTTTAAAAATAAGGGGACAAATACATGCAGTACATGTGGCATTGTAGGTTACAATATGCGTTCTTGTAGAAATCAGTCTCGGGAAGCTTAGAAAAGATTTGTTTGAAATGTGTATGATGATTTTATACATTTAATATTGCCTTACTTTTTTCATTTGAATATTATTTTAATTGTATTGATACATGATCACAGATGATATTTCAGTTTACTTTTAAAATGATATTTCATGGTATTATATTGTTTAACATGTACCCTTGTGTATTACAATTTACAAATGAATTTAACAATTACCCACTATGTATAACTATTTTTTATAGTTGTTATCAGTGAATTTTGTGGAAGTTGAACTAAGTACAAATTAGTATTCTTATAAATGTAGATTTATCTCTACATTTGTTTAATTGAGCTATTTCAATGATTAACTGTATAAAATAGTTGGTAGAATTAAACTGTGTATATTATTGTATAAATTAGTTGCTATAAAGTGATTTTAATTTGTAAAATTGTATAAAGTAGTTTAAGTCGAACTGCTACTTCAATATGTAAAATATTGATAGCTATATTTTATGTGGAATTAGTATCTGTATAAATTAATGTTCGTATAAATATAGACTTGATATCTGCATTTGTATTTTGGTATACAACCTGCAAATAATATTTGGTATTTTTGGAATTACTTTGTATAATTTTTTTTGACAAATTCGAAAATGAAAAAGGTGACATTTACATAATTAGTGAGTCCGCTAAATACTTTAATTGGACTGTATAGTTGCATATAACATAAAAAACTAACAAACAAACTAAAAGGACAACTGATACAAATTTTTGTTATTACTATGGTAATAAATGCATTTGAATAATGATTTCTCAATTAAGTTGAGTAATTATTTAAAAATATTGTATAACATGTCAAACTATTCATTTGTATAAAATAAAATATATGAGTTATATTCACTAAAATAATTGTATAATATCTGAAACATCAACAAATAAAATCGCAAAACGGAGTACATTAAACAAAATAACAGAGCCAACAAAATGTTGTTCCCATCAAACTAGAATATTCAAAAAGTAGCACTGCAAATATAAAATTCCAAAACAAACATAAAGGACACAATAAAACTAAATGATTGTAATAGGTTCAATACTATCCGCATCAACTTTTGATTTGATTGGCTAGTCCGGTGCCTCACTGTCATTAATCGCCTCAGCTTGATTTTTATGCATGCCATAATTTCACAATAGCGTTGCATATCTACTACGCAAAAGGTCAAGATAAAAAGGACTAGTTGAAATTCTATTCCCATCACTCAAGAACTCTGCATATGCCAAAATGTATAGACTACAATCCCTATATACAAATACATAATACTACAAGATATTTTTCAGCAGCTGAACTATGAAAAAACAGTCATCAAAAAAGGACAAGTGTATAATAACTTACAAGTTGTTAGGAGGTCGCTGAGGAATATTATCCACATATACAATGTCAAAAGAATCATAATTTGTGTGCAATCTGTATTTCGGATGTGAAAGTACATTCAATCCTTTCTTTTGATAAAATCCAGTCATTGAAAGATACATGGGTATCACTTGTGCATATTTTTTTTTATCTCAGTGAGTACGTATGAATCATGGATGGATCCTCTGAGTGAATCATATATCATTATACTACGTTCATTAAAATACACAACAATCAATACCCAATGTAATCTCTCCTTCATATTAATCGGAATGAATATATTATCAAAAGTATACCATGACACAACAACATGCATCATATATCCATTAATATATTCAAGTATAGTCTCTTCATAGATGGCCTTAGATGCAAGAGTATTAGTTTCAAAATGTATATCCCAAATGTTATGAATCAGTGTGTTATAATAATAGTCAAACAGTGCTAAAGGTGTATATGTTGCTAGGATTGTACTTTCCCTTCGTCCTCAAATAGTACATTATCACATTTATGTGCTGTAGGAATTAAAGTAAACAAAAAAAGAAAATAATATACAAATGCAATGAATTTATATTATAAAAATAAATGGAGCAAAATTTATACTGAATCATTCAACACGGTCCCGAGTTTAAACTAGTTATAGAATTCAATTTTTTGTCTGAAAAATTGAAACATGCCAAAATTTCATGTGAAATCTTGTTAAAGTTACACTGTGTCTTTCTCTGATCCGACTCAAGTTTTCTATTGTTGAAGTTTATAAAAAGGGTAGGGGTCCATGATATGTTTTAATGTAATTGTGAAATTATAGAATTATACCAATTAACTGCACTCTCTTTGTGTTGGTGTCTGAGCCCGCCCCCCTTTGTTTAACCCTGTCCCGGCCCTGATCTCTGCCCGATGTATCATGTGTTCCGATTCGACTCCACAGGATGTTTTCTCATCAAATATTACGAGAAAACCCTGACGCACTATATTCAAATGAGCTACCAGTAATGGTTAGCCTCTATACTCATGGATGTTCAGTCTGAATTCACACTTATGTATAAAATTTGAAATTATACAAGAAGACGATTCAAACGTGAATGTATGGCGTTATGATAGCGACCGGATAACCGAATTCGATTGTTTGTCATCCCCACTCCTGTCCCCTGCATGTCCGACCAATACTTCTTCTGAGGAGTCTCAAAAGATGCTCGACAGGAATCAGTATCGGAGAATGTTCAAATGTTATTTTAGCTTGCTCAGCGGAGATATAATTGAATCGGTGCAACAATGATGTGTTCTTTCCGGACGGGAATCTGACCAATAGGCTTAAAATAATAAAAAAGTCGACATTTATATAAAATTAGAATATATATAAGACATATATAAAAAACATATACGTCATAATCAAAACATCTAAAATGTATTATATGTGAGAACTCTAACAGTGATGGGAGACCTTCAAATATGGGACCACAGATTTACATACAAATTTTACTAAATGTGTATACAAATAGAGACTTTATACATAAAGTTCAAGCATCAATTCATAGTACAAAACATAAGTAAGAAAACTAAATCAAACCCTCCTCTTTTTCCTGATCTCGTGTACAAACGCCGGATGGAAACATCGTGATAACTCGTCCAGTGATGAGAACTTTCAATCGTAAAAAACACCACTGCTTCAATTTTTTTTATAAATGTGTGTGAAAATGGAGGACTCACATCAAAAATTTGAAAGCATATGTATACATATTACAAAAACATAAGTAAGAACGTCAAAAATCTCTCTTTGTCCTGATCTAGTGACAATCGCCAGTGATGAAAAACATCCGGGGTGATACTTGTTGGTGATAACCTCAAGGACAGACCAACAATCCAAAAGAATTTGTTTTTTTTAATTAAATGTTGGACTGCAAACATAGACTTGTTATACTAAAAGTTCAAAGCATTATATACATAGACAAAAACATTAATTAAGAACATAATCAAGCCTCCTCTCTTTCGTGATCTAGTGACAACTCACACTATTCCGGGGAATCTTCAATAATAATCAATATTCATCAATTAAACATGAACATATCTGTATAAGTATTGGTTCAACGGGTTTTTTGGGAGTAAATATAGATTTTTAATTTATATATATGAAGTAATTATAGTAATAAACAGCTAAAGTGAACATATACGTTCAAATAATATTGACTTATCAGTTTCGAAGTGTTCTGTATCTGGAGTTGTAGTCCAGAACTTATATGTGATGGGCATGCCCCCCGTTGACAAGATTTCGATGGAAATCTCTAAATCAGGAATCCTAAAACAAAAACATCATAAAAGTCAACATACAACATTTAAGTATATAGACATATTACATAATAAAAGGATATAGTCATAAAAATATATGCCAAGTGTTATTACTGTGGGAGAACTCGTTAGTGATGAAAACCTTCAAAGGGGGTACCAAACAATCTTGGAATTTTAATTAATTACGACAAGATATTAATACAAACAAAGGTATAAAAAGACAACAGAAAAATAAAATCAAATCTCCATTTTTTTTTCATACAGTGATGACTCATCGATGATAAGAAGATTCAAAGACTGAGCAATAGGCTTAAGAACATAAGTAAATATACAAAAACAAAACGTCGTTCAAAAATTAACATATGACCATATATTGTATAACAATTATACAAACGAGTGTTGTGTAAAAAAATTAGATTACAATTTGAATATATACGTAATAAAAGAAATAAACAGTTGAAAGTTGCACATATACGTTCAGATAATATTGAATTACCTCATTATATTCTAAGTTATTCATTTCATTTGGACGTCGTTTTCTGGAACTTGAAGATGGATAGTGTATAGGTGACTGTGGCATGCCCCAAATCAGATTCTTGAAATAAACTTTCATAAATTCAACATGCACCATTAAATTTATATAAAAAATATAATTTTATGTTTGAATACAGAACCTTCACTGTTATCTTATTTTGTTAATGACATTCAATACAACATTGAAGTTGTACTGTATCAAGTTTCTTAAATCTGTAAATTCTTATTTTACTAATAAATACATGAAGGTATAAAAATTTATTTTTTTTGAAAAATAAATATACAACAATATGAGCAATAATATATACGAAACAGACCAATTGAGTGAATCAATTCAGCACGCCTGAAATGTGATTTGAGTCATGATCTTGTTTTGATTGTGTAACACCAAGCTTTGCTTTTTAAGTTTGAAGGCATGTTTGATGACTGGGCTGGGTTACAACACACATCCAAGTGCTTTCGTGTTCACAGTCGAGTCTTCACTGAGAGAGACGTGGGCATTACTGTTTGTATGCCTTTGTGTATGGTGATTTGCAATAAAACCGGGGTGGGAATCTTCTTCGATTTAACCGGGACGGATACCCGCAGCCGCTTCTTGTAAGTTAAGATATCAGGAATTAGATACAGGCTTTTCATTTCCTTGTTGTAATATTTTGGTGTGGTCTTAATAGTCATCCATAGACTCAGGAACTTGTAAAATCATCTGCTTGAACGTTGAAGGTGCTATGATGGTGACGCTGTATCAGCTTGGACAGATTAAGGATTATTAGGATGCATGATGGTTGAAGTGTATCTCTGAACTTCAGGAAATCGTATTAGGGTTTCTTGAATTCGTTTGGGATGTTAAATCTTTTTTTGATGTTTTAAAGTCTTAGACGCCAAAAAATGAGCTCATTTCATTAGTCTAATTGTTCGATGGGCTGTTCTTCTTCAAGAAAAATGAACAGATGAATTCCAAAATTTTCTCAGTGGAACATGGATGATTGTGTATGGTACCTGTTGGGCTTAAGATCGTAGACCTTATTTAAATATAAAGTACCTGTTCCCTCATATTTCGTTGGTTTCAGCATCTAAAAAACAAGCGTGTGCTTATCTTGGCCTATTGTTTTGCCCCCTTGTAGCCCAATTTTCGAGTTTAGTTGGATACAACCTTCGACAAAGGATATGATTATGTAAACTCAGCTATTTGCTGTTGTAGGGTACTGCTTTGATCGTGTAAGTTTCTCACAGTTTGGTTTTTGTGGTCGCTTATGTCTTAATGCAGATTTTTATGTTATTTATGTATATGTCGTTAGTTTCCCTGTGTGCTAGTGAATGGTTTCGTATCTCTGAATGATTGCTTTCTCAACTCAATTCATGTTTACTCATAGTACGTGTATTGCACTGCAGGATAAATTACAACTTTGTTAGTTCGCATATTTTTTATCGTATTATTATTGTTGCTAATATTTACTTTATCTTTCACATTTCCAGTCATGCCTAACGTTGAGTTGTAGTGAGTATGTTTGCATTTATTTTAGGTTATCAGTTGTCTCTCATGAAGGATTAAAATCGCATTTTACAAAAGGGGGTGATTATCCGTATTGCCCCTTTGAAAATGATAGCAAGTCTTGTCTCGATAGTATTTTTCAAATGTATTATAGTGTCATACTACAAGGAGCGTTGGGAGATTTATTCAATGCTAATAATCATGAGTAGACGTCACGTTTGACACTTTGGTCTCGGATGTTTCATGCCCTTAATTATATAGTTGTGTTTTCCTAGCACTTTCACTAGTTCATTCTTGTCTCTTCTTGAGAATCGACCTACCAATGGTAAGATCGTGCAACTCACTATCTGAAATTGCAGTAGTATCACTGGGATTGTTGTTCTCAATTACCCGTAATGGGAATTATTGAAGGTCGGGGTTTATATTAGTTAGAAACTTTGTATAAATACTACTTTAACTTTCGTTAACCGAAGGTGCCCCTGCTGTAGTTAGTTTCTTGTTGCATGTTGAATCCCGAGTTGCATGGGCTCTATCCATCCCCACATCTTTTACTGGGGTCAAGGAGGGGATCAGTTCTTTACTCAAGTCAAGCCCATAAAAACCCAACCGTTCTAAGGATCCAAGAAGTGGAAGACTTGGGCATAAAAGGGTCAACTTTTATTTGTGTTATGTATTTTGTTTTGTGGGGCTTAAGCCTTTGGCGCCTGTATTTTATTCTCTATTTTTGTTTTTAGATTAGCTATAGGTACAAATGGAATAGGCCAAAGACCCAAAATTAAAAGGGTTTCATTCAAAAAACCAGTCAGGCAGACAAAAAATCCGGACTGGACTACCAAATCTCCTATTCTCTCTCTTTTGACTTTTCCCCTATTTGCTTATCGATTTCTGCCATTAGTTTTAGGGTTAAAATATTTGAATCCCTGCAAGATGTCATCTCGTTTTAATCACTTAACTAAATCGATTAAGTATAAATAAACTTTAAAAATAAATTTTCGCAAAGCTTAATTAGATAAAAAAATTGATACTTCACCTTTCAAACAATTCTAAAGAATTTTCATCTCAAAATTTAAGTTGGAAATTTTACCCAAACAAGTTAGTGTAGGATAATCGCGAGTTAGTTAATATTTTAGGTGTTGTAAAAACCTTTCTAAAATATAAATATGAATCCCCGAACCCCTTTAAGTTTTCGATCGATTTTCTGTTTTAAGTCTTTTGAAAAGTATGTTTTTCTTGATTTTTCTTAAAAAATTAAGTGGCGACTCTAACAAAGTCAAAAACATATAGAAAAATATCTTCTGGCGGTGCATGGCATTTTCTGTGAGGTATGAATATCTTCCCGCGATACATGAATGTCTTCTCGCAATCAGTGATTTTCCGCGAGGCATGAATATCTTCTTGCAATGCCTGAATATCAACTCGTAATGCATGATTTTCTGCGATACATGAATATTAACTCGCGATGCATGACTTTCCGCGAGGCATGCATACTACCCGCGATGCATGAATATCTTCCCGCGATGCATGAATATCTTCCCGCGATGCATGCATAAATTCTTGCGATGAATGATTTTCCCCGAGACATGAATATATTTCCGCGATGCATGAATATTAACTCGCGATGCATGAATTTGTGTGAGGCATGAATATTGTCCTGCGATGCATGAATATCAACTCGCGATACATGATTTATCGCGAAGGATGAATACTTTCTTGTGGCGCATAACATTTTTTGCGAGGCATGAATATCTTCCCACGATGCATGATTTTCCATGAGGCATGAATGTCTTTGGTACCAAATGAAGACAGTGCTTCAATCAAGCCACGTAATGATCTTCTGGGTGCCCTCTGGATAGTGATATCGTCTCAATTGACTAATTATGGTAAAAATTACTTTCAAGAGTATATAATTAAATCGATAATAAAAATCGGCATCCAGGGTTGCGTTATCATTTCCAATCGACACAAGTAGCCAAATCAAAATGACCCCTACAAGGTAGTGAAATGTCATCCTGCTAATCGAGCAGATGACGTCGTGACGAACAGCGGTAAATGTCCTTCTCGAGATTTTCATTTGATTATTCTTGAAACATAGTTGTATCTTGTATGTGATTGGTGTTGTTGGGAATTGTATGATCGAACAACGTTAGCACGTTTCCAAGTCTTATGATATAAGCTAATATAAAATAATTCCTGTATACACAAAAAAATGAAATGTTGGGGAGAGCTTTCGCCACCCTTGACTCTCCGATTGACTCATCGTTACGAACTTTTTGATTTAGTATCAAACTAATAACACTTCTTTATAGAAAAATTCATTAGTTAAAGCGGAACTGATCTGTGTACAATTTTTCTTTAGTTGTATGTACTTGTTCGGATCTCCGATTGATTTCGGATCTTCCCTGTGACTCTTGATAAATAAGACCACAATATTTTATGCCAAAAAAACAAATGAATAGAGGCAAAATTTAAGAAAAGTAAAGTTCAAAAGTCCTTGTATTTGAAAAAACGGTCCTGCCTACGTATATGTCACGTCAGGTTAGTGCAGTCGTTGAGTTGAGCTTTAGGAGCTATATGATATTCGTTGGAGAGTATGTGCAAGACACGCAAGATGCCGATAAAACTATGTTCGGAGATGTTTAGGCCATCCTAAACTATTTTTGTCCAGTGGCATTTGTCTCGGGCTTATCTTCAACAGCCGGTAAGCTAACATCACGACAATTTTGAGATCCTCCCCAAAAAATTTGTCCCAAAAGGCCCATTGCAAGAGTAACTTTCAGTTGGTCGTTGAGAAAGGAAAAGTCGGTCCTTGTTTCTATTTTAAGGCAAAATAGAAATCTACGTGGAGAGATGGACGAACCCTTTGGAGGCCTACATTATCCATTGAGACATTGACTTAAGGTAAAACGCTAGTCCCCTCATCAAAGGTTACCAATAAAAGAACATTCACAAAGAAAATGATCGAGGCGACATAGGCCGCTCTACGTATCTCATTCTGAGAATTTCAGGTCAAACGTGTTAGTCCAACTACAAAGAAATAGAAAAATGGATTAAATGGGGTGCTGACCGAAGCGATAGACCACATACGTTATCTCATTCTTGAGAATTCAGGTAAGACGTAGTTAATATTACAAAAGGATTAAAATTCCAACAAAAGCAATTACAGCAAAAAATAGAAGAATAACCGGAAAATGACAAAAATACAAAATGAGACTTACACGTAGGATCTTTGACAACATATGAGTGTATCGTCTTTAGCTAGGCAGTGCCATCAATCTCCGACAAGACCAAGGAACCTCCAGATAATAATTTGCGAACCATGTAAGGCCCTTGCCAATCCGGTGCGAATTTCCTGTATCTCCTGAAATGCGCTGAGCAACAAAATGACTTCTTAAAAAATTCTAGCCTGGCACTCTTGTGGAAAGTGTGAATCATTCTCTATCTATATAGCTGACCATGACAAACAACAACCATCTTTATTCTGATCAATCAAGTTAACTGATCAATCCGACGAGCGACCATGCAAACAATACTAACTAGCTATTGATAATTCTCAAGGATGGTATCTCAACTTCAGCAGGTATGACTGCTTCTTGTTACATATACTAGCAAACATGGAGTAGCTCCGATCGATATTCTTAGTGTCATTCAATAACCCAACAAAGCATATGATAACATATCATGCAACCCTCGGTGATAGTCGATTATTTTCCTCAAAATCTTCTTGATATTCTTATTGACAACCTCTACAACTTCGTTCATTTAGGGACGATAAGCAATTGAATTTCAGTGAATGATCTTAAATTGATCATATATCTCTCCCATCAAGTGACTATTGAGATTTGCACCATTATCAGTAATGATGGATTCTGGTACTCCACACATGCATATCAAATTATTGCGAACAAAATCCGCTACAACTTTATTTGTTATAGGCGTGTAAGAAGTTGCTTCCACCCACTTGGTGAAGTTATCAATGGCAACCAAAATAAACCTATGTCCATTAGAAGCGGCTGGCTCTATCATACCGATGACATCCATACCCTAAAATACGAATGACCAAGGTGAACTCATAACATTGAGTTCATGAGGCGGCACTCGGATCAAATCACCATGCACTTGACATATATGAAATTTCAGCACAAACTTGCAACAATCATGCTCCATAGTCATCCAAAAAATAGCCGGTTCGAAGGATCTTTCTCGCCAAAGTGAGCCCATTCATATGCTTACCATAAACTCTAGAATGTATTTGTTTGATAATCTTCACAACTTCAACAACATCTATACATCTAAGGAGACTTAAATCTAAAGTCCTCCTATAAATTACTTCTCCAGTCAGAAAGAAATTGAGGTCCAAACGGAGTATTGATTTCTTCTTGTTAGACGTCGCATTCTCAGGATAAGTTTCGGACTCTAAATAATTTTTAATATCAAGATACCATGGCAAACCGTTGGGTTCTTCTTCAACATAGGAACAATGTACTCGTTTCTCTTTTATATTTATATCCATAGGATCGATATAATCAGCATCTGGATGTTTAATCATTTTAGCGATGGTGGCAGGATCATCGGCCAACTCATTATGTATTATGGGAGTATGTCTGAACTCAATCTTAGGGAATCTTTTGCACAACTTCCGTATGTACTGCACGTATGACATAATTTTTGGTTTTTCCACAGCCCTTTCTCCTTGTACCTAATGAATTTACAAATCTGAATCTCAAATAACCAGAAACTCATGGACATTCATGTCGATGGCCATTTTCAGACCAAAAATACAATCTTCATATTCAGCCATGTTGTTTGTGCGATTCCCTCGGAGATTAGCTGCCGTGGTATAGTGTTGACCACATTCTGACACTAAAACTGCTCCAATACCTCTTCCTTGGTGATTTTCCTCACAATCAAAGAATAACCTCCAACCCGGATATGCTTCAGAAATATCTTCACCCACAAACGATACTTCTTCATCGGGAAAATAAGTCTTTAGCGGTTCATACTCTTCATCGACAAGATTTTCCGCAAGATGATCAGCCAAGGCTTGTGCTTTTATCGCCTTCTAAGTCACAAACACAATATCAAATTTACTCAAAAGCATTTGCCATTTAGCCAACTTTCTGGTCGCGATCACCTTCTGGAAAATATACTTCAATGGGTCCATCCTGGAAATGAGATATGTAGTACAAGAAGACAAATAATGCTTCAATTTCTGGGCAATCCAATTTAGAGCGCACCATGTTCTTTCTAAAAGAGTATGACGAGACTCATATGGAGTGAACTTCTTGCTTATGTAATAAATTACTCCCTCCTTTTATCCTTTCTCGTCATGTTGACCAAGTACGCATCCAACCGCGTTATCTAAAACAGACAATATAGCAACAACGGCTCCCTTCTCATGGAGGAACCAACACCGGTGGATTGAACAGATAGTTCTTGATAGCATCGAAAGAATTCTGACACTCTTCAGTCCATTTTTTCAAATCATCTTTCTTCAACAACTTGAAGATAGGCTCACACACCACAGTTGATTGAGATATGAATTAACTAATGTAGTTCAACCTCCCTAAGAAACTCATCACTTCCTTCTTAGACTATGGAGGCAGTAATTGCTGAATCCACTTGATCATGAAAGGATCGAACTCAATACCCCTCCTGCTGACTATAAGTCCATATAACTTGTTGGCCGACACTCCAAAAACACGTTTGGCAGGATTTATCTTAAAGTTGTAACGGCGTAGACGATCAAAGAACTTTCTAAATTGAGTCCAATGGTCTGAACTCTCGCGGGACTTAATTATAACGCCATCTACATACACCTCGATATCCTTATGAGTCATATCATGAAATATGGTCTTCATATCTCTCATATAAGTAGCACAAACATTTTTGAGACCAAATAGAATCACCCTGTAATGATATACACCCCAAGGAGTTATAAAAGTTGTGTTTTTGGCATCTTCTTCGTCCATGAGGATTTGATGATAGCCTATGTAACAATCCACAAATGACTGCATTTCATGCTTAGAATAATTATCGATCAGAATGTGAATGTTTGGCAATGGAAAATTATCCTCTGGCCTGACTTTGTTGAAATCCCTGTAATCGACAAAAAATCTGATCTTCCCATATTTTTTGGCGACCGGAACGACGGTTGACAACCAAGTCGGGTATTGCGTCATTTCCACTAAAAGTGACTCGATTTGTTTGGTGATCTTTAAAATTAACTCAGGCTTGAACTTTTGAGCTTTCTGTTTCACTGGACTAAACTCCGAATTAATCGGCAACTTGTGAGACACCACATTGGTACTTAGTCCTATCATATCGTTGACTTCCCAGAAAAACACATCAATGTATCAGTTAGCAAATGAATAAAATCCTTTCTTTGAGATTCATTCATGTGGACACTAATTTTGACTTCTTTGACGCACTCTTGGTATCCCAAATTCGTAGTCTCAGTTTTATCCAAATTTGGCTTATGTAGATTTTGGAACTGCTGAAATTTCTCAATGACATATTTCGGTACCTCATTTTCCTCTTCGTATTCTTCACCCTCGTCATCATCTTCCTCATTTTTGTTCGTTCAGATCGTGATATGACATGACATTGGAAGGTTTAAAATTAATATTATTAAAATCATAAACAGACAAAGTTAGAAAAGTAAAATATAGCAGAAAAGTAATAAACTAGTTTTCAATAAAAGATTCTTTCATTCAAATTGGAAAACAATGCAAAACTTTTTTCATGGCAAAGGGCCATGTTGCCTTTTTAAACATCACATGGGGAATTTTAAATTTATGACAATTCAATAAAAATCAAAATGGTGGGTCTCGGGCCTCTTCCGGACTACAATCAATTTTCAAATCATGCATAAACAATGTCCTACCAAAATGATCGGGGAATCAAGATTTGTGCGGAAGTCCAACTCTGCAGGGGCACTCCAAGCTTAGAATCACGGATACCAGTTAGCAAAATTTCGTCTTCTATGAAAACATCGATCTCTTCAAAAAGGCCACAGATCCCTTCCACAAGGTCGTCATGATCGGCGTACTCATGGACTGGAAATGATTGATACAAATGAGGGATTGTCTTAGCCAATGCTTGATCACTGTTATTCATCTTCATCTCATCATCTGTGGGGACGTATCCCAAATAATTTCTTGGGAATTCCTTTCCAATATGAAACCTGGCTGAACCCATTCTGCAACATCACAGTGGCGATCATCTGGTACACAGAAGACATAGGAGGTTGTGGGGGCCAAATCCTCACCGGTGGCATTTATCAGCTCCACCATGTAGAAATAGGTGCCTCACGAGACTTCATTAATAATCGTGCCTGTCTGTTGGAGTTACTCCCTTCGCCATGAATAAATAGTTTTAGGTCCTTCCAAACGAGCTTCATCATCTGGTAAAGAGTAGAAAGCACAACCCCAACCATGTGGATGAAATGCCTTCCTAGAAGAAGGTTATATTTGGTGTCAATGTCCATGACCTGAAACTGTGCACTGTATTTCTCCGAGCCCATCTGGATGACCAAACTCACTACTCCCAATGTGTCTCCTTATACCCCGTCGAAGGCTCTTACAATGATTTGGTTTTGTTCCAGCTTCCCCAAGTCAAACCTTAACTGTCTCAGAGTCAACAGTGGGCAAATGTTGAGACCAGACCCATGATCCACCATGGCACGATTTATGACCCTTTCACGACATAAGACAGTGACATGAAATGCCTTGTTGTGTGACCTCCCTTCAAACGGAAACTCTTCGTCACAGAAGCTAATCCTATGCCCTCGGATAACATGGTTGATCATAGACTCTACATTATCACTGCTTGTGCCTACGCGCACATAGTGTCATCCAGAGACTTCATCAAGTCCTGCTTATGCAGCTGGGAGCTCACCAATAGGTCCCACACAAAAATTTAAGTCAGGGTTTTCTTTAGATGCTTAACGATCAAATAGTTTTGGGGCTGTATCTTCCTCCAGAATTCTACAGCCTCGCCCTCACTTATCGGCCTTTTTACTTTGTCCTTATTCTTACCTCCAAGATCCAACTCTTAAAATGTATTACACCTTCCAGATCGAGTCATACCCTAAGCAATAGATGTTTCAATCACAATCTTTGGCCTAGCAAGAGTTTCTAATGGCACCAAGGCTTACAACCTTTGCGGGTGTCAGGATCGCAAACTCCTTTTTCTCCATATTGCTCAGGGAGTCCATAACCCTTTCTAACTCATCATGAACAATCAGAGTTATCGCCTTAGTCATGCACCAGTCATCATCCGTCCTCCTGATCATGTTGTGTATTACCCTTTTTGCCTTCACTGATGTTCGGCACTAAGATTGATTCCTGACATTGCGGTGGCGATCTGTTTGAAGAAACCACCTCTCTCTGTGCTCCCATCCACACTTGTTTTTACATCTTGTGTTGAGGTTGATAAAATCCTCACTATCATTCCAACCCTCTGATATTGATATGCACACCTTTTTGACAATCGGATCTCATAGATATGTTCGAAGTTAGTTATTCACACAGCTTTAGTGGGCCCCATCTGTGGGTGAATGCATTCCCTATCCCGTTCAGTGTGCGCGTCTTTCTTCTTGTCTTACAACTTTGGTTTGGTGCTCTTCATGCGAGAAGTGGTCAAGCTTCCTTCCTTCTCCCTCATTGCTTGGGGTCTCGCTTTTAGTTGCGGCACTGTTGTGGTCTTCGGTGATTCTTTGTCCCTCAAATTGGGTCGAGAGGACATCATTAGTGTTTCCCTCTTGCTTCGGGACTGAGGTATGAACTTGCTTTAGTATCCGTCCGTATTGCGCGTGTGCGGTTATTTGACCAATTGGAAGTTTTGGTGGTGCTTTTCTTTCGTCAATAGAGCGATTATTGTGCGTTTTTCGCATGTAGTACTCCCACCTTCGGGTTACATGTGGACATCTTATGTAACTTCGATAGCGTCTCGTGCGTTTTTGGACCATCGCCCTCCTTAGTGGAGTCTGGTGGTGTGACCCTTCTTTATATTACTGTGACTGGTGCTCGCTCTTCACTCCAGTTGACTGCGCATTGGCACACATTAGGAGCAACATTTTGCGTTTAACGGGGATGGGAATTTGGATAAAGCGGAGGAGAATTTTTGGTTAAGTCTAAAGGGTGAGGTTTGGTGTGCAATTGTGGGTGGGTCCCCTTTCCTTTCTCTGCGTTCCTGATACTGCGTGGTTGTCTGCGACTGCTAGATTTTCTCTGGTAGACTGGGAGGTCAAGAAAAATCATTTCTGTTGATTTCAACCGCTTGTCTGCGCCATGCTTTGCTTATTATGTTAAGCTTGGTAAGAATTCTTGGAAGTTCGAGGACGACCGGGTACGGATACATGGATCCGCCTGTGCGGTTGTCCCGCACCTAGCTCCTCGTGAGATCAAGACATATCTTACTTTTTTTCTTCACACCCGCTCCTATTATTCGCGGTGTAGCGCAACAACAACGGGCAATCTTCCCGTGTTTCAACCATCCTCGTTGTTATGACCAACCTTGACTATCCAACAAATTTTTTGCTCCACACAAGATACATGTATTCCTATCAATAGTTTCGTGCTCTTGGCCCAAGCCAAAACACTTTTCTACTTATCTGCCTGTTTTTCGTACGTATGAGGCCGTACTCTAGCTTCCTTCCTTTTGCCATCTATACGAAACACTCCTTTGCTATCTTTTCGTGTAAGTTTTTGTTTCATCTTTGTAGGAATAACGATCAGAAAACACATGGGGAAGATCTCTACAATTGTAGTGCCATAACCATTTGATGAAGTCCTTAGCTAAAGCATTCCAGCTGGGGCACTGTCTGGTCTCGTGAGATGTAAACCATTCCAAAGCTTCTCCTATCAAACATGGGCTAAAAAGCCGCATTTGTACAACTTCATCTCTACCAACTCCTATGAGCTGGTCACAATAAGCCCTTAGATGCGCTAAGGGATTCCCCGTTCCTCTAAAGTATCACACTTTGGCATATTAAAACCTTCTAGGAGGTCCAAATTTTGATGAATGCATAAGTCCTCCTAGTTCAAACCAGAAATGTCAGGAATGCATTGAAATTCCTTCATTGCTCTTCGGATCTCCTCCTTTATGTCTATTTTTGCAGCCTCTTCTTTTGAACACTACTCTCTTTCCTGCTCCTCATATTGGTCGAGCTCATACCCATTCACGTCATGCTCATTTGGAATGGGTTTGAAAGATGGTTTTTGTGGGTAGAGGTGGAGCCACAGAGGGCCATGGGGCATTTTAAGTGGTTTGGTAATTTTGCGGGAAGGTTTGGGGGTTAGTGTGTTGATTTTGGTGATGGAGGGATGTTTGGGGTTAAAATGTAATTTGGTTTTGTGGTAGTGAAGCGGTTTGATGATGGGCCTTTGAAGGGGGAGGAGGTATTTGGGAATTATCGTTTTGAGGAAGGGGTGGGGTTTGGTATGGGGCTGAGGCATATTGAGGATTTTGTGTAGTCAAGTCCATTACATAAGGATTCTTAGAAGGAGTAGACAGCAGAATCTGAGCTGGATCCATGTTTGAAGAGGCAAAATATAGCGGAGGCCTTCCATCAACAACACCGTTGGATGTAAAACCTGGTGGAGCCAAATCTGTCTCATTTGCATTTCTACTCTCATCTCATCAATCTATTGTATAAAATGCATAATATGTTCACTCTTATCCGCTATGGTGGGTTGAGCCACCACAACGTTAGTAAGACTGATTTCTTCGTTGTTGTTCTCCATTTCTGATTTTCCCTTATCTGAACTTTGGCTGGGGAAGGAATCTGCAGGCTTGATCAGCCAGTTTAATCGACACATACCAGTTTGTAAGTACCTTTGGAGGAAAACCACTCAAAGGCAAATTTGTTAGTTTGAGTTCGGAAAACGTAATGCTGGATATTACAAAGAGAACAAACAAACACACAAAGTTGCTTTGTTTGAGGACATTTTAACCCATGAGTAAAGGAAAACTATTTTTTTGAACAAGAAGGAGTTTGATTGTTTTAACACAATCTTGAAAAGGTTAAATCATGTTTAACTAAGGTCTTCTCGCTGCATCTCTTTGACATCCGTTGATCTGAGCCTCACATTTCCTTTTAGCATTAAAAAGAGATAATGATACTGTTTAAAAGATTTGGGTTCGGGCCTTTGAGAGGGCTGCCTACATATCTCAGAAGGAGAATTCAGGCGCCTACGTAGTTTCGAATATAGTGTGAAATCTTGTTTTTTCATTCCTTCTTTTTAATGCTTATAAGACAAGGGAAAATTGACAACAAAGATTTAAAAGATAAAAGACAAGGAAATTTAAGTTTTCTTAGACCAAGTGTCAAGACCAACGACACCATTCACCGTCCACAGGTGGGACGACGGCCCGTCAAAGTTTTATAATACCCTAATACCTAGTAAATCATACAAATCAATTTGGGCTTCTCAACTTATTCCTTTGACTCACATTCTAAACCCTTTAACAAAATTTTTTTTTAAGGTAATAAGCAATATTTTGTCAATACAGTCCCTAATTGAGTCTGGTCTCCAATCTTTCAATTAATAAGTATATAAATATTGTAGGTCATATTATTTTTTAACTATTGATACATTGTACAAGTTGCTTTAACATATTTAGTATAGAAAACTAGAGCAAAACTACAATTAGACAACAAAACAAATTGGACAAAAATAATTCAGGGATTTAAATTATATGCAACTAGGTAAATTTCCCGCGCTTCGCGCGGTGGAGAAATATGTCTATAATCAACTTCCGAATATATGATAATACATGTGTTTTTTAGAGGGTACAACCCTACAATAAATTGTCAACAATATTTTATCCAAAGATGATATGAGATGTTTTATAATCTTAAGATGAAAAGGATTTGATTCTAAGTGTTTACAAATATTGTTATTTATTCTTCATTTTACTGTAGTTGTTCATCACCAAAGTCTTTACAACACATAGATTGTAATTGTCTCAATGTCTATATTTATATTTTGAAAAAGTTTTAAAAACAACATTATATAATTGCAAGTGTTTTTCTCCTACTCAAGGCCTCCACATACCAAATCTAAATATGATACATATTATATAAGTAGTTGCATACTTCAAAAGTTAATTATTATAAAAATATAAGTCACTTATCTTAGAGTTCAATGAAATTACGTTTGTTGCATAAATAATTTGGATTAAATGTGTCTTGGCATGTCCCTTAATAAAAATCATACGCAGTCGTTGACACTACTTTGATATCTAAAAGACATTTTTTATTGTTTATGTTTTTATCAATATGGTTAAGACTTTATTGTTTTTGGGACTTTTAATCTAAAGTTTAGAAGGAGGTAATTATTTCCTTAATATGTCATTAATATAGATTCATCCTACAGTGAGGGGTAATTCATTGACTCCAACCTAATATTTGAACCCCAAATGTTTGATTAAGGTTGAGTACAATACTTACTGACATAGCTATTCCTTTATTTTTTGAAAGCACTAATCAAGTGAATACCTCGTAAGATATAAAGTTTGAATACTAAACTCCAAGGTAGTGTTGAACCAACCCTCCACTTCATTTGAAATAGTAAAAGTCCTTTGTTTTCACATCCCATGGATTTCTTTTTATGGCACTGAAGATTAAAATCATATATTTTACAAGTTTAAAAATTCTAATCTACATGACAACAATTGTCTAATGATTACATCAAACTCTTGATTAACATATCTTTAAATTTCAACATAATGATCAAAAGCATGAACATAAACCACAAAGTTTAAAATATGCACACAAAAATAAAAAAAATAAAAAAATAAGCATACATTAGTGACGGTAAGCAACATACAAGAATCTTTACTAACAAAATGAAACAAAAAGGAAAAATAAAGTCAGTGAATGCACATTGTTCCCTTAAGAAATTAGTCTATTCTACTATCTGAAGTTTTATGGAATAGATTCTCTCATGATAGAGTGATTCTATTCACAAGTGTGTTGATACAAAAACAATGGTATCAGTTTGTCACTCAACATGAGCAAAGTACACGAATATAATTCTATAGAAAAAGAAGAAGAAGAAGTAGTTCAGAATTTTCCTTGTTATAAAATGAGAGAAAATTCCTCTATTTATAGACAATAAAGGGTAGTATTAATAAATGCTTATGGTGCCCTAACAAGAAAGTCACAACTCATTTGAAAAGTCACAATTTTTCATAAAAGTCCCAGATTTCTTAATGTTGCAACTCTGTAGTACAAGTCAGCACTGTCAATTCAGTGTTTTTTTGCAACTATTCATAAAAGTCACAACTCTTCATAAAAGTTGCAACTCTTCATAAAAAGTCACAACTTTTTGTAAAAGTTGCAACTTTTCATAGAAAGTCACAATTTTTTTTTAAATGACAACTTTTCATGAAAGGGAAGACTAATTTTTGAAATAAATAAGTTAAAAGAGAATTCTTGTTTATGATTACGCCACATAAGCGGACCTAAGGTTCTCTTTTATATAAATATATGATAGTTAAGTCCTCATATAGATTAGAAGTGTGAATAATAAATAAAAATCAAATTCAAAGGGATAATATGACATTTATATAATATCAAGGTATAATGAAGAACTTTGTGAAAATTCAAGGGAGATTATTGTGCCTTACTCCTTTTATTTATTAGCTGCTTAGTAGTACAAACAGTTACTACATATGTACTATCAAAAAAGCATTTATAGGAATGAACAAGTGGTCGTTGGCTCACCCCGTACACATATTTGGTCAACATGACGTAATAAAAAATATATGGATCTCAATTAGTAAGTACAAATACAAACATGATTAATTTCAATTTACACTGCGCAGGATCCATTTGGGAGAAGTGCGACCTAATAAAGAAAGATAATAAATAAATTTCCACTTCGAAATATCTCATTGGAGAAGACTAATCTATTAAAGGATAACTTAATAGTGAAAAGAGATGTTATCTTTTATTATTGATCTACAACAAAAATTAATTTCAATATCATAAGTATCATGTTTAAGATAAAACAAATTTAATGAAAATTCGGTCAATGCATATTTTTATTAGTGATAAAATTTTAAAATAATTCTTACTATTAAACTTTGTATTTGGTCAAACTAAGCTCCATAAATTGTAATAAATATGGCAATCGTTTTTACAATAATTCTACGTACTTTCATTTATCTTTTCAAAATATTGAAACAAAGTAGAAAAGGATAGAACCTCTGATGCGTGTATATAAGAACATAGATACATTACATTTCCATACAAAGTCATACTTTATATACACATTTCACATCAATTATTATTTTCCTTCCCCCATCGCCACCCCATCATATAAAATCGTTTTTCTTCTCTCAAGTATATTTGGCTTATAAATCCTAATGTGTAACAAATGGAGGGTCATATTCATCAACACAATTTACAAGTAATCAACAACAATTTAACATATCCGGTATATTTTCACAAGTGAATTATATGAGTGGTGATATGCATACATCTGTAGCACAACCTTGTGAAGGTGTGAATAGTAATACAAATGGTAGAAATAAGTTTTTTAGAAAATGGAGTCTTGTACAACCAATTGATTACTTGATGATTCTAGATCAACATAAATTTACAGAGTATTTTAAAGCCAAGTGATTTCTTGATTAATCATAACCAACATCAGTTTATGAATCATCAAGGTGTCAATATAGATACAGGTGGCGGAGATAGGTTGTTTCCATAACAAAGTGTTGTAGAACCATGTGATTTCTGGCTCAATATTGGCAGCATAACCAACATAAATTTTTGAGTAATCAAGATGTTAATATTAATAAAAGTAGTGCACATGAATTATTTCCACAACAAACTGATGTATCTCCAACCAACGACTTGAATCAACTTCAATTTATGAGTCATCAAGATGGTCATACTGATATATGTAGTTTAGATGAGTTATTTACACATTGTAGTGCATTATTCGGGATCAACCTTATGATCAACACAAGTTGATGATTCATCAAGCTATTAATATTAATAAAAGTAATGCACATGCGTTATTTCCACAAAAAAAATAACATAGAGCCAATGGATGCCGTGATGATTCAGGGACAACATTATGATCAATATCAGCTTACAAGTCATTAGGGTATTAATACTAACAAATGGTGGAGATAGGACGTTTCCACAAAAAAGTTTTGTAGAGACAATTTATTTCTCGATGACCCATGATAGTGCACTCGAGTTATTACCACAACAGAATGATACAGAGCCGTCAGATTCCTTGATTACTCAGGATTAGCATCAGCATCAACATCATGATCAACATCAATTTATGAGTCCTAAAGGTGTGAATACTGATACATATAGTGGAGATGATAGTTTCTTTTCAAAATTTTGTATAGAACAGTTATAAGAATTATTTGATATATGAAGGAGCTCAACCAGAATTTTCATGTAGACCTATTGCAACGTGATTTAATGGGAATACATATCCAACAAAATGAAACTTATTATGGAAAGACATATCCAACAAGAATCCGTTATAACTTATACTCAAGCATTTGACGTATTACTACTTTCTAATGATTAACTTCAATTTTTATCATCACTTTAAGTGCCAATATAGCACTTAATTTTAAAAGAATAATTATATAATAAAGACAAACAGTAAATACAAAATTATTTCTGAATATATAATTTCCAGATTTTTCTTAGTTCTTAACCGTCATTCTAAAAGAGATATAACGTGATTTTATCTTCTTGTACAACTAAGATTAGTTGTTGTATGCCTTTAGGACTCATTATTTTATCAACACTTAAATATATTCTGCATTAGATTATGAATAATTCTGAATACTTCTCATTCCTAGTCTAGTTTTATAAGTTGTTTTATTGTATCAGGGCTCAAAATCTCACACGAGTAATGAATCCCAATTTCCCCCTCTACGTCCTAAGCTGCTGCCCTCACACACATGGCCCCAATACTCAGTGTTTCTTAATGCAATATACCACAGCCACTAACATTGTCATCGTGCAATTTAACCCTGCCTTTCAATAACCCATCAAACTTGCTGGCAGCTATATCTTCACCACCTGGAAGGCATAAATGTTGTTTCTTATGCAAGAACATAACCTTTTCGATCATATTGATGTCACAACTGTTGCTTCTCCAACCTCACTTATAGGAAACAATGAAACCACTATGAATCCAGCTTATATGAACTAGTTTCGACAAGATCAACTTGTCAAAAATATCATTTTAGCATCGGTGGGATCTACACTTGCATCACTATTGCAAAAGTCACATTGGCACACAAAGGTTTTGAATCCCTGCAGACTACCTTCGCCAATAAACAACATACAAGAATAATCTGTCTCCAAGATCAACTAGCTCGTATTACCAAAAAAATTCCAGGCCTGATAGTACCTCCAATTGATGATAAACTTGCAATTGGTGGAGCACCTATCACTGATATGCAACTTAATGTGAGAATCCTCCAAGGCCTTGTGCCTGACTATGACACTATCTTTAGAGCCATCCGGTCACATGAAACATTGATCACCTTTGAACTCTATGAAAAACTGCTTGTCTATGAGATCTTTCTTATGCATGAAGAATCCAAAGGAAAAAAAACCACACTCCTTAGTGGCTCCAGTTGCCAAAGAACAACCAATCACCTTCAGAAATAACATAAACTGAAAACATGCCAGTATACCTCACAAGGTATCCATGACATTGATTTTAGACCACCGAAACTAAGAATACCATGATTGGACGTCTCTTTGTAATCGATAACCTCCCTCTTAACATTCCTGAGAACGTCCGTAATGCAAACTCCACCACTAGCAGCAACTTTAACGTTGTTAATCAGTTTAATATGTGTTCTAGAAATTGATAAATCTTGTTGGCAGCCAAAATCAGTTTAATTAGTTTAACAAACGTTTGGGCACAATCTGTTGGTCATCTTGATAGATCTTTTCCATCTCCTTCTACAACTATTACACAAAAAAATAGGGAGGCAGCATACCCAGATATAGCACACGAAAATAGGTAAAATCATGTTTTCTCTGCTTTATAGCTCGTTTATTTGAAAATTCGTCCACTTATTCTTCTGGACAACCTGATGGCATTATAAAGGTCATAACGAATGCACGTGAAAACTTTTGGTAAAATAAATTTGAAATCTTGTATCACCGATAATCCATGAACTATAACACATAAAAATTGATAAAATGTGACTTTTCCTGCTTTAAGGTTTATTTGAAGTTGAAATTGCATTTGTTTTCCCCTAAAAACAATCTGACGGCATTGATAAGGTCATAAAAGACGCCCATGACAAATTTCAGCAAATAAACTTATGGAATACTATCACCAAAAACCCATGGACTATAGCACAAGTAAATCCTCAAAATTATGTTTTCCTTCTTTTGGGATCGTTTGAACTATAAAGCGCGCCAGTTTTTCCTCCGAACCAATCAACTCCATTAACAAGGTCATATCGATCTTCCATGAAATTTCAGCAAAAAAAAATTTCAAAATGTTGTATCACAAAAAAATTTCAAAATTTGTATCCACAAAAATCGGTAAATCAAAGTTTTTTTCTGGTTTGGGGTTTTGTTTTAATGTAAAAACCAGGTTTGCCCCACGCAATCAATTACGCCATTAAAGGTTTTGTATTGGACGTCTAATATAAAAAAATTGGCAACAGAATATCTGGAATTGTATCACCAGAAATCCTTGGACTATTGGACACAAAAAGTTGTATAATATGAATTTCTAGCATTGGAGCTCGGTTGACCTTGAAAATGTGTTTTCGCCCTTCAAAACCAACTGAAGCTATTAGTAAGGTTTTAACGGACGTCCATGAAAAAATTTGTTAAATGAAATTCTGCATGTCTCACGAAAAATTCATGAACTATATCACATGCATATTGTTAAAATTGGGGTTTTTCTGCTTTGGGGCTCGTTTAACTTGAATATGTGACCGTTTCCCTCTCGGGACAAACTGAAACCATTAATAAAATTTTAGCGGACGTCCATAAAATATTTCAACAAACAAAAATTTTGGAATCCTATCACCAAAAATCAAAGGGCTATAAGACACGAAAATCAGTAAAATCTAGTTATTCCTATTTTGTGGCTTGTTTGAACTTGAAAATGTGATTGTTTTCTTTTTGGGATATAATGACGCTATTAATAAGGTCATAACAATGTCCATGAAACTTTTTGCAAAATATTTTGGAATCCTATTTACAAATATCCATGGACAATAGAACAACTAAATAGGTCAAATCTAGTTATTCTTGCTTTGAGGGCTTGTTTGAACTTTTATACTCGCTTATTTGCCCCTCTAGACAATTTGAATCCATTATTCAATTCGTAGCTGACGTCCATGAATAATTTTAGTATGAAAAAATTTGAAATCTTGTATCACCAAAAATCTATGGACTATAGCACACGAAAATTAGTAAAATCTTGCTTTTCCTGCCTTGGGGCTTGTTTGAACATTAAAATGTGTCTCTTTTCCCCTCGAGACTAAATAATGACATTAATAAGGTTGTAACGTATGCCCATAAAATTTTTTAACAAAAATAATTATGGAATTTTGTATCACAAAAAATCCATGGTAGCACACGAAAATTGGTAAAATCCGAATTTTTTGCTTTAGAGCTTGTTTGAAGTTGAAAATGCGCTCATTTTCCCCTCGATACTAACTGATTCCGTTAATAAGATCATAATAGAAGTCCATCAAAAGTTTCAAAAAAATTACTGAATCCTATCGCAAAAATCCATGGAGCATAACAAAAGAAAATTTATACAATCAGGTATTTTTTTGTCTTTGGGGCTCATTTGAATTTGAAAATATGTCTGTTTGCCCCTCGTGACCAATTGATGCAATATATAAGGTTATAGAGGACGTCCATAAAAAATTCCAACAAAAGAATAATCAATAATACTCTAACGATCCAAAAATCCCATAGACTGTATAGGTCATGAAAATTTGTAAAATCCCTGGTTTTTTCTCTATACTCTTTGGTCGTTTGACTTGAAATATGCGTCTGTTTTGACAACGTTTAAGAAGATGTAAAATAATTCTGGAATCTTGTATCATAAACAAAATTCATTACTATAAGCCTACAAAATTTTTGGTTAAATCCTGTTTTTTTTCCAACTTCGGGGTTCGTTTCAAAACACATCATTTACCCCTCGGGACCAATTGACGCCATTAATAAGATCAGAACAATCGTCCATAAAAAATTTTGACAAATTTTTTTTTGGAATCCTATCATCTTAAATCTATTGATTATAACACATGAAAATTGGTCAAATCCAATTTTTCCTTCTTTAGGTATCATTTGAACTTGAAAACTTGCCTTTTTTCCCCTCAGGACCAGTGCCAACCATTGATCATGGTTATAAAAGGCAAACTCCCATAAAAATTTAACAAAATATTTTTAAAATCTATCACAATAATCCACTAAGGGGGAAGGGTTCAACACCTATCTAAACTAATAAGAAAGAAAGGGAGTTCACCCCTTGACTGTAAGTAGAGGGGTACTCCAAATCTACTTCTAGAAGATGTTGATGGAATTAGTACATTCACATTGGGGCCACCAGCAAAGCAAATGAGGTTCGATTCCCTTATATCAACAAACGGATTTGGCGAAAAAACTATTCAAAACAACGAGATATGTCATGCCTGCATTAAAGATCGAACTATGTTAATGTTTTGGAATGGGGATGTTCTCCTTTTGTAACAAATAAACCCACAATACATCCAAATATACCTTCTTAACCGCAAGCATAAGTACTATCTATTTATAATTGATCAGTCCCCAACGGCAAGACTTCTCGCTTTTCATGAATGTATCTCCCCCTCTTCTTATGTGATTTTTACTATTTTTACTCTACTTTGTTCGAGCTCCATATGAGTCTTTACTTTTTCGTTGGGCCAGCAGGGCATGCACCGGTCTATCGAAATAACATCACACGAAAATCTGTAAAATATGAGTTTTTCTCTTTTGTTGCTTGTTTGAACTTTAAAATGTGTATATTTTTCCTCGGGACCAACTTATGGCATTAATAAGGATGTAACGGACGTCCATGAAACTTTCTGCAAAAATTATACAGAACCTTGTATTACAAAAATCCATTGCTTTGGGACTTGGTTGAACTTGAACACACTTGTTTCCCCTCAAGACCAACTAAAGCAATTATTAAGGTCGTAAAAGATGTCCATAAAAAGTTTCAGCAATTTCTTTTTATAATCCTATTACCAAAAATACATGGATAATAACACATGAAATTGGTAAAATAAGATTGTTGTTCTTGCTTTGGGCTTGTTTAAACTTGAAAATTCACAAAATCGGTAAAATAAGTTTTTCTGACTTTTTTCTCGGTCGAAATTGAAAATGCACCTATTTTCCCCCATGACCAACTAACGCCATTAATACGTACCAGACGTCTATGGAAAAGTTTTGGCAAATAGTGTGTGCTTGGAATGTGTATAAAACAAAAATTCAATTGACTATAACGCATAACAAAATTTAGTAAAATCTGTTTTTTACCTACTTCGAGGTTCGTTACATTTGAAATGCATGGTTTTCTACGCAGAACGCAATTGAACGAAGCCATTAATCATGTCATAAAAGACATCTACAAAAATTTTGGCAATTTTTTTTTAATTCTATCACCTTAAATACATTCACAATATCACATGAAAATAGGTAAAAATATGGTTTTTCCTATTTTAGGGATCAGTTGAACTTGAAAAATCGATTATTTTACCCTTTGAACCAAGGACATTGTTAAAAATGTCATAAGAGACGTCATAAAAAATTCAACAAAAATTTTTTTAAATCCTATCACCAAAAATCCAATGACATTTTAAAAAGGGAAAGAGTTCCAAACCTATCTCACTAATAAGAAAAAAGGAGCACTCATCCATTTGACTATAAGGAGAGGGGTAAACCAAAATGAACTCCTTTTAGAAGATGTTGGATTGAATTAGTAATTATACATTTTCCCTCCTGCAGCAGAGGAGGTTCGATTCCCCTTATACCCGATATGGCAAAAAAGATTGATTCAACGAGATATGCCTTGCCTGCATTATAATTGACCTATGTTAATGTTTTGAAAAGGGGATGTTCTCCTTTTATATCAAATAAAGAGGATACACACTAATATATGTTCTTAACCTTCATAATTGGTCAGTCCCCCATGGCAGGGCTTCTCGCTTTTCATGAATGTATATCCTCATATTATTATGTGATTTTTACCTTTTTACTCTGCTTGCCTATGGCTCCATATGAGCCCTAACTTTTTCGGAGGGATAGTTGGTATCGGAGCCTCAGCTCATGCATCGTTTTACCGAAATAACCGTAGACGAAAATTTGTAAAATGTAATTTTTCCTTTTTTGAAGCTCATTTGAACTTGAAAATGCGTATGTTTTCCCTCGGGGCCCGGTTTGAAGTTTATCAGTTTTACTTATTGGTAATAAATTTGTAAAGATTCTATGCCATCAAAAAATCGTTAAGATATTAACTTATCGGTTGTTGATTTATCGATATTGATCGTTATCGGTTCGATTATCTACTTAACTACTATGAGTTGACACACAAAAAATAAATGTTGAAACTGTGACAAACCAAATAAATCATGCACACGAGTTCATAAGTTACATCTTGTTCAAAGCAAATACTTTTACATCGTAAATTAATCAAGTGTTTGAACTGATGGCATTATTAAGGATGTAACACACGCCCGTGAAAACTTACGGTGAAAATAATTACTAAATCTTTTAATACAAAAATCCATGGACTAAATCAGTAAAAATCTAGTTTTCTTGCATTGCGACTTCTTTGAACATGAAAATGCACTCATTTTCCCCTCAAGACCAACTAAAGCAATTATTAAGGTCATAATAGATATCCATAAAAAAATTTGGCAAATTTTTTTGGTAACCCTACCATAAAAAATACATGGATAATAGCACATGAAAATTGATAAAATCTGATTATTCCTGCTTTGGGGCTTGTTTAAACTTTAAAATGTGCATGTTTGTCCCTGAAGACATGTTGCGCTATAAATTAGGTTGTAATGGGCGTTCATGAAAATTATTGTCAGAAAAAAATTTAGAATCCTCTATCACCAAAAAATCATGTAATATAGCACATGAAATCTGTAAAATCTTTGCTTTCCTCGTTTGAACTTGAAAATGCGCTCGTTTGCCCATGGAAAACAAGTGACACAATGAATAAGGTCTTTATAGATGTCCATGAAATTTTTTTGTAAAGAATTATACAAGCTTGGGGATCTCCGCACACTACCTTTGCTAATAAATAACATACAAGAAATATCCGTCTCAATGATCAACTAGCTCGTATTACCAAAGATTATTGACATCATAGAAAATTCAATTGCTCATGAACTTGAAATCGGTGGAGCACCAATAACTAATGTGCAGCTTAAAGTGAGAATCCTCCAAGTCCTTAGCCCGACTATGACACTATCTTGGTAGCCATCCGGTCACATGAAACATTGATCACCTAATAAAGAACTTTAGGAAAAACTGCTTGACTATGAGATCTTTATTAAGCATGAAGAAGGCAAACGGACAACACTAATTAGTGATCCAATTGGTAAAAGAAACAACCAAGCACCTTCAAGAAATAACATAAACTGAAAACAAGCATGTAATACCTCACAAGGTATCCAACGATGGAGTTTACAGAAAGCCCGAGACTCAGCAAATATACAGTAGTGGATCTCTCGTCGAAATAGTAGCCTCTTTCTTAACATGCCTGAGAACATCCAGAATGCGGACTCCACCACTAGCAGCAACATTAACAATGTCGATTTGGCAGCCAAACTATTCTACTTGGAAAGCCCGTACTTCAATGCTCATGCGTGGACACAATCTGTTTGGCCATCTTGATTGCTCTTCCCCATCTTCCTCCACAACTATTGCACAAAACAATGGAGAAGTTGGACCTAGCTATAGCACATGAAAATAAGGAATATCAGGTTTTTCCTGTTATAGGACTTGTTTTGACTTTAAGATGCACACCTTTTTACCTCTGAACCAACGGATGTCGTTAAAAAGGTCATAACGGACGCCTGTGAAAAATTTTGGCATAACAAATCAAGAATCTTCTATCATTGAAAATGTATGAACTATAACACACGAAAATGAGTAAAATATGATTTTTCCTACTTTAGAGTTTGTTTGAAGAGGAAAATGCATATGTTTGCCCCTCAAAACAACCTGACGCCATTAATAAGGTCATAACGGACGTTCATGAAAAATTTCGGCAAATAAAATTTTGGAATCCTATCACGCAAAATCTATGTACTATGTAGCACACAAAAATCGTTAAAATCATGTTTTCTTACCTTTGGGCTCCTTTTGAATTTTTAAAATATCTTGGTTTTCCACCTGAACCATCAACGACATTAGTAAAGTAATTTTGTACATCCATACAATCTATGGGACATAACACCACAAAAAGGTAAATCTCTTTTTTCTGGTCTAGGGTCTTTTTCACTTTGAATAAACACATTCTTTGTCCCTCGATACTAAATTATTCATTTATAATCATGTTATTAATTCCCATAAAAAAAATTGGCAACAAAAATCCGAAATTATCTCACAAAAATTTAAGGGACTATAGGCCACAACAATCGGTAAAATCATCTGGTTTTTCCTGCTTTAGGGCTCCTTGACTCTTAAAAATGCGCTAGTTGGCCCGATAACCAGCTGACCTTCATTAATAAGGCTGTAACGGATGTCCTGAAAAAATTGGGTAACGAAGTTTTGCATGTCTCACAAAACTCTAGCATGGACTATAGTCAACACGAATTGTTAAAATCGGGTTTTATTGCTTGGTGTTCGTTTGAACATAAAATGGGATCATTTCCCCCTTGGGACCATTGAAGCCATTTATAAGGGTTGTTAGCGGACGTTCATGAGTATTTGGCAACCAAAAATTTTGAATCCTATCACACCAAAAATCAACTATTAAAGCACACCAAAATTAAATAAAAAAGTCTAGTTTTGGTTATATTTTGTGACTCCTTTGAATTGGAAAATAACGATGTTGTCTCTTCGGGATCAATTGACTCCATAATAAGATCGATAAAACGTTCATGATATTTTGGCAATATTATTTCAAATCTAATCACTAAATATCTATGGACAATAGCAAGTAAATAGGTAAACTCGAGGTTTTTCGTACTTTGGAGTGTTTGTTTGAATGTTAATTGCCTGTTTTGCTCCTTGAGACTACTGAATCCCATCGTCAAATGTACCGGACGTCCATGATACTTTGTAAGTAAAACTTGAAATCCCTCGATCACGAAAATTCCTGGATTATAGCAACACTGATATTAGAAAATAGGTTTTTTTTTCCTGGCTTAGAGCTTGTTTGAAATTTAAAATGGGGTCTTTGGTAAGATGTTATCATTTTCATGGAATACCATTAGCACTTCTTCAGCAAAATTTTCCCCTCGAGCCTTTAAAGACATTGAAGGTGTATACAGAATGTCATAAAAAAAATTAACAAAAAACTATGGAATCCCCTGTTCACCAATTCAATGGCACACAGAAAAATTGGTAAGATCTAAATTTTCTACTTGGGCTCATTTAAACTTGAAAATGTTCTCATTTTCCTCCTTCAAGACGAATTGAAGCCATAATAAGGTCGGAACTTACTCATGACAATTTTCAATAGAAAATCTATTGAATCTATCACTAAATATCCATGGAATATGTACACTAAAATTGTATAAAATCTGAGTTAATAATCTGCTTTGGGCGGTCATTTGAATTTGAAAAATGTGTCCATTGCTCGTCATGACCAATTGAATCCATATATCAGGTTATAACGGACTTACTAGAAAATTCCATACAAAAAATTTCTGATCCTACCACCAAAATCAATACACTATATACATATGAAAATTTGTAAATCAGGTTCTTCTAACCTTTTACTCATTTGAAATTTAAAATGCATCTTTTTCCCTCACATACCGAACGACCCATTTAATAGGTCGGACCGTAAACGCCCATGAACACGTTTGGCAAAAACATTTCAGCATCTGTAATCACAAAAATTCATTGATTTCAGGCATAAGAATGTGGTAACAATGGATTTTTCCTACTTCGGGGTTTGGTTTACATTGAAACACATTATTTTAAATCCTCAGATCAATTGGCCGCCGTAATAATTCATAATCTAGTTCCTAAAATTTTAAACAAAATTAATTGTTTGGACTCTATCATCACCTTAAATTCCATTTACAAGGACACAAAATATGTAAAATCTATTTTTTACTACATTGTGCTATTTGAACTTGAAAATCGACTGTTTTCCCATTTGACCAGTGAAAATCGTTAATAAATTCCTAATGATGTCATGAAAAATTTTTAAACAATTTTTTTAAAATGTAACACCCCCGTAGTCCAAAAACACCAAGTAGTTTTTGGAAAATCTGCACGTCTAACCGAAAGTGTCACGACAAGACCGTAGGCTGAACCCCGGTCCGTCCTGTACAATCGTCGAGGGGATCAGAAAACCCAAAATTTCAGCCTAGAAAAAAATAGGTTAAATCTTCGACGCCGGACTTACTTACAGTCCCGTAGGTCAAACGACGGTTTCGTAGTCCGTGACCGTCGATCAGACTCCCTTACACCACTCTCTGACAAGCGCTATGGATAACCATCATGGTTTCGTAGTGGACCTCCAGTCCGTAGGTTAAAATTTGCAGCCAGTTAAGGGAAAGAAATGCGTTGGTCAACTGAAATGATCAATTAAATCTTATCATCACAAAATGCATTATGTCTCCCTAACTACTAACAGATATATAATTGACTTATCTTTCCATTGCCATCGACCTGCTAAAATCAGAACCTCTGAGTAAAAATTTATGCACCATTTTTAGTAAAGTCTGTCGAACAGGAACCTCACGACGGACTCAACGACGTGGCGTTGGGCGCACACAGGCCTCACAACAGGACTTCGCAGGGTCTTTTTTACCTTCCCACGCCGTTTAAATAAAATCCTAAGTGACGTCCGTTTTGACCCTAAATCATCATATTTTGTCAGGTTAAAAGCCTAGAAACATATTAAAATATATCCAAGTCAAATCAATAATACAAACTTCGAATATTTAGAAGCAAGAGAAGGAGAAGAAGCTCAAGAACCCCATTTAAGAACGCCACAACTCCAGCAGTTCCAGCCCAAAACTTAAGTAGTTTTTCCGTGGATTCATCACAAGGTATGTGAGATTTCACTAGTGGATCCTTTCATTCAACCCAATTGGGTACTTAGTTTCAGTCAGTTTCTTGTTCTTATATCATTATTAAACTAGGGTTTTCTAGAACTTTGATATACTTTATGAATTTATAATATAATGTTCCAAATCATATTATCATGTTATTACTCAGATTATTGCATGAATTTCAGAACCCTAGCTTTGTATTTCTTTAGTTCTCTTGAATTACCATGCTAGGTCCATAATATTCAGACCATTCACATATACTGCTCCAGTTATTATACACAATTACCAGATTAATTGTTGCATTCTCCCGTTTGCATGTTTTATTTCGCGCTATCCGGTATTTCGGAAATTCAGATATATTCAGTTATTTACATATTCATTGGGAGAAGGCATAATACCGAGGTTGAACTCGGGTTTAGCGTACCCTTAGTCCCCACGACTATCACCAAAATCCATAGATTATAGCACATTAAAATTGATAAAATCTAAGTTTTCTTTCCTGGCTGGGGGCTCATTTGAATTGACGTGTCCATTTTGTCCCCTCTTTCATTGAAACCATATCAGAGTTATAATGGACTTCAAAAAAAAAATTCAACAAATTTTTTTTGATGAATCCTCTACCACTAAATATCCATAGACTGTATCACATGAAAATCGGTAAAATCTAATTTTTTCAAATTTTTTTCTCATTTGATATTTAAAATGCACCTGTTTTCCCCCATGACCAACTGACGCCATTGACATGGCCTTACCAGAAGTCCATGGAAATGATTGGCAAATATAATTCAGGAATCTTCAATCAACAAAAATTCATTGCTTATAAGCGTAAAAAAATTGGTGAATCTAGTTTTTCCTAATTTAGGGTTCATTTACATTTTAAAATGCATGGTTTTCTCCTCAGAACCAATCGACGCCATTAATAATGTCATAAAAGATGTCCCTAAATATATTTGCAATATCTTTTTGGAATCTTATCACTTTAAACCAATTGACTATAGCACAAAAATAGGTAAAATATGGTTTTTGCTACTTTAGAGTTCATTTGAACTTGAAAATTCACATGTTTTCCCTGAGGACCAATGACACCATTAAGAAGGTCATACCAGACGTCCATGAAAAATTTCAACAAAATATTTTTTTTTTTTTCAAAACTCCATACTAAAACAATCCTGTTCAACATCGTAAAAGGGGAAAGGGTTCAAAACCTATCAAACTAAGAAGAAGAAAGGAGTGTTCATCCTCTAGACAGTAAGGAGAGGGGTAAGCTTAGAAGATGTTGGATTGAATTATTAAATATTTTCCCTCCAGCAGTAGAGGAGGTTCAATTCCCCTTATACGAGATATGACAAAAAAGACCGATTCAACGAGATATTCCTTGCCTTCATTATCATTGAGCTATGTTAATGTTTTGGAAAGGGGATGTTCTTCATTTGTAGAAAATAAACTCACGATTAGAGACAAATATATATTCTTAACTGCAAGCATAAGTAAGATGTTCTCATAATTAGTCAGTCCCCCACGGCAGGGCTGCTAGCGTTTCATGAATGTATCTCCTCCTCTTCTTATGTGATTTTTACATGCCTTTAACTCTGCTTGGCTATGGACCCATATGAGCACTAACTTTTTCGGAGGGTCAGCGGGGCATCGGAGCCTCTACTCATGCATCGGTTTACCGAAATAATAGCACACAAAAATTTATAAAATGTGAATTTTCGTTTTTTGAAGCACATTTGAACTTGAAAATGCGTATGTTTCCCCTCGTGACCAACTGATGGCATAATTAAGGATGTGAAAGACACCTATGAAAACTTATGGCGAAAATAATTATTGTTCTTTTATTACAAAAGTCCATTGAATATAGCTCAAAAAAATCAGTAAAATCTAGTTCATGTATTGTGACTTATTTGAACTTGAAAATGCACCCGTTTCTTTCCTTTCTCTCGTTTCTCCCTCAGACAACTGACACACTTACTAATGTCGTAATAGACGTCCATAAAATATTTTGGAAATTTCTTTTTTGGTAATCCTATCATAAAAGATACGGGGATAATAGCACAGGAAAATTGGTAAAATATGGTTTTTCCCTCTTTGGGGCTTGGCTAAACTTGAAAATGCGCATGTTTGCCTCTCAGGACAAACTGCTCTGTAAATTAGGTTACAATTGGCGTCCATGAAAATTTTGGTAGAAAGAATTCTAGAATCCAATATTACCAAAAATCCATGGAATATAGCACACAAAAATAAGTAAAATCTGGTTTTTCCTCGTTGGAGCTCGTTTGAACATGGAAATTCACTCGTTTGCCTATGGGGAAAAAGTGACACCATTAATAAGGTCGTTACAGACGTCCATGAAAATTTAGGCAAAAACAATTTTGAAATCATATATCACCAAAAGAAATATTAACGCACATGAAAATCGATAAAATATGGTTATTCCTACTTTGGGATTAGTTTGAACTTAAAAATACGTTTGTTTTACCCCAGAACACTTCAGCCTCATTAAGTACGGTCGTAAGGACGTCCATTTAAAAATTTTGCAAAAAATCAAGACTCCTATACACCACAAACTTCATTGGACTATAGAAAAAAATTGATACTTCTCTGGTTTTCATTCTTAGGGGTTCCTTTATTATTGAAAATGAGTCTATTTTCCCCAAGGACCAAATGATGCCATTAATAACCTCATAATAAACCTCCATGAAAGGTTTCAGCCAAAAACAATTCAAGATTCTATCACCAAAAATTGATGGACTATAACACACAAAAACTGATAAATCATGGTTTTTCCTATTTTGGGGCTTCTTTGAACTTGAAAATGCGCTTGTTTTCCTCACGAGACAAACTAAATCCATTGATAAGGTTGTAACGGATGTCTCTGAAATATTTCGGCAACTTATTTTGGAATTCTGTTATAAAAAATACATTGACAATAACACCATTAATTCAGTTATAAACTGACGCTCATGAAAAATTTTGGCAAAAAAAAATTTGTAACACTACATACCAAAAATCCATGGTGTATAGCAAGTAAAAATTGATGAAAACTAATTTTTTTTTGCTTTGGGGCTCGTTTGAACAGTAAAATACGCCTGTTTTTCCCTCGGGACTAAGTACACCATTAACAAGTCCTATGGGTACTTCCTATAAAAAGTTTGGCAAAAATTGCATAATGCTTTTATCATCACAAGACTATGGACTATATATACAACGATAATGAAATTGTTTTTCCTACTTTGCGATTGTCTGAATTTTAAATGTGCTTGTTTGCCGCTGTGCAACCAACAACGTTTACAATAATATCGTAATGGATGTCCTGGAAAATTTAATAAAAAAATTCAGAATGCTACTTGACGCCATTAATTCGGTTGCAAAACGGGCGTCTATGATATATTTCACAGAAAATAATTTTAAATCCGATTGTCTAAAAATTCATGGACTATAGAGTCCGATAACGTTAAAATCTAGTTATTCCTTCTTGGGGGATTAATGAACACTCAAAATTCACCTGTTTGTCCCTTTAGGGACCAACGACTGAATCAACTCAGCATTCAAAAAACCAAGAAAATTTAAGAGTTTTTCACAGACCTATTGCATGCCCAACTCAATCATCCACAGTCCTGTAAATGGGAGACGGTCCATCACAGTTTTATAATGCCCTAATACCTAGCTACACCGAGACAACAATTTGGCTTCTCATCTAATTTCTTTGACCCTCTTTGAAATATCCTTTAACAAAATATTTTTTAAGGTACTAAGTAATATTTGTTACAATAGTCCAAATTAGTTTGGTTTCCATTTTCCACAATCAATTAAGTATCATAATATGTCGGGCCTATTATTTTTTTAACTTAATTTTCTATATTATTATACCCTACACTTTCTGAGGTTCCTACTACCCTTTTACAAAGTGTCAAAAATGTAATTCTTGTTGTTTTTAACTAGTAAGTACACGTTGCACTTATTAGGGGATTATGAACTATTCATCATTTTGGATTGAAAAATTATTATTGATAATTTTGCACACGGTTCTTTATGTATTTATTGTGATTCACTTGTAAAGCTAGTGATACATTTTACAGTTGCTTTGACATATTTGTATATAAACTGGAGCCAAACTATAATTAGAACAACAAAATAAATTGGGACCAAAAAAACAATTCAGGGATTTGTGAATTAATTAAATACTTAAGTTTAGTGATTAATAGCAACCCTCATATTAGATTAGAAGTGTAAAATAAATAAAACATATTCAAGGGATAATTGACTTTAGATAATTTAAAGGTATATGAATAACTTTGTAAAAGTAAGGGGGATGATTACGCCGCATTCCTACTTCTATTTGTAGCTGCTTAGTAAGTACACCCAGTTTACTACTACGTAGCTATCCAAAAAGCATTTAAAGGAGTGAACACCTGGTCGATGACTCACCCCGTATGACCTATCTTTGGTCAACCATGACGTAATAAGAAAAATATGGATCTCAACTAGAAGTACAATGCAAACAAGACTATTTAAATTTACACTGCACAGTGATTCACTCGGTAAACCGATGGCTAATAAAAAAGTATAAGTATAAATTTCCCACTTTTTTGCAATATCTTATTGGAGAAGAAGTTCTTACCCGCAACACAAATAATATAGTACCCCCATCCAATGCCTTGATGACTCAGGATGATTCATCATGATCAACATCAATATATGAGTTTTCAAGGTGTTAATTCTGATTCATATAGTGTAGATGATAGTTTATTTTCAGAATTTAGTATAGAAGAGATACAAGAATTATTGGATATTTGAGGGAGCTCAATTAGAATTTTCATGTAGACCTAATGCGACATGATTTTACGGGAAGACATATCAAACAAAATGAAACCTATTATGGAAAGGCATATCCAGCAATGTCCAATTGGAAGTATTACTACTATATAATGATTAAACTCAAGTTTGTTATCACGTTAATGTCCAATTTAGCACATTAGTTTAAATGCATCATTTTAAAATAAACACAAACAATAAATACAATATTATTTTTGAATATATAGTTTCCAGATTTTTCTTGATTGTTAACATTCATTGTAAAAGAGATATAACGTGATATTATGTTCTTGTACAATCATGATTATTTGTTGTATCACTTTAGCAATCATTATTGTATCAACGCTTATATATATTCTTCTTCAGCTTACGAATCATGCAGAATACTTCTCATTCGCAGTCTACTCCTATAAGGTTTTTTATGGTATCAGGGCTATAAAACCTCACATGAGTATGATCCCAATTTTTTGCCCTCTAATCCTAGCTGCTGCCACATGCATCACAGGCACCCAATACCACTATTGTTAATGCAGATAGCACAACCACTAACATTGTTATCATGCACTTCCACCCTTCCTTTTAATTACCCATTAAACTTGCCGGCAGCCATAACTTCACCACCTGGATGGCATAGGTCTCGTTTCTTACGCATGGACATAACCTTTTCAGTCATATTGATGGCACAACGGTTGCTCCTTAAATCTCACTTACAAGAAAAACTGAAACCACTCTCAATCCACCTTATATCAACTGGTTTCGACAAAATCAGCTTGTCCAAAATACCGTCTTAACATCAGTGGAACCTACACTTGCATCAACTATTTCAACAGTCACATTGGCACACTCTTGGGAATTCCTGCACACTACCTTTGACAATATATCACATACAACAGAATTATCTTTCTCCAAAATAAACTAGCTCATCTGACAAAGATTTTATTGGGCCTGATCAACATTTGATTGCTCATGATCGTGGAGCACCAATCAACTGATGTGCAACTTAATGTGAGATTTCCTTGGGCCCCGATTATGACACGATCTTTGGCATCCATCCGGCACATGAAACTTGATCACCTAATGAAGAACTTATGAAAAGAACTTGACTATTGATTTTCTTAAGTATGAAGAAGCCAAAACGAACACACTAATAGTACTCTCTGCCAATTTGCTTCAGAAAAACCCAGCACCTTCAAGAAATTCACATAAACTGAAAAAACAGGCAAGTATACCTTCCCAATGAATCCGGACGATGGAAGTTACTAGAAGTCAAGACTCATCAAATACCAAGCAATGGCGCTCTCGTCGAAATAGCAACCTCTCTCCTAAAATTCCTGAGAACGTACGGAATGTGAACTCCACAACTAGCAATAACTCTAGCGTTGTCGGTCAGTTTAATCTGTGTTCCAGCAACTAATAAAGCTTGTTGGAAGCTAAAATATTCTACATTGAAGGCCCGTAGTTCCATGCTCGTGAGCGGGATCAATATATTTGGCTATCTTGATAGATCTTCCCGATCTTCTTCCACAACTATTACACAAAAAATAGAGAGGTCGCATACTTAGCTATAGCACATGAAATTAAGTAAAACATAGGTTTTCCTGCTTTAGGGTTTGTTTTAACTTGAATTTGCACCCATTTTTACCTCTGAACCAATTGATGCCGTTAATAAGGTAATAATGGACGCCCGTGAAAAACTTTGGCAAATCAAATCTAAATTTTTGTATCATCGAAAATCAATGAACATTAACACAAGAAAATTGGTAAGATGTGATTTTCCTACTTTAGGGTTTGTTTGAAGTTGAAAATGCATTTTTTTGACTTTCAAAACAACCTGATGTCATTAAAAAGGTCATAACGAACGTCCATGAAAAATTTCGGCAAATAATCTTCTGGAATCCTATAACCAAAAACATATGGACTATAGCACAAAAATATTGTTAACATTATGTTTTCCTACTTTTGGGCTTGTTTGAACTTTAAAATGCCCTCGTTTTTCCCTTGGAACAAATAAACACCATTAATAAGGTCATATTGGACGTCGGCAAAACCATTTCTGGATTATTGTATCACAAAAAATTTATGGACTATAGCACAAGAAAATTGGTAAGATTTGATCTTGAAAATGCACATGTTTGCCCCTCGAGACTAAATACGCCATTTATAAGCTTGTATTGGATGTCCATAAGAAAATTGGCAACAAAATATCTAGAATTATATCACCAAAAAATTCAATGGACTGTAGGACACAAAAATCTATAAAATCTGGTTTCCCTGTTTTAGGCACGCTTGACCTTTAAAATGCGTTACTTTGTCCCTCGAAACCAACTGACGTCATTAATCAGATTGTAACGGACGTCCAGGAAAAAAATTAGTAAATGAATTTCTACCTGTGTCATAAAAAATTCATGGGCTCGTTTGAACTAGAAAATACGATGTTTCCCACTTGAGGCCAACTAAAGCCAGTAATAAGTTTGTAGCGGACGTTCATGAAATATTTCGGGAACCAAAATTTTTGGAATCCTATCATCAAAAATCAACAGACTATAGCACAAGAAAATCAGTAAAATATAATTTTTCCTATTTTATGGATTGTTCAAACTTGAAAATGCAATTGCTGTCTCTTCGGGATTAATTGACGCCATTAATTATGTCATAAAAACGTCCATGAAATTTTTGGCAAAATAATTATGGAATCCTATGTCCAAAAATCTATGGACAATAGCACACGTAAATTAGTAAAATCTAGTTTTTCATGCTTTGGTATTTTATGAACCTTTAAATTTGCCTGTTTGCCCCTCTAGACCAACTGAATCCATTAGTAAAATTGTAATAGACGTCAATGAATAATTTTAGTAAGAAAAATTTTGAAATCCTCTATCACTGAATATCCACGGATAATAGCACACTAAAATTGGTAAATCTGGTTTTCATGCTTTAGAGCATGTTCGAACATTCAAATGCGTCTATTTTCCCATCGAGACCAATTAAAGCCATTAATAAGGTTATAACAAATCGAAAAATATATGGAATCCTGTATCACCAAAAATCAATGGCAGCACATGAAAATTGGTAAAATTTGGATTTTCTGCTTTAGGTTTCGTTTAAACTTGAAAATGCGCTCATTTTCCACTCGATACTAACTGAAGCCATTATAATGTTTAATACTCCCTGAAAAATTTCAATAGAACTTTATTGAAATTTATCACCAAAACTCCTAGATATAGCACATGAAAATTTTCAACATCAAATTTGTTTTATGCTTTGGGTTTTTTTTTTTTTTTGTTGTTTTTTTTTTTTTTTTTTTCTCATTTTAAATTAGAATGTTCCCATTTGTCCCTCGTGGCCAATTGAAGACATATATATTGTTATAACGAACATCCATACAAAATTCCAACAAAAAAATTTCAGAATCCTCTACCCCCAAAAACCCATAGACTATATACTACATGAAAGTCGGTAAAATCAGTTTTTTCTGACTTTTTTCTCATTTGAAATTTAAAATGCTCCTATTTTACCCCATGACCATATGACATCATTAACATGGTCGTACCAGACACCCATGGAATTGTTTGGCAAAAATAATTTAGGAATCTTCTATCAACAAAAATTCATTGACTATGAGCATAAAAAATTTGGTAAAATCTGGTTTTGTCCTTCTTCAGGTTCGTTTACATTTGTCAAAAAGCATGGTTTTTATCCTCAGAACCAATTTACGCCAATTACAATTTCATATCAAATGTCCATAAAAAATTTTTGCATATTTTTTTGGAATCTTATCAATTTAATCCATAGACATATATCACATGAAAATAGGTCAAATATGGTTTTTTTCCAACTTTAAGGATCACTTTAACTTTAAATTCCGCATTTTTCCCTCAGAACAATGAAACCCTTATAAGGTCATACTCGACTCCATGAAATTTTCACAAATACTTTCAAAATCCTATCACGAAAAATCCATCACATATAAAAGGGGAAGGGTTCCAAACCTATCTAACAGAAGAAGAAACTAAGCGGTCATCCCTTGACTGTAAGGATAGGTAATCTAATATAACTCTAGAAGATTTGGATTGAATTATTACATTATAAAATTTTACCCTCTCAGCATAGAGGAGGTTCTATTCCCCTTATACTCGACATGGCAAAAGGACGATCAACGGATTGCCTTTGCATGAATTATGATTGACCTATGTTAATGTTTTGGAAAGGGTATGTTCTTATTTTGTAGCAAAAAAACTCACGATACAAATTAATTTATGTTCTTAAACGCAAGCATAAGTAAGATCTATTCATAATTGGTCAGTCTCTCACGGCAAGGCTTCTCGCTTTTAATGAATGTATCTCCTCCTCTTCTTATGTGATTTCATAATTGATTTTCTCCTCAAAACCAATTGACGCCATTAATAATTTCATAATCGAGGTCCATAAAAAAATTTGACAAAATTATTTTTGGAATTCTATAACCTTAAATTCATTGACTATAGCATGCAAAAATATATAAAATCTGGTTTTTACTACATTAGGGCTAATTTGAACTTGAAAATTTGATTGTTCAACCCTTTGGACCAAGTGACACCGTTAATAAGTTCATAATAGATGTCCATGAAAAATTTTAACTAAAAAATTTAAAATCCTATCACCAAAAATCCATTGACATATTAAAAGGGGAAAGGGTTCCAAACCTATCTGACTAATAAGAAGAAAGGGGCATTCAACCACTTGAGTCCAAGGAGACGGGTAAGACAAAATCTACTCCTTATAAGACGTGGGATCGAATAAGTACATTATACATTTCCCGCCAACAGTAGAGGAGGTTCAATTCCCCTTATACGCGATATGGCAAAGAAGACTTATTTAACGAGAAATTGACCAATGTTAATGTTCTGGAAAGGGTTGTTCTCCATTTGTAACAAATAATTTCACGATAGACACATATATATGTTCTTAACCGCAAGCATAAGTAAGATCTATTCATAATTGGTCAGTTTCCAACGACAAGGCTTGTGACTTTTCATGAATGTATCTCCCCATCTTTTAATATGATTTTTACCCGCCTTTTACTCTGCTTGCCTATGGGTCCATATGAAACCAAACTTTTTTGGAGGGCCAATGAGGTATCGAAGCCTCAGCTCATGCATCGGTTTACCGAAATAAATGCACACAAAAATGTGTAAAATGTGATTTTTTTCATATTTTGAAGCTCATTTGAACTTGAAAATGCATATGTTTCTCCTCGAGATCAACTGATGGCATTATTAATGATGTAACAGACTCCCATAAAAGCCTACGACGAAAATAATTACTGAATCTTTTATTACAAAAGTCCATTGAATATAGCTAGAGAAATTCAGTAAAATCTAGTGGTCTTGCATTGAACTTGTTTGAACTTGAAAATGCACCCGTTTTTCCATCAAGACCAACAAAAGTAATTATTAAGGTTGTAAAAAATGTCCATTAAAATTTTTGGAAATTTCTGTTGGTAATCCTATCATAAAAATACGTGGATAATAGCACATGAAAATTGGTAAAATATGTTTTTTCCCGCTTTGGGGATTGTTAAAACTTGAACATGTTCATGTTTTCCTCTGGGGACAAACTGCTCTATAAATTAGGTTGTAATGGGCGTCAATGAAAAATATGGTACAAAGAATTCTAGAATATTTTATCACCAAAAATCCATGGAATATAGCACAAAAAAATCGCTAAAATCTGGTTTTTCCTCTTTGAAACTCATTTGAAATTGGAAATGCGCACGTTTGCATATGGGGAACAAGTGACACCATTAATAAGGTCATTATAGACGTCCATGAAAAATTTTGACAAAATTTTTTTAGAATCATATATCACCAAAAATATTAACGCACATGAAAATGGATTAAATCTTGTTATTCCTACTGTGGGGATCGTTATACTATCGAGACAAACTCACACAATCAATAAGGTCGTAAATGACGTCCATTCTAATATTTTGCAAAAAAAATCAGGAATCTTATCACCAAAAATTCATTGACTAGCATACAAAAATTGATAAAATATAGGCTTTCCTTCTTAAGGGTTCCTTTGATATTGAAAATGCGTCAGTTTTCCCCATAGGATGAAGTGACTCCATTATTAATACCATAATGGACCTCCATGAAAATTTTCAGCCAAAAAAAAATTCAAGGTTCTGTCACAAAAAATCCATCGATCATAACACACGAAAATCGATAGAATTTGGTTTTTCCTACTTTGGGGATCATTTGAACTTAAAATGCGCTTGTTTTCCTCTCGAGACCAACTGAATCCATTAATAAGGTCGTAATGGATATCCGTTAAAAAATTCAGAAATTTGTTTTGGAATTCAATCGTAAAAATACATGGACAATAACACACGAAAATTGGAAAATCTGATTTTCCTACTTTGGGGCTCGTTTTAAATTAAAAATTTGCATGTTCTACTCTCGGAATAAACTTCACCATTAAGTCGGTTTTAACTAACATACATGAAAAATTTTGAATTTTTTTTTCGTACTCCTGCATACCGAAAATTCATGGAGTATAGCAAGAGAAAATCGGTAAAAAGTAGTTTCTCCTGCTTTAGGGATCGTTTGAACATTAAAATACATATGTTATTCCCTAGGGACCAAGTGACACTATTAATAAGGTCATTATGGACATACATAAGAAATTTTGGCAAAAAATCTCTTAATGCTTTATCATGAAAAGTCTATGGACTATATTACATGATAATTGGCAAAAATTTGTTTTTCCTGCTTTAAGGATTGTTTGAATTTTAAAACGCGCTTGTTTACCGCTCGCTACTAAAAATGCCATTAATACGATCGTAACGGATGTCCATAAAATATGTTAATAAAAAAATTCTCGAATGCTTTCATAAAACATTTATGAAATTAAACACAAAAATCGGAAAAAATGGGTTTTCCTTCTTTGCGACTCGTTTGAACTTGAAAATGCATATAGGTGGTTCCTCGGGACAAATGACGTATCACGTCAGGTCGAAATTTAGTTTCTCAGACCTAGTGGAAAGGACAACATCAGATCCACAGTTTGTAGTCGGGGGGAATAGCTCAAAGAAACACATCACATTTTGGCTTTCAGCTCATTCTTTGGACCATATTTTAAATTCTGTTAACAAATTATTTTTTAATGGGACTAAGTAAGATTTTTGTCACAATAGTCCCAAATTAAGTTTGGGTTTCGGACTGTCACAATTAATAATATATAAATATGTCGGTCCTTATTTTTAACTTAATTATTTCTATATTCTATATAGCCCTACCAACTATACTGAAGGTGCCTACCTACCACCTCTTAAAAATTAATTGGCAAAAATGTACTTCTTGGTTGTGTTTAAACTATACGTACATTTTACCATCATTAGTTGTATTTATGAAACTGACATGCATCATTTGTTGATATTGACAAAAAATTATGATCATTGGGCCAAGTTTTCTTATTTATGAAAGTTTCATGAAAATTGAAAAGCAATTGATAACAGGTAACAAGTTCCTTTAACATATGTTGGTATTTAAACCATGGAGCAAAAACTAAAAGACAACCAAACAAATTGGACAAAAATGATTGCGGGCTTTTTATAATTGGCAAAATGGGCTGATGGACATTATACGTTGTCCTCGGTGTAATTATGAAACCTTCTACGAATTATTGTCAATTGACTCTTAAAACTCAATCGAAATAGTCTTTTAACGCCTATAACGATGTGGGTAGCTCCTCTCTTTTTACATAAATCGACATGTCAATCAACACATGATATGCTAAGTACATGTACTAATTCATTTTTGAAAATTCTTAATCAAAAGTATAACTAAAGAACATATAGTTAAATCTTAATATATTATATTAAATATACTAACCCAATTTTATTTGTTTAGACAAACATAAACCACACATTTTTCCATTCCCACAGATCAACCCATGCTTTCGTAAGAGTGTCTCGCTGCCATCACCATTTTATTGGAGAAACCAACTCGTAACTCTTTTGATTTAATTCCTACGTCATCTCATGTTTCTTACTCCTTAACCTCCACAAAATGAACAACACTACGCCATACGCACCAGATCTAGACGAAAACATATCACCATTTCGCCTTAAACGCCGCCGACACACATTCTCATCTTAACCGGAATGATTAGCATCCCTCACCCTAACCCACTTGTTTTCTCCATTGACCATTCGCGCCTCTCTCTCCCTCCACACATATAGTGGTGTCCGTCGAGCACTACCGGTGCCACTCTCTTCCTCCGTCGATAATTAGTGGACTCAAGAAAGTGTCAATATCATCTAAACAAATGAAAATAGATTGTGAAAAAAAATAGAAAAGGGGATTGGGAAGGGAAGGATAGGCTGAAAAGAGCAGTAAGGGATGAAGAAGACCATAATTTTAATTAATGGTTTAAAAATATTATTTCGTTTAAATTTTTTAATATTTTTTAAAGTATAAATGCTCCTCACTCGCCTTAATAGGTGTGTAGTTTATCGCCACTTTTTCAAACTCAGACACTCTAAGGACCATAGTCTGGTCAATGGTCAGCAGGTGTTAAAATTGTTTTTATTGAGTTTTAAGGTGTTCATTGACAATACGGAATGAGTAGAGGAGTTCAATATACAATACGCATACAAATATAAGGGAGCCAACATGTGTCCTCATTATGATGGAACTTAAGTTTGGTGAGTCAATAGCACACCCTCACTAGATTAATTAGAAGTGTACTAATAAATAAACTTAATTCTGACGGAATAATAAAAAACATTTAGATATTTTAAAGGTATAAGAATCGATGTATTCCGATAAATTCAAGAGGGGATTATTATGCCTATTCATACTTTTATTTATGTAGCTGCTCTAGAAAGTACACACAGTTACTATATACGGACTATCCAAAAAGCATTTTAAGGGAATGAACAAGTGTCCTGACCAACATTGTACACATACTTGGTCAACATAACGTGATAAGAACAAGATGGAACTCCAACTGCAAAGTCAAATACAAACAAGACTTAACTGAAACTTGAACATGGCAGGAGCTATTCGGGCAGAACCTAATAAAGAAAGAGTAATAAATAAATTTTGAACTTTTCGAAAATCTTATAGGAGAAAGACTAATCCATTAACGGAACAAATATTATAAAGTGAAAAGATTTGTGATGTTTTTATTATACTATATATAGAAAAAAATAATTTTATCTCATTTAAGTTCCATATTTAAGCACAATAAATAATTAAAAATTCGTGTCAATGATATCTTTTCTAGTTATAAAGTTCTTAAAAGACTCTAGTAATTAACTTTGTATTTTTTCAAACTAAGATACATAAAATGAAAAAAATATGGAAAAAAATTTACAATATGCTAATCTTTCATATATCTTTTTCAAATCTTTAAACAAAGTATAAAAGGATAGCGCCTTCGATGTTAGTATATGAGCACACAGATATATTAGTTTTCCATAAAAATTCATACTCTATATTCACATTTCACATCGATTATTATCCTTCCCCCACTCCCTCATATAAAATCGCATTTCTTCTCTCAAGTATTTTTGGTTTATAATCAGTATTTGCTAACATATGGAGGGTCCCTCTCATCAACAAACAGTTAACGCTAATAAAACCAAACAAAAAATAGCATAACCCGGTATATTTTTCCAAGGGGATTATATGAGTGGTGTATGTGTATGCATCCTGTAGCACAAGCCTTGTGAAGGTGTGAATTTATACAAATGGTCGGAGATCAAGTTGTGTCAAGAAAATGGAGTCTGTACAACATCTGATTCCTTTATGATGGTAGAGATCAAACACAATTTTAGCGTCACAAGATGTTGATACTGAATCAGGTGGTGGGGGCAAAAAGTTGTTGTGCAACGGAATGGTGAAGCCAAGGCAATTCTTGATGAATCATAACCAACTCAGATTATGATAAATCCAAGGGGTGTTAATCTAGGTAACTGGTGGCGGAGATAGGTTGTTTGACGGCGCAAGCCAAAGGGTGGTAGATCCATGTGATTTATCGATGGCTTCAAAATGGGAAGCAATAACCAACACAAATTTTGAGTCCATGCCACGAGTTAATATTAATTCCAGTTAGTGCACAAGAGTTAATCACATAGAAGATTGTATAATCCAACAAAGACTTGACTACACATAATATCGAGTTATTCAAGGTGGTCATAGTAGACATATGTAGTTTAGATGATGTTATTTTCACAGTGGAGTGCATTCATTGAAGATCAACCTTATGATCGACATCAACTGATGATTCATCAAGGTATTAATATTAATACAAGTAATGCACATGAGTTATTTCAACACAAGAGTGATATAGAGCAAATAAATGCCTTGATGATTCAGGAACAACATTATGATCAACATAAGCTTAAAAATCATCAACATTTTAAAACAAACACAAATGGTGGAGATAGGTTATTTCCACTACAAAGTGTGGGATAGAGAAAAAGTATTTTATCGATTGGACGAGGCAGTTAGGGAACTAAGAGATATTACCACACAGGAATGATTACAGAACCCATCTGATTGCCTGAGGACTCAGAATCAAACTCTGAGACGTCAATTATGAGTATCACGTGTTAATTGGGTTATATTTAGTGGAGATGATAGTTTCTTTTCAGATTTAGTATAGAAGAGTTACAAGAATTATTGGACTTGCAGAAGAGCGCACCTAGAATTTCATAGACCTACATGCGACCATGATTTTATGGCTAGAAAGACATATCCAAACAATGAACGTCATTATGGAAGGCTATCCAACAGATTGGCTAGAAGCTATGTCAAGCATTGAGTATTACTTACTGGGTTATGATGAACGTCAAGTATTATTAGACGGTAAGGGACATTAGCAATATTTAAATGAATTCATTTAAATAAATACAAACAGTATAACATATTATTTCTGAATACTATAGTTTCTGAATTTTCTTAATTATTAACCTTTCAGTGTAAAAGAGCGATATGTGATTCTATCTTCCGTACAACATTGGAGTATTTGTGGATCCCGGTCGCACTCATGTGGTATCACGCTGTTATTTATTCTTACAGCTTATGCTTAAGCAGAACTACTTTCAGTACCAATTGTTGCCCTCTATCTCCTAGTTTGCAGGACACGCATAATTGGCACCCCATGCCATGTCATAATTGCAGCTACCCACCAACCACGCACATTGTCATCGTTGCCATTCAACACCCTGCATTCAATTCCATCAAACTTGCCGGGGTACCCCTAACATAACCACCGGCTGGAACCCATAGGTTAGTTGCTTTTGCACGGACATCACCTTTTCGGTCTATTGATGGTACGAAATGGGCTCTTCCAATCTCACTCACAATGAAACAAGGAAAACCACTTCTCAATCCACTTAAGATGAACTGGTTGTCTCAAAAATCAGCGTGTTCAAAGTTCCATCTTCAGCATCCAAGGGACCTAATCTTGATCAAACCGATAAACAGTCACATTGGCAAAGCAAAGCTTGCGAATCCCTGCACACTACCTGTGCACATAAATCACAGGCAGAATTATAGGATCCAAGAATCAACTAGCTCATATTACCAAAGATTATGGCCTGAGTGTGAAAACATTCAATATTTCCAGATCAGTGGAGCCAATCATGATGTGAACTTAATGTGAGAATCCCTGGCCCCGATCACTATCTTTGCAAGCCATCGGCATCGATAAATAACACATTGCATGATAGTGAAGAACTTATAAAACAAGGTGACGTGACTGGGATCTCTTTATCTTTGAAGATGCCAAAACGAACAACACTAATTAGGTGCTCCCAATTGCTCAAAGAAACAACAAGCCACCTTTGAAATACATAAATTGAAAAGGAGCAAGTAAGCCCACAGGATCCAATGCTGGAGTAAAAAAAGGCGCAGAGACCTCATCAAATACCCAGCATGGGGAATAACGTCAAAATAGCAGCCTGTCTCTTAAATTTGAGAAGTCGAATGGCGAAATCCAACATAGTAACAACTCGAACGGTTTCTCGCCTCATTATAATCGTGTTCAGCAACTATAAGCTTGTAGACCCCAAAATATCTACTTGGAAGGCCACGTACTGCTATATGCGTGCGCGGGGCCACAATCTGTTTGGCTATCTTGATAGATTGTCCGATCTTCTTCCACAATCTATACACAGAAATAGCGAATGGTCGCATACCTAGCTATGCCAGTATGAAAATTAAGTAATAATATGGGTTATCCTGCTTTCAGGGTTGTTTAACTTGAAAATGCGTCCGTTTTTTTTACTCTAAACCAATGATTCGCGATCCAATAGGTCGAACGGACGCCCGTAATAAACTTTGGGAAATCACATCCAAAATCTTGTATCAACGAAAATCCATGAACTATTACACACGAAAATTGGTAAAAATGTGATTTTTCCTACTCTACAGTTTGTTTGAATTTCAAAATGTATATTTTTCCCCCTCAAAACAACTTGATGTCATTAATAAGGTCATTACGGATGTCTATGAAAAATTTCAGCAAATAATCTTTTGCAATCCTATCACCAAAAATCTATGGACTGTAGAACAAAAATATTGTAAAAATTATGGTTTCCTACTTTTGGGCTCGGTAGAACTTTAAAATACTCTTTTTCATCTAGGAACATCACAAAAGCCCATCAATAAGGTATATTAGACGTCCACCAAAAATGATCGCAAAAAAAAAACTTTGGATTATTGTATCATAAAAATGCTATGGACCTATAGCACACGAAATTGGTGAAGATCCACTTATTCCTGTGATTTGGGGCTCGTTTGTTAAATCTTGAAAATTGATGTTTGCCCCTGAGACTAAATAACGCCATCTATACGCTTGAATGGGTGTCCTTAAGAATATGGGAACAAAAATCTTGAAGTCTAACACAAAAACAATCCATGGATAAGGACCCAAGCGGATAAAATTAGTTCCGCTTTGACGCATGGTTGACTCGTTAAAATGCAATAGTTGTTCCTCCAACAAACTGAGTACTAATATGGTTTTAACAGACCGTCAATAAAAAACTTTGGTTAATGCATCTGCCTGTCTCTAAAAAATCCATAGCTATAGTACACAAATAAATGTTAAGATGGGTTTTCTTGTTGCGGGCTGTTTGAACTTGAAATGTGATTCATTTTCCTTGAGGAAAACAAGTGAAATCATTAGAAAGTTGAACGGCCGTTGATGAAATATTTGGCAAACAAAAAATTTGGACTCCTATCACCAATAATCAATAGGAATATCGCAACGAACAAGTAAAATCTATTTTTTCAGTTTTGTGGCGTTAAACTTGAAAATGCGATTGTTTCTCTCGGATTAATGGATGCCATAATTAAGTCAAACCAAGTCCACAAAACTGTTGTGCAAAATAGTTATTGAATATGATCTCCAACTAATCTGTGATTAATATCACGCCGTAAATGTGTAAAATCTAGTTTTCTGTTTTGAGTAGTTCTGACCTTTAATTGCAGTAGGCCTTCTAGACCAAAATGAATCCATTAGTCAAATGTAAACAGACATCCATGAATAATTTTAGTTCAGAAAAAAATTTGAAATCATTATTCACTGAAGAAATCATGGATTGATGTACACTCAAGTGGTAATGGTAAATCTAGTTCGTGATTTGGATTTGTTTGAACAGTCAAAGGCGTCCTCTTTTCCACTCAGACTAATTAAAGTCATTAGATACGGTTCATAATGGATGTCAAAAAAATTTAAAAAAAAAAAGTATGGAACTCTATCACCAAATAATTAATGGCAGGGCAACACGAAAATTGGTAAAAAAAAAAAAAAAAAGAAAATTTTTCTGGATATTCTACTTTTACACATCAGTTCGAAACATGACAAGGCGCTCATTTTCCTATCGAACACTGAAGTATAATAATGTGTAATTGTACGTCTGAAACTAAATCCTATAGCAGCGAACTTATTAATTTTCACAAAATCATTGCATTATAACACACGAAAATTGTTTAAAATTATTTTTCTGCTTTAGAGCTCATTGAATTTTTAAAATGTGCCCGTTTGTCCCTTTCATACCATATTTGAAGCCAATAAATATGCTATATGGCCGTTCAGTACAAATTCCAACAAAAAAAATTTATGAATGACTCTACCACCAAAAAACATAGACTATAATAGAACATGAAATTGGTAACATAAGATTTTCCGACTTTTTTCTCATTTGAAATTAAATGCACTGTTTTCCTTCAGTGACGACGAACCATTAACATGTCCGTACCAAAGTCCATGGAAAATGTTTGGCAAAAATATGCAAGAATCTTCTATCAACGATTGTTTTATTGGACTAAAGCATTCAAAATGGGTTAAAAGTTTTTTTACTTTGGGGTTGTTTTACATTGAAAATCAAGGTTTTCTCGCAGATACCAATTGATGCCATAATAATGTTATAACAGATGTCCTAAACAAATAATATTGAAATTTTTGCGAAATCTTAGTCACTTAAACCATTGGGACTAAGCACATGAAAATATGATAACTCTGGTTTTTCCAACTTTAGGGATCAAATTGAACTGAAAAATTGCAGTTTTCCTTTAGTTCCAATTTCCACACCTCAAAAAGGGCATACCCGATGGGCATGAAAAATTTCATCAAAAACATTTTGACATGAAAATCTTATCACTAAAAACTCTACAACCATTAAAAGGGAACAGGGTTCAAACGATTGACTAATAGAAGAAACGCCCCGAATCATCCCCTGATGGAAGGTGAGGGGGTAAGCCAATAAATAAAACGTCCAGAGATGTGGATTGATTAGTACATGATTACAATTCCCTTGGCGACGAAGTAGTAGGAGGAGTTCGCTTCCCCGTACTACGCGATATGGCCCAATAGAATGATTTCAAAGGTATTCCATGATTGCATTAGATGGACATATGTCTAATGTTGGAAAGGGATGTTCTCTTCTTTAGAAAATAACTCATGATAAAGATTAATTATGTTCGTATACCGCAAGCATAAGTAAGATCTATTCATATGGTCAGTCCTCACGACGGGGCTTCTCGTTTTTCATGATTGTTTCTCATCTTCTTATGTAGATATTTTACCTTGCCTTTTACTACTTGCTATGGCTCCATAGAGCCTAATCTGTTTCGGAGGCCCAGCAGGGCATCGGGTAGCTCAACTCAGAATGGTTTACTGAAATAACTGCACAACAAAATCTGTAAAATGTGATTTTTTATTCTTTGAAGCTCATTTGAACTTTAAAATGCGTATGTTTTCCCTCAGGACCAACTGATGTTATTATTAATGATGTACCAGATGCCCATGAAAACTTACGGGGAAAATAATTACAGAATCTTTTATTACAAAAGTCCATGGAATATAGCTAAAGAAATTCAGTAAAATTTAGTTTTCTTGCATTGTGGCTTGTTTGAAGTTGAAAATGCACCCTTTTTCCCCTCAAGACCAAATAAGCAATTATTAAGGTTGTAACAGATGTCCTACAAAATTTTGGAAATTTCTGTTGGTAATCCTATCATTAAAAATACGTGGATAATAACACATGAGAAATTATAAAATATTGTTTTTCCTGCTTTGGGGGCTTGTTTAAACTTGAAAATGCGCATGTTTGCCTCTCGGGACAAACTACTCAACAAATTAGGTTTTAATGGGCGTCCATGAAAAAATTTGGTAGAAAGAATTCTAGAATCCTGTATCACCAAAAATCCATTGAATATAGAACACAAAAATCAGTAAAATCTGGTTTTTCTTTGTTGGAGCTTGTTTGAACTTGAAAATGGGCTTGTTCGCTTATGAGGAACAAGTGATACCATTGATAAGGTTGTAAGAGACGCACATGAAAAAATATTAAGAAAAAACAATTTCAACAAGCCATAGTATCACAAAAAAACATTAACGCATATAGCAAAAATGATTTTAAATAAAATCGGTTAGTCATAGTTTTGGATCGTTTGTACTTGAAAATACATGCGGTTTACCCTTCTAGAGAGACCAACTGACACCACAATAGCTGTAAAAGAAAGGACGTCCATTTAAATTTTGCAAAAGAGAAGAATCGCGCACCAAAATTTCATTGATAGAATACGCAAATTGATAAATCTAGGGATTTCCTTCTACGGGTTCCTTGATATTGAAAAGGCGTCTAGTTGTGCCCCTTAGGACGAAGAGGCCACATTAAGAACACATTAGAGACTCCATGAAAGTTTCAGCATAAAACACAATTAAAAAATTCTATCACAAAAAAATCCGATGGATAAAACATACAAAAAACCGGTAATTAATTTCAGTTTCTATCTTTGGGGATCGTTTTTGAAACTTGAAAACATGGTTGGTTCTCTCGGGACCTACTGTTCCATTAAGAAGGTCGAACGCAATATCCCAGAAAAACGTGCGACAGGGTTTTTTTAAAAAATTCTATAATAAAAATACATGGACAATGACACACGAAAATTTGAATCTCTGTTGTGTACTTTGATTGTTTAATTGAACTGGGCTGCATGTTATCCTCTAGGGACAAACTTCACCATTAAGACTATTATAACTAAACGTAATTGAAAATTGTGGCAAACAAATTTCATAATATTCCATACAAAAAATTTAGCGAGTATAGCAAGCGCAATCTGTAAAACATATCTAGATGTTCTTGCTTTGGGACTCGGTGTAATACATGCTTATAAAACACATGTTTTCCCTTCAGGATTCAAGCGATACGATTACATAAATCATTATGGACAATCCATTAAAAAAATGGGAAAAAAATCATATCCTTTATTCATTAACAGTCTATGGACTATATATAATAGTGATTTAATTGGTAAAAAAAAAAATTCTTGCTTGGGATTATTGAATTTCAAAACGCGCTGTTTGCGGCCGCGCCCAATACTTAAGGTTCATTTAAGAAGGAGGAACTGATCCAGGAAAAAATTTAACATAACAAATTCTAGAATGTTTCACAAAAAAAAATTGTGAAATTAAACACAAAGAATGGTTATAAATTTAAAATATGTGTCTTCCTTCTTTACGGCTTGTTTGAACTTGAAAATACATATGTTTTCTTTAGGTATAATAATAACTTTATCAATCAGGTCTAAATTTCTAAGTTTCCTCCAGAACATAGTTCAAGACAACTTCATCATCCACTGTCTGTAGGTGGGACCTAGCTAAATCGCACAATCATGGGCTTATCAGTTTATACTTGAAAGAATGAATTCATTAACAAAAATTAAATTTAAGGTAATAAGGAATATGTATGTCACAATCGTCCCAGGACCTAGTTTGGTCCAACGTCACAATTAATAATTATATAAATATTGTCGATCCAATTATTTTTAACTAAATTTTTCTATATTATATATAGCCCTAAACTATATGAGGGTCCTACTACCCTCTTAAAATAATTGTCAAAAATGTACTTCTTGTGGTGTTTAAACTATTAAGTACACCTTTGCACTCATTATTGTATTTATGAAACAACATGAATAATTTTAGTATTGAAAAATTAGTATTGATAATTTGCACAAGCTTTCTTTATTTATGAAATTTTCATGGACTTGTAAAGCTATGATACATTGTACAAGTTCCTTTAACATATTTGGTATATAAAACTAGACCAAAAGTACAATTAGACAACAAAACAAATTGGACAAAAATAATTGAGGGATTTAAATTATATGGAAAATTTAAGTTTAGTGAGTAAGAGCACCCTCATATAGATTAGAAGTGTAAATAATAAATAAAACTTAAATTCAAAGAGATAATATGACATTTAGATAATTTATAGGTATAATGAATAACTTTGTGAAAATTCAAGGGGGATTATTATGCCTTATTCCTACTTTTATTGTATAGCTGCTTAGTAGTACACACAGTTACTACATACGTACTATCCAAAAAGAATTTAAAGGAATGAACAAGTGGTCGTTGACTCACCCCGTACACATATCTTTGGTCCACATGACGTAATAAGAACAAAATGTTGTAGAGACATGTTATTTATCGATGAAAGAAGGTAGTGCACAAGAGTTATTACCACAAGAGAATGATACAGAACCATCTGATGCCTTGATGACTCTGGATCAACATCATGATAAACGTCAATTTATGAGTTATCAAGGTGTTAATTCTGATACATATAGTGGAGATGATAGTTTCTTTTCAGAATTTAGTATAGAAGAGTTACAAGAATTATTTGATATTTGAGGAAGCTCAAAAAGAACTTTCATGTAGACATAATGCGACATGATTTTATGGGAAGGCATATTCAACAAAATAAAACTTATTATGGAAAGGCATATTCAACAAGATTTGGCTAGAACTTATGTTCAAGTATTTGAAGTATTACTACTTTGTTATAATGAACTTCAAGTACTATTATTACGTTAAGGGCCAATTTAGCACATCAGTTTAAATGCATCATTTTATAATAAATACAAACAGTATATACAATATTTTTTCTGAATATATAGTTTCCAGATTTTTCTTAATTCTTAACCTTCATTGTAAAAGAGATGTAACGTGATTTTATCTTCTCGTACAACCATGATTATTTGTTGTATCCCGTTAGCACTCATTGTTGTATCAACACTTATATTTATTCTTCATCAGCTTATGTATAATGCAGAATACTTCTCATTCCCAGTCTAGTCATATGAGTTGTTTTATTGTATTAGGGCTATAAAACCTCACACGTGTATGATCCCAATTTTTTGCCCTCTAATCCTAGCTGCCGCTACACGCATAATTGGCACCCAATGCCACTGTTCTTAATGCAGATACCACAACCACTTACATTGTCATCGTCCAATTCAACTCTGTCTTTTAATTACCCATCAAACTTGGCGGCAGCCATAACTTAACCACCTGGAAGCCATAGCTGTCGTTGCTTATGCACGGACATAACCTTTTCGGTCATATTGATGGCACAACTGTTGCTCCTCCAATCTCACTTACAAGAAACAACGAAACCACTCTCAATCCACCTTATATGAACTGGTTGACACAAAATCAGTTTGTCCAAAATGCCATCTTAGCATCAGTGGGACCTACACATGCATCAACTATAGCAACAGTCACATTTGCACACAAAGCTTGTGAATCCCTGCACACTACCTTTGACAATAAATCACATGCAAGAATTATCTGTCTCCAATATCAACTAGCTCATATAACCAAAGATTATTGGCCTGGTAGAACATACAATTGCTCAAGATCGGTGGAGCACAATCACTGATGTGCAACTTAATGTGAGAATCCTTGGGCCCGATTGTGACACTATCTTTGCAGCCATCCGGCCACATTAAACATTATTCACCTAATAAAGAACTTTATGAAAAACTGCTTGACTATGAGAACTTTGTTATCCATGAAGATGCCATACGAACAACACTAATTAGTGCTCACATTGGTCAAAGAAACAACCAAGCACCTTCAAGAAATAACATAAATTGAAAATAGGCAAGTAATGCTTATCAAGGTATCGAACGATGGAGTTTACAAAAAGGTAGAGACTCATCAAATACCCAGCAGCGGCAAAGCTTCCTCTCTATGAACATTCCTGAGAACGTCCGAAATGCGAAATCCACCACTAGCAACAACTCTAAAGTTGTCGATCAGTTTAATATGTGTTCCAGCAACTGATTAAGCTTGTTGGCAGCCAAAATATTCTACTTGGAAGGCCCGTACTTCAATGCTCGTGCGCCGGCACACTCTATTTGGCTATCTTGATATATCTTCCCAAGCTTCATCCACAACTATTACACAAAAAATAGCGAGGTTGCATACGCAGCTATACCACATGAAATTAAGTAAAATATGGGTTTTCCTGCTTTAGGGATTGTTTTAACTTGAAAATGTGTCTGTTTTTACCTCTAAACCAACTGATATCATTAATAAGGTCATAACGGACGCCCGTGAAAAACTTTGGCAAATCAAATCCAAAATCTTGTATCATCAAAAATCCATGAACTATAACACACAAAAATTAATAAAATGTGATTTTTCCTACTTTAGGGTTTGTTTGAAGTTTAAAATGCATCATTTTTCCCCTCAAAACAACCTGATGTTATTAATAAGTTCATTACGGACGTCCATGAAAAATTTCAGCAAATAATTTTTTGCAATCCTATCACATAAAATCTATAGATTGTAGCACAAAAATATTGTTAAAATTTTGTTTACCTACTTTTGGGATCGTTTCAACTTTAAAATGCTCTTGTTTTCCCCTCGGAACATACAAACGCCATTAATAAGGTCATATTAGACGTCTATGAAAATTTTTGGCAAAACAATTGTTGGATTATTGTATCACAAAAAAAATCTATGGACTATAGCACGAGAAAATTGATAAGATCCAATTATTCCTGGTTTGGTGCTCGTTTGAACTTGAAAATCCACATGTTTTCCCCTTGAGACTAAATTACGCAATTTATAATCTTGTATTAGATGTCCATAAGAAAATTGGCAACAAAATATCAAGAATTATATCACCAAAAATTTCCATGGACTATAAGACACAAAAATTGGTAAAATCTGGTTTTTTGCTTTAGGGACGGTTTACCTTTAAAATGCGTTAGTTTGTCCCTCGAAACCAACTGACGTCATTAATAAGGTTGTTACGCACGTCCATGAAAAAATTTGGTTAATGAATTTATGCACATCTCATAAAAAATTCATGGACTATAGTACACGAAAATTGTTAAAATTGGGGTTTTCCTGCTTTGGAGCTCGTTTGAACTTGAAAATGCGACCGTTTCCCCCTTGAGGACAACTGAAATCCTTAATAAGTTTGTATCGTATGTTAATGAAATATTTCGGCAAACAAAAATTTTGGAATCCTATCAACAAAAATCAACACAATATAGCACACGAAAAATAGTAAAATCTAATTTTTCTTGTTTTGTGGCTCGTTTGAACTTGAAAATGCGATTGTTGTCTCTTGGGATTAATTGATGCCATTAATTATGTCATAACAACTTCAATGAAATTGTTGGAAAAATAATTCTGGAATCATATCTCCAACAATCCATGGACAATAGCACATGTAAATGGGTAAAATCTAGTTTTTCCTGCTTTGGAGTTTGTTTGAACCTTTAAATTCGCCTGTTTGCCCCTCTAGACAAACTGAATCCATTAGTGAAATTGTAACAAACGTCCATGAATAATTTTAGTAAGAAAAAATTTGAAATCCTTTATCGCTTAAAATCCATGGATTATAGTACACGAAAGTTGGTAAAATCTTGTTTTCGTGCTTTAGAGCTTGTTTGAACATTAAAATGCGCCTCTTTTCCCCTCGATACCAATTAAAGCCATTAATAAGGTTATAACGGATGTACATAAAAAAATTCAACAAAAAATTAATGGAATCCTCTATCACCAAAAGTCAATGATAGCACACGAAAATTTGTAAAATCTGGATTTTCTACTTTACGTTTCGTTTAAACATGAAAATTCGCTCATTTTCCTCTCGATACTAACTGAAGCAATTAATAAGGTCGTAATGTACGTCCATGAAAAATTTCAATAAGAAACTTATTGAATTCTATCACCAAAAATCTATAGATTATAGCACACGAAAATTGATAAAATCTAACTTTTTCTGCTTTGGGGCTCATTTGAATTTTAAAATGTGCCCGTTTGTCCCTCGTGACCAATTGAAGCCATATATTTTGTTATAACGGACATTCATAAAAAATTCCAACAAAAAATTTCTGAATCCTCTACCACCAAAAATCCATAGACTATATGGCACATGAAAATTGGTAAAATCAGATTTCTCCGACTTTTTTCTCATTTGAAATTTAAAATGCACCTGTTTTCCCCCATGACCGACTAACGCCATTAGCATGGTCGTACCAGACGTCCATGGAAATGTTTGGAAAAAATAGTTTCGGAATCTTCTATCAACAAAAGATTTTAATGACTATAAGCATAAAAAATTGGTAAAATGTGGTTTTTTTATTTCAAGGTTCGTTTACATTTGAAAAAGCATGGTTTTCTCCTCAGAACCAATTGACGCCATTAATAATGTCATAACAGATGTCCATAAAAATATTTTGCAATATTTTTTTGGAATCTTATCACTTTAAACTCATTGACTATAACACATGAAAATAGGTAAAATATGTTTTTTCCATCTTGGGGAATCATTTGAACTTGAAAATTCTCATGTTTTCCCTTCAGGTCAAAGGACACCATTAAAAAGGGCATACCAAACGTACATGAAAAATTTCAAATAAAAATAATTAAAAATCCTATCACTAAAAATCCATCACTTATTAAAAGGGGAAAGGGTTTCCAACACCTATCTGACTCTAAGATGAAAGGAGCGTTCATCCACTTGACTGTGGAGGGGTAAGCAATATCACTCCTAGAAGATGTTGGATTGAATTATTAAATTATACAGATTCATTCCTGTAATAGAGGCAGGTTCGATTCCCCTTATCCGCGATATGACAAAAAGACTGATTTCACGAGATATGCCAGCTGCATTATGGATTGACCTATAATATGTTTTGGAAAGGGGAGTTCTTCTTTTTTAGAACATCACTCCACGATCAGATATATATGCTCTTAACCGCAAGCATAAGTAAGATCTATTCATAATTGGTCAGTCTCTCAAGGTAGGGCTTCTCGCTTTTCATGAATGTATCTCCTCCTCTTCTTATGTGATATTTACCTGCGTTTTACTCTACTTGCCTATGGATCCATATGAGACCTAACTTTTTTGGAGGGCCACCAGGGCTTCGGAGCCTCACCTCTTGCATAGGTTTACCAAAAGAACTTCACACGAAAATCTGTAAAATGTAATTTTTTTTTTTTAAAAGCTCATTTAAACTTGAAAATGTGTATGTCTCCTGTCGGGACCGACAGATGGCTTTGTTAATAATGTACCAGACTCCCATGAAGAAGTACGGCGAAAATAATAACTGAATCTTTAATTACAAAAGTCCATGGAATATAGCTCAAGAAATTCAATAAAATCTAGTTTCTTGCATTGTGACTTGTGTGAACTTGAAAATGCACCCCTTTTCCCCCCCAAAGACAAACTAAGCAATTATTAAGGTCATAACAAATGTCGATAAAAAATTTTGGAATTTTTTTTGGTACTCCTATTATAAAAAAATACGTGGAAATAGCACTGAAAATTGTAAATATTGGTTTTTCCGCTCGTTGGGCTTGTTTTAATGTTAAACTTTAAATGCACATGTTTGCCGTCTTGGGAAAAACGCTCTATGAAGTAGGTTGTAATGGGTGTCAATGAAAAAATTTTGGTAGAACGAATCCGAATCCTGTTCACCAAAATCCATGGAAATTGCGCTCATATTTTCCTATGTTGAACAAGTGACACAATTAATAAGGTCGTTAGAGACTCCTGAACAAATTCGCAAAAACTTTCGGAATCATATATCACCGAAAAATATTGACTGATATGAAAATTGATAAATCTGGTATTCAAAAACTTTTGGGGTCGTTTGACACATGAAAGTCTTCGTTTTTACCATCGAGAACTAACTAACAACCATATATGTAGTAAAGGACGTCCATTTTAAAAATTTGCAAAAATATCACGACTATCACCAATACTTCATTGACTACAATAACCAAACTGATAAAATCTATGTTTTCCTTCTTAGGGGTTCCGTTTGATTTAAAATTCGTCAAGTTTTTCCCCTTAGGAGACGAAGTGACCGCCATTAATAATCACCATAATAAGACCTCACGCAATGTTTCAGCCAAAAACAAATCAAGATTCTATCACAAAAAAAAACCATGGATATAACACATGAAAATCGGTAAATTTGCTTTTTTCTACTTTGGGGTATCCCTTGAACTTTAAACTGTTCTTGGTTTTCCTCTTGAGAAACCAACTGAATTCATTAATAAGGTCATAACGAATATTCCGTGAAAACGTTTGGCAAATTTTTTTTGAATTCTATCTAAAATCATGGACAATACCACAAATTGAAAAATCTATTTTCCTACTTTCGGCTCTTTTTAAATTGAAAATTGCAATGATCTCCTCTAGGGCTAAAATCATCATTAAGACCGTTATAACTGACGCTCCTGAAAATTTCCTGGCAAATTATTTTTTGCAATATTCTCATACCCAAAATTAGGATTATAGCAATGGAAAATCATACAATCTAGTTTTTTCACATGCTTTTGGGTGCTCTTTTAAACATTAAAAATACACCAATGTTTTTTTCCCATCGTGACCAAGGGACACCATTAGAATAGTCATTATGGGACGTCCATAAAAAGTTTCGGCAATAACTCATACCTTTTCTTAAAAAAAGTATTTGGTATAATACATTAAATTGGTAAAATTGGTTGTTTTTTTTTCCTCTTTAGAGGGGATTTTTTGAATTTAAAACTCTCGCTTGTTGTGTTTGACCGGTCGAGACCAACTAACCACTTCACAAGATCGAAACGGATGTCCATTAAAATTTTTTAAAATCTGGAATGCTTCCACACAAATTGTGAAATTAATGAAACAAAATCGGTAAAAATAGGGTCTTCCGTCTTTAAGCTAATTTAACCTTGAAAATGCATATGTGTTCCCTTTTCCTCGACATATTGACGTTATCATAAGGCTAATTTAGGTTTCCAACCTGTGCAAGATAATTAACAATCCACTGTCTGTAGGTGGGACCTAGCTAAAATCACACACATCAATTTAGGCTTCTCAGCTAATTCCTTTGACCCATATTTTAAATCCTTTAACAAAATTATTTTTTAAGGTAATAAAAGTAATATTTTGTAACAATAGTACTAAATTAAGTTTGGTTCCAATCTCACAGTTAATAAGTATATAAATATTGTCGGTCCTATTATTTTTAACTTAATTTTTCTATATTATATATAGCCTTAAACTATCTGAGGGTCCTATTACCCTCTTAAAATAATTGTCAAAAATCTACTTCTTGTTGTGTTTAAACTATTAAGTACACTTTTGCACTCATTATTGTATTTATGAAATAACATGAATCATTTTAGTATTGAAAAATTAGGGATAATGCCCAAGTACCCCCTCAACCTATGCCCGAAATCTCAGAAACACACTTATACTATACTACGGGTCCCTATTACCACCCCCTGAATTATTTTATATAATAATTTATTACCCCTTTTAGCTTACGTGCACTATCTTGTGGTCCAACATGGTGTTGACTTTTCTTTCGAACTAGTGCCACGTAGGCTAAAAAGGGTAGAAAATTACATATAAATAAGTTAGGAGGTCTAATAGACCTTGTATAGTGAATCATTGTGTCTCTGAAGTTCGGTCATAGGTGAAGGGGTCCTTGGGTACTTTCCGAAAAATTATTATTGATATTTGCTCAAGCTTTCTTATTTATAAAATTTTGATGCACTTGTAATGCTACTGATCATTTGTACCAGATCCTTACCACTTTTGATTGTAAAACTGGAGCACAACTACATTAGACCACAAATGAATTGGACAAAAATATAGACGATTTAAATTATATGGAAACTTAAAAGTTTAGTGATGTATAGCACCCTCATATAAATTAGAAGTGTAAATAATAATAAAACATAAATTCAAAGAGAGATATGACATTTAGATAATTTAAAGTATAATGATACTTTGTGAAAATTCAAGGGATTAATTATACCTATTCAAACGTTTTATTATGAAGTGCTTAGTAGTACAAGTTAACTACATCCATACTATCAAAATAATTAGGATGAAACCAGTGTCGTTATCACCCCGTACACATACCTTTGGTCAACATGACGTAATAAGAACAAATATGGATCTCAACTAAAATGTAAAAAACAAACAAGACTAATTTAAATTTACACTGCGCAGGATCCATTCAGGACAACCACAGCTTAATAAAGAAAGATAATAAATAAATTTCCACTTTGAAATATCTTATTGGAGAAGACTAATGTATTAAAGGAAAAATATTAATGATAGTTAAAAGATTTGTCATCTTTTATTATTGATATAGAAAAATAATAATTTCCATATCACAAGTGTCATATTTAAGACAAAAAATTAATTAAAAGTTCAGTCAATGGATATCTTTTATTAGTTATAAAGTTCTTAAAATCATTCTTATTAATTAACTTTGTATTTGGTCAAACTAAGATCCATAAAAAAAACAAATATGGAATTTTTTTAAAAATATGCTAATCTTTCATATATATTTTTCAAATCTTGAACAAAGTATAAAAGGATAGCGCCTCTAATGTGTGTATATAAGGACATAGATACATTACTTTTCCATATAAGTTCATACTCTATATTCACATTTCACAGCGATTATTATTTCCTTTCCCCCACGGCCCTTTTCCAAAAATATAAAATCCCCTTTCTTCTCTCTGTTATTTTTGGTTTATAAATCCTTATTTTGTCAACCATGGAGGGTCCATCTTCATCACAACAACTAAAGAATCTCAACAACACATACAGTCCGTGATAATGCACAAGTGAATTATACGAGTGTGTGGGTAATGTATGCATGTTGTAGAACACCTTGCGAAGGTGTTGAATATTGATCCCATGTGGAGATAAGTTGTTTCGTAAAATGGATTCTTGTACAACAAACGGATTCCTGATGAGTCAGATCAACATAAATTTAAAGTCATCCAGATGTAACACGATACAGTGGTGGCGCCTAAGTTGTTTGCACAATGGACTGTTGTAAAGCCAAGCGATTTCTTGATGAATCATAACCAATATCAGTTTATGAATAATGAAGGTGTTAATACAGTAACTAGTGGCGGAGATAGGTTTTTTGCACAACAAAGTGTTGTAGATTCATGTAATTTCTCGATGGCTCAATATTAGAAGCATATCCAACATAAATTTTTGAGTCATCAAGATTTTAATATTAATTCAAGTAGTGCACATGAGTTATTTCCACAACAGAATGATGTATATCCAACCAATGACAAGAATCAACATCAATATATGAGTCATCAAGGTGATAATACTGATATGTGTAGTTTAGATGACTTATTTTCAAAGTGGAATGCATTCATTGAAGATAAACCTTATGATCAACATCAGCTGATGATTCATCAAGGTTTTAATATAAATACAAGTAATGCACATGAGTTGTTTCAACAACAGAATGATATAGAGCCAATGAATTCCTTGATGATTCAGGAACAACATTCTGATCAACATCAGCATATGTGTCATCAAGGTGTTAAAACTAACACAAATTGAAGAGATAGGTTGTTTCCACAACAAAGTGTTGTAGAGACAAGTTATTTATCGATGACCCAAGGTAGTGCACAAGAGTTATTACCACAACAGAATCATACTGAACACTCATATGCCTTCATGTGTCAGGATCAGCATCATGCTCAACGTCAATATATGAGTTATCAAGGTGTTAGTTCTGATACATATAGTAGAGATGATAGTTTCTTTTCAGCATTTAGTATGGAAGAATTACAAGAATTATTGGATATTTGAGGGAGCTGAACTAGAATTTTCATGTAGACCTAAGGCGACATGATTTTATGGGAAGACATATCCAACAAATTTTAACTTATCATGGAAAAGCATATCCAACAAGATTTGGCTAGAAATTATTCTCAAGCATTTAAAGTATTACTACTTTGTAATGATTAACTTCAAGTATTATTATAACGTTAAGTTCAAATTTAGCACAAAAGTTAAAATGTATCATTTTATAATAAATACAAACATACTACTACAATATTATTTTTTTTTCTGAATATATAGTTTTCCACAAATTTTTTCTCATTCTAAACCTTCATTGTAAAAGAGATGTTATTTGATTTTTATCTTCTCATACACAATGATTAGTTGTTGTATCCCGTTAGCACTTCATTCTTGTATCCACAACGCATCTATTAATTCTTCATCAGCTTATGCACAGGCAGAATACTTCTCCTTCCCATCTAAGTCGTATAAGTTGTTTTTATAATTTTAGGTCATAAAACCTCACACGAGTATGTGTTTCAAATTTTTTCTCCTCTCTAATCCTAGCTGCTGCCCATGCTAATGCCCCCATGCCACTGTTGTTAATGCAATGCACCACTAACATTGTCCTTGGTGCCAATTTCAACCCTGCATTCAATTACCCATCAAAACAGCCGGCATGCCATAACTTCCAACCACCTGGAAGGCAAGGTGTCGTTGCCTATGCACGGACATAACTTTTCGTCATATTTGTGAAACAACTGTTGCTCCTCAAATCTCAATTAACACGAAACAATAACCCACTCTCACTTCAACCTTAATGAACTGTTCGTGAAAAATCAGCTTGTCCAAATAAAATCTTTTGTATCATTGGGGACAGTAAACCTTTCATCACTATTGCCAGTCACATTGGCACACAAAGCTTGGGGATCCCTGCACACTACCTTTGACAATAATCACATGCATGATTTATCTGTCTCCAAGATCAACTAGCTCATATTACCAAAGATATTGGCCTGATAGAACATTCAATTGCTCATGATCAGTGGAGCACCAATCACTGATGTGCAACATAATGTGAGAATCCTTTGGCCCGATTAGGACACTATCTTTGTAGCCGTCCGGTCACATGAAACTTTTATCTACTATTGATGAACTTCATGAAAAACTTCTTGACTATGAGATCTTTCTTAAGCATGAAGAAGCCAAACGAACAACACTAATTATTGCTCCAATTGCTCAAAGAAACAACCAAGCACCTTCAAGAAATAACATAAACTTAAAACAGGCAAGTAATGCCTCACAAGGTATCCGACGATGGATTTTAAAGAAAGGCAGAGACTCATCAAATATCCAGCAGTGGCGCTCTCGTCGAAATAGCTAACTCTCTCTTAGCATTCCTGAGAACATCCGGAATGCGAACTCCACCACTAGCAACAAATCTAACGTTGTTAATCAGTGTTCCAGCAACTGATAAAGATTTTTAGAAGCCAAAATATTCTACTTGGAAGGCCCGTACTTCCATGCTCGTGCGCGGGCACAATCTCTTTGGCTATTTTTATAGATCTTCCCAAGATTCCTTCACAACTATTACACAAAAAAATAGCGAGGTCGCATACCCAACAATAACACATGAAATTAAGTAAAATATTGGTTTTCCTTCTTTAGGGCTTTTTTTAACTTGAAAATGCGCCCGTTTTACCTATGAACCAACTGATGTTGTTAATAAGGTATTAACGGACGCCCGTAAAAGAAACATTGGAAAATCAAATCCAAAATCTTATATCATCGAAAATTCATGAAGTATAACATATAAAAATCGAAAAAATGTGATTTCTCCTACATTAGGGTTTCTTTGAAGTTGAAAAAACATTTGTTTTCCCCTCAAACAACTGACAAAATAAAGCACCATTATAATGCCATCGATGTAAGTCCAGAAAATTTTTGGTAAATAATCTTCTGGAATCCTATCACCAAAAATCGATGGATTATAGCACTAAAATATTGTTAAAATTATGTTTTCCTAATTTTTGGGCTCGTTTGAACTTTAAAATGCTCTCGTTTTTCTCTCCAAACCAATAAACGCTATTAATAAGGTCATATTGGACGTCCATGAAAATTTTCGGTAAAATTTTTTTTGAATTATTTTATCACAAATAATCGATGGACTATAGCACATGAAAATAGATAAGATCCAATTATTCCTCGTTTGGGGCTTGGTCCTATTATTTTTAACTTAATTTTTCTATATTACTTATCCCCCTAAACTATGAAAGTGTCCTACTACTCTCTTAAAATAGTTGTTAAAAATGTACTTCTTGTTGTGTTTAAACTATTAAGTTTTGCACTCATTATTGTATTTATAAACACAATGAAATCATTTCAAGTGTTAAAAAAAAAATATGTTTATAAGTTGCACGAGGTTTCTTTATTTAGAAATTTTGATGCACTTGTAATGCTTTGATACATTGTACAAGTTCCTTTACAATTTTGGTTATACAACTGGAGCAAAACTACCAATTATATAACAAACACAATTGGACAAAAATAATTGGAGGGATTTAAATTATATGGAAACTTAGTTTAGTCCGTAAGGATCTCCCTCACGTAACCACAATCATTAAAGTGTAATAAACAATAAAACTTGATTTCAAAGAGATAATATGACATTTATATAATTTAAAGGTATAATGAATAACTTTGTCAAAATTTAAGGGGATGGTTATGCCTTATTCCTACTTTTATTTTATAGGTGCTTAGTAGTACACAGTTACTCTACACGTACTATCTAAAAAGAAGTTAAAGGAATGAACAAGTGGTTGTTGTCTCACCCCGTACACATATCTTTGGTAACCATTACATAATAAGAACAAATATGGATCTCAACTAGAAAGTAGAAATACAAACAAGACTAATTTAAATTTACACTACGTAGGATACATTCAAGAGAACCGCTGCCTAATAAAGAAAGATAATAAATAAATCTCCACTTTGAAATTCTTATTGGAGAAGACTAATGTATTAAAGGAAAAATATTAATATGTGAAAAGACGAATAGTTAGCGTAGGGGATTTGCTTTTTCCTCTTTTCCCTTATTCTCGAGAAAAAAATTAATTTCAATATCACAAGTGTCATATTTAAGACAACAAAAAATAAAGTTCATTCACATGGAGATCTTTTATTAGTATAAATGTTTTTAAAATCCTTTCTTATTAATAATTTTTTTGTATTTGGTCAAACTAAGATCCATTAAATGAAACAAATATGGAAAAAATTTAAAATATGCTAGTCTTTCATATATCTTTTTCACATCATCAACAAAGTATAAAAGGATAGCGCCTCTTATGTTTGTATATAAGGACATAGATACATTACTTTTCCATATAAGTTCATACTCTTTATTCACATTTCACAGCGATTATTATTTTCCTTCCCCCACCCCTTCATATAAAATCCCCTTCCTTCTCTCAAGTATTTTTTGTTTATAAATCCTTATTTGTAACCTATAGAGGGTCATCTTCATCAACAACAATCTAAAGATAATCAACAACAACATAACATGTCCGGTATATTTTCACAAGTTAATTATACGAGTGGTGGTATGTATGCATCTGTAGCATAACCTTGCGAAGGTGTGAATATTGATACAAATGGTGGAGATAAGTAATTCGGAAAATAGATTCCTATACAACCAACTGATTCCTTGATAATTGAAGATCAACATAGATTAAAGAGTCGTCAAGATGTGAATACTGACACAGGTGGTGGAGATAAGGTGTTTTCACAATGGACTGTTGTAAAGCCAAGCGATTTCTAGATGAATCATAACCAACATCGGTTTATGAATAATCAAGGTGTTAATACGGATACTGGTGGCGGAGATAGGGTGTTTGCACAGCAACGTGTTGTAGATCCATGTGATTTCTCGATGGCTCAATATTGGCAGCATAACCAACATCAATTTTTGAGTCATCAAGATGTTAATATTAATTCAAGTAGTGCATATGAGTTATTACCACAACAGAATGATGTATATCCAACCAATGACTTGAATCAACATCAATATATGAGTCATCAAGGTGGTCATACTGATATATGTAGTTTAGATGAGTTATTTGCACAGTGGAGTGCATTCATTAAAGATCAACCTTATGATCAACATCAGCTGATGATTCATCAAGGTGGTAATATTAATACAAGTAATGCACATGAGTTACTTCCACAACAGAATGATATAGAACCAATGGATGCCTTGATGATTCAGGAACAACATTATGATCAACATCAGCTTATGAGTCATCAAGGTATTAGAACTAACACAAATGGTGGAGATAGGTTGTTTCCACAACGAAGTGGTGTAGAGAAAAGTTATCTATCGATGACCCAAGGTAGTGCACAAGAGTTATTACCACAACAGAATGATTCAGATGCCTTGATGACTCAGGATCAGCATCATGATCAACATCAATTTATGAGTTATCAAGGTGTTAATTCTGATACATACAGCGAAGATGATAGTTTCTTTTCAGAATTTAGTATAGAAGAGTTACAAGAATTATTGGATAATTGAGGGAGTTCAATTCGAATTTTCATGTAGACCTAACGCGACATGATTTTATGGGAAGACATATTCAAGAAAATGAAACTTATTATGGAAAGGCATATCCAACAAGATTTGGCTAGGAATTATGCTCAAGCATTTTAAAGTATTACTAATTTGTAATGATTAACTTCAAGTATTATTATTATGTCAAGGGCCACTTTAGCACATCAATTTAAATGCATCCTTAAATAATAAATACAAACAAGAAGTACAATATGATATCTGAATAGTCGTTTTTCAGATTTTATTACTTCCTTAACGTCATTGTAAAAGATATTAACGTGATTTATCTCTTGTACAACCATGAATAATTTGTTGTAATCCTCCCTTTATCTTTCTATTTAGAAACGCTTATATTTTTCTTCATCATCTTATGAATAACGCAGAATACTTCTCATTCCCAGTCTAGTCGTATAAGTTGTTTATCACACGAGTATGATCCCAATTTTTTGCCCTCTAATCCTAGCTGCTACCACACGCTTAATTGGCACCCAATGTCGTTATTGTTAATGCAGATACCACAAACAGTAACATTGTCATTGTGCAATTCAATCCTGCCTTTCAATTACCTATCAAACTTACCGGAAGCCATAACTTCACCACCTGGAAGGCATAGGTGTCGTTGCTTATGCACGGACAAAACCTTTCGGTCATATTGATGGCACAACAGTTTTTCCTCCAATCTGACTTACAAGAAACAATGAAACCTCTCTCAATCCACCTTATATTAACCAGTTTAAACAAAATTAGCTTGTCCAAAATACCATCTTAGCATCAGTGGGACCTACACTTTCATCAAGTATTGCAACAGTCACATTGGCACACAAAGCTGTGGAATCCATGCACACTAACTTTTACAATAAATCACATACAAGAATTATCTTTCTCCAAGATCAACTAGCTCATATTAGAAAAGATTATTGGCCTGATAGAACATTCAATTGCTCATGATCGGTGGAGCACCAATCACTGATGTGAAACTTAATGTGAGAATCCTTGGGCCCGAGTATGACACTATGTTTGCAGGCCATCAGGTCCATGAACCTTGATCACCTAATGAGAACTTTATGAACGTGCTTGACCTAATGGAGGTCTGTCTTATCTAATAAGAATCCAAACAACAACACTAATGATTGCTTCTTGCTCCAATTGCTCAAAGAAACACCAGAACTTCAAGAAATAATAACATAACTGAAACAAGGGCAAGTACTACATCACAGGAATCCCGACTGGAATTTACCGAATGTCAGAGACTCATCAAATGACCCAAGCAGTGGCGCGCATTGTCCCGACATATGTCCTCTCTCTTAACATTCCTGAGAACTCTGAAATGCGATAGCAAACAATCTACGTTGTTGATCAGTGTAATCTGTTTCCACCAATTGGAAATCTTGTTTAGCAGCCCAATATTCTACTTGGAAGGCCCGTACTTCCATGCTCGTGCGCGGGCACAATCTCTTTGGCTTTCTTGATAGATCTTCCCGAGCTTCCTCCAAAACTATTATACAAAAAAATAGCGACGTCGCATACCCAACTATAGCACATGAAATTAAGAAAAATATTGGTTTTCCTTCTTTAGGGATAGTTTTAACTTGAAAATGCGCCCGTTTTTACCTATGAACAACCTGATCCGTTAATAAGGTCTTAACGGACGTCCGTGAAAAACATTCGCAAATCAAATCCAAAATCTTGTATCATCAAGAATCCATGAACTATAACATACGAAAATCGATAAAATGTGATTTCTCATACTTTTGGGTTTATTTGAAGTTGAAAATTCATTTGTTTTCCCCTCAAAACAACCTGACGCCATTAATAATGTCATAATGGAAGTCCATGAAAAATTTTGGTAAATAATCTTGTGGAATCCTATCACAAAAAATCGATGGATTATAGCACAAAAATATTGTTAAAGTTATGTTTTACTACTTTTTGGGCTCGTTTGAACTTTAAAATTCTCTCGTTTTGCTATAATCTTGTACAATGGAAAATTCATGAACTATAACAGACAAAAATCAGTAAAGTGACATTTTTCCAATTTAGGGTCTGTTTGAAGTTGAAAATGCATTGTTTTGCCCCTCAAAAACAACCTGATGCCATTTATAAGGTCATAACGGACGTCCATGAAAAATTTCGATAAATAATCTTCTGGAATCCCGTCACAAAAAATTGATGGATAATAGTAGAAACAATTTTTGAAAATTATATTTTCCTACTTTTGGGATTGTTTGAACTTTAAAATAATCTCATATTCCCCTCGTAACCAACAAACGCCATTAATAAGGTCACATTTGATGTGAATGAATATTTTTGGCAAAACAATTTCTGGATTATTGTGTCAAACAATCTATGGACTATAGCACAGGAAAATCGGTAAACTCCAATTATTCCTTGTTTGAGGCTCGTTTGAACTTGAAAATCTAAATGTTTGCCCTCGAGACTAAATTCCGCCATTTATAAGCTTTTATTGGATGTCCATAAGAAAATTGGCTAAAAAATATCAAGAATTATATAACAAAATTTTTTAATTGAATGTAGGACACAAAAATCGGTAAATTTTGGTTTTCCTGCTTTAGGCACGGTTGACCTTGAAAAAGCGTTAGTTTGTCCCTCGAAACCAACTGCCGTCATTAATAAGCAGACGCCCATGAAAATAATTGGTAAATGAATTTATCTCTGTCTCATAAAATATCCATGGACTATAGTACAAAAAAATGGTTAAAGATGGGGTTTTCCTACTTTAGGGCCCGTTTGAACTTGAAAATACGATCGTTTCACCGTTGAGGCCAATTGAAGCCAATATTAAGTTTGCAGTGGACGTTTATGAAATATTTCGGCAAACAACAATTTTGGAATCCTATCACCAAATATCAACGTACTATAGCACACGAAAAGCAGTAAAATCTATTTTTTCCTGTTTTATGGCTCGTTTGAACCTGAAAATGCGATTGTTGTCTCTTCGAGACTCATTGACGCCATTAATTATGTTATAACAACGTCCATGAAATTTTGCAAAATAATTCTCGAATCGTATCTTTTAAAATCCATGGATAATAGCACACGTAAATGGGTAAAATGTAGGTTTCCCGCTTTGGAGTTTGTTCGAACCTTTAAATTTGCCTATTTACCCCTCTAGACCAACTGTAGATAAGTCAAATTGTAACAGACATCAATGAATAATTTTAGTAGCAAAAAAATTGAAATCCTGTATCACTGAAAATCAAATGGATTATAGCACACTAAAATTTGTAAAATCTGGTTTTCGTGATTTAGAGCTTGATTGAACATTAAAATGAGTCTCTTTTCTACTCGAGACAAATTAAATTCATTGATAAGGTTATAACGGATATACATAAAAAAAATTAACAAAAAAATTTGGAATCCTGTATCACCAAAAATAGATGGCAGCAGACGAAAATTGGTAAAATCTGGATTTTCTGCTTTAGGGCTCGTTTAAACTTAAATTTGCACTCATTTTCCTCTTGATACTAACTAAAACCACTAATAAGTTCGTAATGTAAGTCCATGCAAAAATTCTATACGAAACTTATTGAATTCTATCACCAAAAATCCATAGATTATAGCACACGAAAATTGATAAAATCTAAGTTTTTCAGCTTTGGGAATTTGAACTTTAAAATTTGCCCGATTGTCCCTCATGACCAATCAAAGCCATATATATTGTAATAATGTACGTCCATACAAATGTCAAACAAATATATTTCTGAATCCTCTACCACCAAAAATCCATAGACTATATAGATCATGAAAATTGGTAAAATAAGATTTTTCTGACTTTTATCTCATTTGAAATTTAAAATGCACCTATTTTACCCCATGACAAACTGACGCCATTAACATGGTCGGACCAGACGTCCATGTATATATTTGGAAAAAATAGTTCAGGAATCTTCTATGAACAAAAATTCATTGACTATAAGCATAAACAATTTGGTAAAATGTGGTTTTTCTTACTCGGGGTTTGTTTATATTTGAAAATTCATGGTTTTCTCCTCACAACCAATTGACGCCATTAATAATGTCATAACAGACCATAAGACAATTTTGGAATATTTTTTTGGAAACTTATCACTTTAAACCAATTTACTATAGTACATGAATATAGGTAAAATCTGATTTTTCCAACATTAGGGCTCATTTGAATTTTAAAACTCACATGTTTTCCCCTCATGACCAATGAAATCAATAATAAGGTCATACCAGAAGCTCACGAAAAATTTCAACAAAAAAATTTAAAAATATTATAACTGAAAATCCATCAACATATTAAAAGGGTAAAGGGTACCAAACCTATCTAACTAATAAGAAGAAAGGAGCGTTCATCCACTTGACTGTAAGGAGAGGGGTAAGCCAATATTAACTCCTAAGAAGATGTTGGATTGAATTATTACATTATAAAATTTCCCTCCAGCAGTAGAGGAGGTTCGATTCCCCTTATACGCGATATGGCAAAAAAGACTGATGCAACGAGATATGCCTTGCCTGCGTTATGATTGACCTATGTTAATTTTTTGGAAAGGGGATATTCTTATTCTGTAGAAAATAAACTTACGATACAAATTTATTTATGTTCTTAACCTCAAGCATATGGAAGATGTATTCATAATTGGTCAGTCTCCCACGGAACGGCTTCTCCTTTTTCATGAATGTATCTCCTTCTCTTCTTATGTTATTTTCACCTGCCTTTTACTCTACTTGACTATGGCTCCATATGAGCCCTAACTTTTTGTTTGGCCAGCGGGGCATCGGAGTCTCAGCTCATGCATCGAATTACCGGAATAACTGCACACGAAAATCAATAAAATGTGATTTTTCCTTTTTTGAAGCTCATTTGAACTTGAAAATGCGTATGTTTCCCCTCGGGACCAACTGATGACATTATTAATAATGTAACTGATGCCCATTAAAACTTATGGCGAAAATAATTACTGAATCTTTTATTACAGAAGTCCACAGAATATAGATCAAGAAAATCAGTAAAATCTAGTTTTCTTGCATTGCTACTTGTTTGAACTTGAAAATGCGCTCATTTTCCCCTCAAGATCACCGAAGCAATTATTAAGGTCGTAACAGATGTCCATAAAATATTTTGGAAACTTTTTTGGTAATCCTATCATAAAAAATACGTGGATAATAGCACAGCAAAATTAGTCAAAATATGTTTTTTCTCGCTTTGGGGCTTGTTTAAACTTGAAAATGCCCATGTTTTCCTCTCGGGACAAACTTCTCTATAAATTCGGTAATAATGGGCGTCCATGAAAAGTTTTGGTAGAAAAATTTATAGAATCTTGTATAACAAAAAATTCATGCAATATAGCACAGAAACATCAATAAAATCTGGTTTTTCCTCTTTAGAGATATTTCAAACTTGAAAATGCGCTCGTTTGTGAATGGCGAACAAGTGACAACATTAATAAGGTCGTTACAAACATCCATGAAAAAATTTGACAGAAAAAATTTCAGAATCATATATCACCAAAAAATATTGACGCCCATGAAAATCGATAAAATATGGTTATTCCTACTTTGGGGATCGTTTGAACTTGGAAATAAATTTTTTTTTACCTCAAGTCCAACTGATACTATTAATAAGGTCGTGAAGGACGTCGATTAAAAAATTTGCAAAAAAATTCGAATTCCTATCACCAAAAATTCATTGACGCTATACGAAAATTGATAAATTTAGGTGTTCCTTCTTAGGGGTTCCTTTAATATTGAAAATTGGTCAGTTTTCCCCTTAGGAGGAAGTGACACCATTAATAACACCATAATAGACCTCCATGTGCAACTTAATGTGAGAATCCTTTGCCGTGATTATGACACTATCTTTGCAGCCATCGGTCACATGAATTATTTTATCACCTAATGAAGAACTTTATGAAAAACTGCTTGACTATGAAAATTTTCTTATCTATGAAGAATCTAAACGAACAACACTAATTAGTACTCCAATTCCTGAAAGAAACAACCAAGAACCTTCAAGAAATAACATAAACTTAAAACAGGCAAGTACTGCCTCACAAGATATCAAACGTTGGAGTTCATTGAAAGGCAAAGACTCATCAAATACCCTGTAGTAGAACTCTTGTCGAAATAGAAACGTCTCTCTTAACATTCCTGAGAACATCTGGAATGCGAACTCCACCACTAGCAACAACTCAAACGTTGTCGATCAGTTTAATCTGTATTCCAGCAACTGATAAACTTTTTGGTAGCAATAATATTCTACTTGGAAGGCCCGTACTTCCATGCTCATGCGAGGACACAATATGTTTGGCTATTTTTATAGATCTTCCCAAGCTTCTTCCACAACTATTACACAAAAAAACAGCTAGGTCGCATACACATCTTTAGAACATGAAAATAAGTAAAATATGGGTTTTCCTGCTTCAGGGCTAATTTTAACTTGAAAATGCATCTGTTCTTACCTCTAAATAAACTGATGCCGTTATTAAGGTCATAATGGCCGCCCGTGAAAAACTTTGGCAAATCAAATCCAAAATCTTGTATCATCGAAAAACCATGAACTATATCACACGAAAATCGTTAAAATGTGATTTTTCATACTTTAGAGTTTGTTTAAAATTTAAAATGCATCTGTTTGCCCCTCCAAAAACAACCTGACTCCATTAATAAGCTCATAACATACATCCATGAAAATTTTTGGCAAATAATGTTCTAGAATCCTATAAGCAAAAATCGATGGAATATAGCATAAAAATATTGTTAAAATTATGTTTCCCTACTTTTGGGCTCGTTTGAACATTAAAATGCTCTCATTTTCCTCTCGGAACCAATTAACTCCACTAATAAGGTCATATTGGACGTCAACGAACATTTTTGGCAAAACAATTTCTGGATTATTGTATCGCAAAAAACTATGGACTATAGCACAGGAAAATCGGTAAGATCCAATTATTCCTTGTTTTGGCTCGTTTGAACTTTAAAATCCACATGTTTGACCCTTGAGACTAAATTACAGCATTAATAATCTTGTATTTGATATCCATAAGAAAATTGGCAACAAAATATCCTAAATTATATCACCAAAAATTTCCGTGGACTATAGGAAACAAAAATCAGTAAAATCTGGTTTCCCTTCTTTTGGCACGGTTGACCATTAAAATCCGTTAGTTTGTCCCTCGTAACCAACTAACGTCATTCATAAGATTATAAAGGACCTCCATGAAAATTTTTTGTAAATGAATTCTGTGTGTCTTATAAAAAATTCAGAGACTACAGTACACAAAATTGTTAAAATTGGGGTTTTCCTGCTTTTGGGCATTTTTGAACTAGAAAATGCGATTGTTTCCCCTTTGAGGGCAACTGAAGCAAATAATATGTTTGTAGTGGACGTTCATGAAATATTTCGGCAAACAAAGTTTTTGAACCCTATCACCAAAAATCAACGGACTATAGCACACGAAAATCCATAAAATGTAATTTTTACATTTTTGTGGCTCGTTTGAACTTGAAAATGCGATTGTTGTCTCTTCGAGAATAATTGACGCCGTTAATTATATCATAATAATGTCCATGAAATTTTTGGCAAAATAATTCTGGAATCCTATCTTCAAAAATCTATGGACAATAGCACAGTAAATGGGTAAAATCTAGTTTTTCCTTCTTTGGAGTTTGTTTGAACCTTTAAATTTGCCTGTTTGCCCCTATAGACCAACTGAATCGATAAGTCAAATTGTAATAGACGTCCATGAATATTTTTAGTAAGAAAATATTTTAAATCCTGTATCACTGAAAATCCATTGATTATAGCAAACTAAAATTGGAAAAAATATGGTTTCATTCTTTAGAGCTTGTTTGAACATTAAAATGCGTCTCTTTTCCCCTCGAGACCAATTAAATTCATTAATAAGGTTATAGAAGATGTACATAAGAAAAATTAAAAAAATATTTAATCCTGTATCACGAAAAATTAGTGGCAGCACACGAATATTGGTAAAATTTGAATTTTCTGCTTTTGGGCTCGTCTAAACTTGATAGTTCGTTCATTCTCCTTTCGATAGTAACTGAAGCCATTAATAAGGTTGTAATGTACGTCCATGAAAAATTTCAATAAGAAACTTATAAAATTCTATCACCAAAAATCCATAGATTATAGCATACAAAAATTGATAAAATCTATGTTTTTCTGCTTTAGCGCTCATTTGAATTTTAAACTATGCCCGTTTGTCCCTCGTGACCAATTGAAGCCATATATATCGTTATAACAGACGTCCATACAAATTCCAATAAAACAATTTCTGAATCCTCTACCACCAAAAATCCATAGACTATATAATAAATGAAAATAGGTAAAATCAGATTTTTCCGACTTTTTTCTCATTTGAAATTTAAAATGCTCCTATTATACTCCATACCAACTGACGCCTTGCAAAAATAATTCAGGAATCTTTTAAAAACAAAAATTCATTGACTATAAGCATAAAAAAATTGGTAAAATCTGGTTTTTCTTACTTCAGGGTATGATTATATTTGAAAAAACATGGTTTTCTCCTCAGAACCAATTGACACCATTAATAATGTCATAGCAGACGTCCATAATAAATTTTGCAATATTTTCTTCGAATCTTATCAATTTAAACCTATTGATTATAACACTTGAAAATAGGCAAAATATGGTTTTTCCAACTTTAGAGGGCTCATTTAAACTTTAAATTCAGCATAGTTTTTACCCTCAAGCCCAATGACACCAATTATAAGGCATAACCAGACGTCCATTGAAAAATTTTGCAAAACAATTTCAAATCCTATCAACTAAAAATCCATCTAAAACATATTAAAAGTGGAAAGGGTTTCCAAACCTTTCTTACTAATAAGAAGAAAGGAGTGTTCATCCACTTGATTGTAAGGAGAGGGGTAAGCCAATATCAACTCCTAAGAAGATGTTCGATTAAATAATTACATTATACAATTTCCCTCCAGCAGTAGAGGATGTTTGATTCCCCGTATACGCGATATGACTAAAAGACTGATTCAACGAGATATGTCTTGCCTGGATTATGATTGACCTATGTAATGTTTTGGAAAGGGGGTGTTCTTCTTTTGTAAAAAAAAACTCACAATACTGATTAATATATCTTATTAACCGCAAGCATAAGTAAGATCTTTTCATAATTGGTTAGTCTCCACCAAAGGGCTTCTCGCTTTTCATGAATGTATCTCCTTCTCTTCTTATGTGATTTTTACCTGCCTTTTACTCTGCTTGCCTAAGGCATCAGAGCCTCAGCTAATGCATCGGTTTACCGAAATAACTGCACATGAAAATGTATAAATGTGATTTTTCCTTTTTTGAAGCTCATTTGAACTTTAAATAATAGACACCCATGAAAACTTATATTGAAAATATTTACTGAATCTTTTATTACAAAAGTCCATAAATATAGCTCAAGAAAATTAGTAAAATCTAGTTTTGTTGCGTTGTGACTAGTTTGAACTTTAAAATGCACTCGTTTTCCCCGCAATACCAACTGAAGCAATTATTAAGGTCGTAACAGATGTCCATAAAAAATCTTGGAAATTTACTTGGGTAATCCTATTATAAAAAATATGTGGATGATAGCAACATGAAAATAGGTAAATTATGACTTTTCCCGCTTTGAGGCTTGTTTAAACTTGAAAATGCACATGTTTACCACTCAAGACAAACTGCTCTATAAATTAGGTTGTAATGGGCATCCATGAAAAATTTTTGTAGAAAGAATTCTAGGTCCTGTATCACCAAAACTCCATGGAAGAACAAAAAAATCAATAAAAAATGGTTTTTCCTCGTCTGAGCTCGTTTGAACTTGAAAATGTGCTCGTTTGCCTAAGGGGAGAAAGTCACACCATTAATAAGGTCATTATAGACGTCGATGAAAAAAAATTTCAAAAACAATTTCGGAATCATATATCACCAAAAAAATATTGATGCACATGAAAATTGATAAAATATGGTTATTACTACTTTGGGGATGGTTTGAACTTGAAAAAACGTTCGTTTTATCCTCGAGATCAATTGACACCATTATTAAGGTCGTAAAGGATGTCCATTTAATAATTTTATAAAAAAATAAGGTATCCTATCACCAAAAATTCATTGACTAGCGTACAAAATTTGATAAAACTAAGTTTTCCTTCTTCTGAGTTCCTTTGATATTGAAAATTTGTCAGTTTGTCCCTTAGGACGAAGTGACGCCATTAATAACACCATAATAGACCTCCATGAAAAGTTTCAGCCAACAACAATCAAGATTTTATCATCAAAAAAACATGAATTATAACACACGAAAATTAATAAAATTTGGTTTTTCCTACTTTGTGGATCGTTTAAACTTGAAAATGGCTTGTTTTACTCTCGAGACCTACTGAATTCATTAATAAGGCCGTAGTGGATATCCGTAAGAAATTCGGCATTATTTTGGAATTCTATCATAAAATATACATGGACAGTAACACATGAAAAATGAAAAATATCTGATTTTCCTAATTTGTAGCTCGTTTTAAATTGAAAATGTGCATGTTGTCCTCTCGGGATAAACTGCACCATTAATTTGGTTGTAACTAACACTCATGAAAAATTTTGGCAAATATTTTTTTGTAATCCTACATACAAAAAATTCATGGAGTAAAGCAAGCGAAAATTGGTTAAAAGTATTTTTTCCTGGTTTGGGCGCTTGTTTGAACATTAAAATACACATGTTTTCCCCTCGGGACCAAGTGACACCATTAATAAGGTCATTATGGACGTCCATAAAAAGGTTCAGCAAAAGCTTTCATAATGCTTTATCATCAAAAGTCTAGGCTGTGAGCTAGTAATACATTATATTGGTATGGTGTCCGGGTTGTTGGTTTTTCTACTTTGGGGATTGTTTGAATTTTGAAAAGCGCTTGTTTGCCGCTCGTGACAAACTAACGCGATTAATAAGATCGTAACAGATGACCATGAAAAAATTTAATAAAAAAATTCTTGAATACTTTCACAAAAAAATTATGCAATTAAACACAAAAACCGGTAAAATATGGGTTTTCGTTCATTACAGATCGTTTGAACTTGAAAATACATATGTTTTTTCCTCTAACAAAGTGACATTATCAATAGGGTCGTAAATTTCAGTTTTCCCAGACCTAGGGCAAAGATGACGACACCATCCACAGTCTGTAGGTGGGACCTTACTAAATCGCACACAACAATTTGGGCTTCTAAGCTAATTCCTTTGGCCCATCTTCTAAACCCTATTACAAAATTATTTTTTAAGGTAATAAGTAATATTTTGTTACAATAGTCCCAAATTAGGTTTGGTTTCCAATCTCACAATTTATAAGTATATAAATATTGTCGGTCCTATTATTTCAAACTTAAATTTCTATATTATACATACCCTTAAACTATCTCGAGGTCCGTCTACCCTCTTAAAATAATTGTCAAAAATGTACTTCTTATTGTGTTTGATCTATTAATTACACTTGTCAACTCAATATTGTATTATCAAACTATATGAATCATTTTAGTATTAAAAAATTATTCATGATAATTCGCCAAAGTTTTCTTTATTTATGAAATTTTGATGCAGTTGTAAAGTTATTGATACATTGTACAAGTTCCTTTAACATATTTGGTATATAAAATTGGAGAAAAGCTACAATTACACAACATAACAAACTGGACAAAAATAACTGAGGGATTTAAATTATAGGTTAGAAGTGTAAATAAAAATAACTAAATTCAACAAAGGGATATATTGACATTTAGATACTTTAAGGATATGATAATGTTGTGAAAATTCCAAGGGAGATTAATTATTCCTTATTCCTAATTTTATCTTGTAGCGGCTTAGTAGTACACAGAGTTACTACGTACGTACTATCCAAAAAGAATTTAAAGGAATGAACAGGTGGTAGCTGACTCACCCCGTACACATATCTTTTGTCAAAATGATGTAATAAGAACAAATATGGATCTCAACTAGAGTGTACAAATAGAAACAATACTAATTTAAATTTTACACTGCACAGGATCCATTCGGGAGAACCACTGCCTAAAAAAGAAAGATAATAAATAAATTTCCACTTTGAGATATGTTATTGGAGATGACGAATCTATTAAAGGAAGAATATTAATAATAGTGAAAAGATATGTTATCCTTAATTATTGATATAGAAAAAAAATTAATTTCAATATTATAAATGTCATATTTAAGACAAAAAATTAAATAAAAATTTGGTCAACGGATATTTTTCATTAGTTATAATGTTTTTTAAATCATTCTTACTAATTAACTTTGTATTTGGTCACACTAAGATCCACAAAATGAAACAAATATGGAAAAAATTTACAATATGCTAGTCTTTCATACATATTTTTCAAATCTTGAAACAAAGTACAAAAGGAAATTGCCTCCGATGTGTGTATATAAGCACATCGATACATTACTTTGCCATACAAATTCATACTCTATATTCACATTTCACAACGACTATTATTTTCCTTCCCCCACCCCTTCATATAAAATCTCCTTTCTTCTCTCCAGTATTTTTGGTTTATAAATCCTTATTTGTAACATATGGATGGTAATCTTCATCAACAACAATTTAAAGATAATCAACAACAACATAACATACCCGGTATATTCACAAGTGAATTATAAGAGTGGTGGTATGTATGAATCCGTAGCATAACCTTGTGAAGGGTGTGAATATTAATACAAATGGTGGAGATAAGTCTTTCGGAAAATGGAGTCATGTACAACCAACTGATTCCTTGATGATTCAAGATCAACATCAATTTAAGAGTCATCAAGATGTAAATACTGACACAAGTAGTGGAGATAAGTTGTTTGCACAATGGACTGTTGTAAAGCCAAGCGATTTCTTGATGAATCATAACCAACATCAGTTTATGAATAATAAAGGTGTTAATATAGATACTTGTGGCGGAGGTAGTTTTTTTTGCTCAGCAAAGTGTTGTAAAGCCATGTGATTTCTCAATGGTTAAATATTGGCAGCATAACCAACGTCAATTTTTTAGTCATTAAGAAGTGTATAATAATTCAATTAGTGCACATGCGTTATTCCCACAACAGAATAATGTATATCCAACCAATGACTTCAATCAACATCAATATATGAGTCATCAAGGTGGTCATACTGATATATCTAGTTTAGATGAGTTATTTGCATAGTGGAGTGCATTCATTCAAGATCAACCTTATGATCAACATCATCTGATGCTTCATAAAGGTGTTAATATTAATACAACTAATGTGCATGAGTTATTTCCACCACAGAATGATATAGAGACAATGGATGCCTTGATGATTCAGGAACAACATTATGATCAACATCAGCTTATGAGGCATGAAGGTGTTAAAACTAACACAAATGGTGGAGATAGGTTGTTTACACAACAAAGTGTTGTAGAGACATGTTATTTATCGATGACCCATGGTAGTGCACAAGAATTATTACCACAACAGAATGATATAGAATATAATTATTGAATCTATAATTACAAAAGTCCATGGAATATAGCTCAAGAAAATAAATAAAATCTAGTTTTCTTGCATTGCGATTTGTTTGAACTGTAAAATACACATGTTTTCCCCTCAAGACAATTTGAAACAATTATTTATGTCGTAACAGATGTTCGTAAAAAATGTTGAATTTTTTTTTGGTAATCCTATCATAAAAAAGACATGGATTATAGCTCATGAAAATTGGTAAAATATGAGTTTTCCCACTTTGGGGCTTGTTTAAACTTGAAAATGTGCATGTTTGTCTTTTTGGATAACTGCTCTATAAATTAGGTTGTAATGGGCGTCCATAAAAAATTTTGGCATAAAAAATTCTAAAATCCTACATCACGAAAAATCCATGGAATATAGAACACAAAAATCAATAAAATATGATTTTTCCTCGTTGGAGCTCGTTTGAACTTTGAAATGCGCTCGCTTGCCTATGGGGAACAAGTGACACCATTAATAAGGTCGTTACAAACGTGCATGAAAAATTTTGGCAAAAAAAATTTCGGAATCATATGTCACCAAAAATTTGACGCACATGAATATCGATAAAATCTTGTTATTCCTACTTAGGGATTTTTTACACTTGAAAATACGTTCGTTTTATCCTCGAGACAAACTGACACCATTAATAAAGTCGTAACGGACGTCCATTTAAAAATTTTGCAATAAAATCAAGAATCCTATCACAAAAAATTCATCGATTAGCATATGAAAATTGATAAAATCTAGGTTTTCTTTCTTAGGGGTTTCTTTGATATTGAAAATGTGTCATCTTTCCCCTTAGGATGGAGTGACTCCATTAAGAACACCATAATATACCTACATGAAAAGTTTTAGCCAAAAACAATTCAAGCTTTTATCACAAAAAATCCATTGATTATAGCACAAGAAAATCGGCAAAAATCTATGGTTTTTCCTACTTTTTTAGATCTTTTGAACTTGAAAATGCTTGGTTTCCTATAGTGACCAATTGAATCCGTTAATAATGTCGTAACGGATATCCGTGCAAAAATTCAGCAATTTTTTTGGAATTCTGTCATAATAAAATCTATGGACAATAATAACACACGAAAATTGAAAAAATCTGATTTTCCTCTTTTCGGGCTCGTTTTAAATTGAAAATGTGCATGTTGTCCTCTCGGGATAAACTACACCATTAATTAGGATGTAATTGACAGTCATGAAAAATTTTGGCAAAAAAATTCTCGTAATCGTGCACAAAAAAAAATCCATATAGTATATAGCAATGAAAATCGGTAAAAACTAGTTTTTCCTGCTCTGGAGCTCGTTTGAACATTAAAATACATATCTTTTCCCATCGGGACCAAGTGAAACCATTAATAAGGACATAATGGACATCAATAAAAAACTTTTGAAAAGATTTCATAATCCCTTATCATCAAAATTTTCTGGACTATAATACAAGATAATTGGTAAAATTTGTTTTTTCCCGCTTTGGATATTGTTTAAATTTTAAAACGCGCTTGTTTGCCACTCGTGACAAACTAACGCCATTAATAAGATAGTAACTGATGTCCATGAAATTTTTTTGGAATGGTTTCATCAAAAAATTATGAAATTAAACACAAAGTTGGTAAAATATGGGTTTTCCTTCTTTATGACTTGTTTGAACTTGAATATGCATATGTTTTTCCCTCGCAATAAACTGATGTTATCAATAAGGTCATAATAGACGTCCTTGAAAATTTTTGCTAATAAAATTCAGGAATAAAAAATCTCGGAATCCCATCACCAAAGCTTCATGGACTATAACACATAAAAATCAATAAAATCTAGATTTTCTTTCTTTGAGGATCGTTTAAACTTGTTTTCCTCCTCAGACCAACTGACGCCATTAATTAGGTTGTAACGGACGTCTATGAAATATTTCAGAGAAAATAATTCTAAAATCTTGTATGTCAAAAAATCCATGTACTATAGCGCACGAAAATCGTTAATTTCTTGTTATTCTTTCTTTGGGGCTCATTGAACTTGAAAATGCACCAACTTGCCCCTTTAGACTAACAAACTGAGGCAACTCGTATTCAAAAAGCCAAGAAAATTTAAGTTTTCTCAGACCTAGTGAAAAGACCAACATCACCATCCACAGTCTGTAGGTGGGACGACGGTCCGTCAAAGTTTTATAATGCCCTAATACCTAGCTAAATTGCACACAACAATTTGGGATTCTCAGCTAATTCCTTGGACCCATATTCTAAACCTTTTAACAAGATTATTTTTTAAGGTAATAAGCAATATTTTGTCACAATAGTCCCAAATAAAGTTTGGATTCCAATCACACAATTAATAAGTATATAAATATTGTCGGTCCTATTATTTTTTAAATTAATTTTTCTATATTATATATACCCCTAAACATATTTGATACATTTTACAAGTTCCTTCAACACATTTGGTATATAAAACTGGAGCAAACTACAATTAGACAACAAAGCAAATTGGACAAAAATAATTCAGGCATTTAAATTTTATGGATACTTAAGTTTAGTGAGTAACAACACCCTCATATAGATTAGAACTGTAAATATAAATAAAACTTAAATGCCAAGGGATAATATGAAATTTAAATATTATAAAGGTATAATGAATAACTTTATGAAAATTCAAGGGGGATTATTATGTCTTATTCCTACTTTTATTTTGTAGTTGCGTAGTAGTACCCACAGTTACTACGTACGTACAATCCAAAAAGCATTTAACGGAATGAATAAGTGGTGTCTGACTCACCCCGTACACATATCTTTGGTCAACATGACGTAATAAGAACAAATATGGATATCAACTAGAAAGTAGAAATACAAACAAGACTAATTGAATTTTACACTGCACATGATCCATTTGGGTGAACCGCTTCCTAATAAAGAACGATAATAAATAAATTTCCACTTTGAAATATCTTATTGGAGAAGACTAATACATTAAAGGAAAAATATTAATGATAGTAAAAAGATTTGTTATCTTTTATTATTGATATAGATAAAAAAATTAACTTCAATATCATAAATGTCATAATTAAGACAAAAAATTAAATAAAAATTCGGCTAATAGATATTTTTTCTTTGTTATAAGGTTTTTAAAATCATTCTTACTAATTAACTTTGTATTTGGTCAAACTAAGATTCATAAAATGAAACAAAATGGATTTTTTTTTACAATATGATAGTCTTTCATATATCTTTTTCAAATCTTGAAACAAAGTACAAATGGGTAGCGCCACCGATGTTTGCATATAAGCACATAGATACATTACTTTTCCACACAAACTCATATTCTATATTCACATTGCATATCGATTATTATTTTCCTTCCCCTGTCCCATCAAATAAAATCCCCTTTCTTCTCACAAGTATTTTTGGTTTGTAAATCTTATTTTTAACATATGGAGGGTCATCTTCATTAAAACCAATTTAAAGATAATCAACAACAACATAACATACCCGGTATATTTTCACAAGTGAATTATACGACTGGAGGTATGTATCCATCCGTAGCACAACCTTGTGAAGGTGTGAATATTAATACAAATGGTGGAGGTAAGTTGTTCGGAAAATGGAGTCTTGTACAACTAACTGATTCCTTGATGATTCAAGATCAACATCAATTTAAAAGTAATCAAGATGTGAATACTAATATAGGTGGTGGAGATAAGTTATTTGCACAATGGACTGTTGTAAAGCCAAATGATTCCTTGATGAATCATAACCAACATCAGTTTATGAATAATCAAGGTGTTAATATAGATACTGGTGGCGGAGATAGGTCGTTTGCACAGCAAAGTGTTGTAGAGCCATGTGATTTCACGATGGCTCAATATGGGCAGAATAACAACCATCTATTTTTGAGTCATCAAGATGTTAATATTAATTCAAGTTGTGCACATGAGTTATTTCCACAACTGAATGATGTATATCCAACGGATGACTTGAATCAACATCAATATATGAGTCATCAAGGTGGTCATACTGATATATCTAGTTTAGAAGAGTTAATTGCACAGTGGAGTGCATTCATTCAAGATCAACATTATGATCAACATCAGCTGATGATTCATCAAGCTGTTCATATTAATACAAGTAATGAACATGAGTTATTTCCACAACACAATGATATAGAGCTAATTGATGCGTTGTTGATTCAGGAACAACATTATGATCTATATCAGCTTTTGACTCATCAAGGTGTTAAACTAACACAAATGGTGGAGATATGTTGTTTCCACAACAAAGTGTTCTAGAGCCAAGTTATTTATCAATTACCCAAGTTAGTGCACAAGAGTTATTACCACAACAGAATGATACAGAACCATCAGATGCGTGGATAAAACAGGATCAACATCATGATCAACATCAATTTATGAGTTATCAAGGTGTTAATTCTGATACATATAGTGGAGATGATAGTTTTCTTTTTCGGAATTTCAGTATAGAAGAGTTCAAGGATTAGGGGCTATTGAGGGAGATCAACTATTTTCATGTAGACCTAATTGGGCTACAGATTGTTATGGGAGAGCATATCCACAAAATGACACTCATTATGGAAAAGGCAGAATAACAAGATTTGGCTAGAATTATGCTCAGCATTTAAGTATTACTAATTCGTAATGATTAACTTCAAATATTATTATCATGTTAAGGGACAATTTAGTACATAAGTTTAAATGAATCATTTAATAAAAAATACAATTAGTAAATATAATATTATTTCTGAATGTAGTTTCCAGCTTTTTTTTAAATTTCTTACATTCATTGTAAAAGAAATATAACGTGATTTTATCTTCTTGTACAACAATGATTATTTGTTGTAACCCGTTAGCACTCATTATTGTATAAACACTTATATTTATTCTTCATCAGTTTTTGAATAATTCAAAATACTTCTCATTCCAATTCTATGTGTATAAGTTGTTTTCTTGTATCAGGGCTATTAAACCTCAAACGAGTATGATCCCAATTTTTTGCCCTTTATTCCTAACTGCTGCCACACGCATAATTGGCACCCAATGCCACTGTTGTTAGTGCAGATACCACAACCACTAACATTGTCATCGTGCAATTCAACCCTGTCTTTCAATTACCCATATAACTTGACGGCAGCCATAACCTCACCACCTTGAAGGCATAGGTGTCGTTGCTTATGCACGGACATAACCTTCTCAGTCATATTGCTGGCACAACTGTTGCATGCTCCTCCAATCTCACTTACAGGAAACAATGAAACCACTCTCAATCCCCTTATATGAATTGGTTTCGACAAAATCAGCTTGTCCGATATATTATCTTAGCTTCAGTGGGACCTACACTTGCATCAACTATTGCAACAGTCACATTGGCACACAAACCTTGGGAATCCATGCACACTACCTTTGCCAATAAATCACATACAAGAATTATCTGTTGCCAAGATCAACTATCTCATATTACCAAAGATTATTGGCCTTATAGAACATTCAATTGCTTAGGATAGAATTACCAAAAAAATATTCAACATTTTTTACGGACATCTGTTACGACATAAATAATTGCTTCAAATTGTCTTGAGGGGATAACATGTGCATTTTAAAGTTCAAACAAATCGCAATGCAAGAAAACTAGATTTTTTTGATTTTCTTAAGCTATATTCCATGGACTTTTGTAATAATAGATTAAGTAATAATAGGTCATATTGGATGTTTATGAAACTTTTCGGCAAAATAATTTCCGAATTATATTGTATCACAAAAAATGTATGAACTATAGCACACGAAAATCGATAAGATCCAATTATCCCTGGTTTGGGGCTCGTTTGAAGTTAAAAATTCACATATTTGCCCCTCGAGACTAGATTACGCCATTTATAAGCCTTTATTGGATGTCAATAAGAGAATTGGCAACAAAATATCCAAAATTATATCACGAAATATTTCCATGGACTACAGGACATAAAAATCGGTAAAATTTGGTTTCCCTGCTTTAGGCAAGGTTGAACTTTAAAATGCGTTATTTTATCCATCAAAACCAACAAACATCGTTAATAAGGTTGTAACGGATGTCCATGAAAATTTTGGTAAATGAATTTCTGCCTGTCTCATTAAAAATCCATGCACAATAGTACATGAAAATTGTTTAACTTGGGGTTTTCCTGCTTTGGGGCTCGTTTGAACTAATGCGATCATTTCACCCTTGAGCCAACTGCATCCATTAATAAGTTTGTAGCGGACGTTCATGAAATATTTTGGCAATTAAAAGTTTTGGAATCCTATAACCAAAAATCAACGGACTATAGCACTCGAAAATCAAAAAAATCTATTTTTTCCTGTTTTGTGGCTCATTTGAACTTGAAAATGCAATTGTTGTCTCTACGGGATTAATTGACGCCATTGATTATGTAAAAAAACGTCCATGAAACTTTTGACAAAATAATTTTGGAATCTTATTTCCAAAAATCCATGGACAATAGATCACGTAAATGGGTAAAATCCAGTTTTTCCTACTTTGGAGTTTGTTTGAGCCTTTAAATCGCCTGTTTTCCCCTCCAGACAAACTGAATCCATCAGTCAAATTGTAATAGACGTCCATGAATAATTTTAGTAAGAAAAAGATTGAAATCCTGTATCACCGAATATCCATGTATTATATAGCACACTAAAATTGGTAAAATCTTGTTTTCGTGGTTTAGAGCTTGTTTGGACATTAAAATGTGTCTCTTTTCCCCTCGAAACGAATTAAAGTCATTAATAAGGTTATAACGGATGTACATAAAAAAATTATCAAAGAAAATATGGAATCCAGTATCACCAAAAATTAATGGCAGCACATGAAAATTGATAAAATCTGGATATTCTGCTTTAGGGCTCGTTTAAACTTGAAAATGCACTCATTTTTCCCTCAATACTAACTGAAGTTTCTAATAAGATCGTAAAGTGAAAATCTCAATAAGAAAATTATTGAATTCTATCACCAAAAATCCATATATTATAGAACATGAAAATTATTACAATCTATGTTTTTCTGCTTTGGGGCTCATTTGAATTTAAAAATGTGCACATTTGTCCCTCGTGACCAATTGAAGCCATATATAATGTTATAATGGAAGCCCTCATGGTCGTACCAGACGTCTATAGAAATGTTTGGCAAAAATAATTCACAAATCTTGTATCAAAAAAAATTCAATAATTATAAGCATAAAAAATTTGGTAAAATTTGGTTTTTCTTACTTCAGGGTTCGTTTGCAATTGAAAACGCATGGATTTCTCCTCAGAACCAATTCACGTCATTTAATAATTTCATAACAAACGTCCATAAAGAAATTTGGCAAATATTTTTTGGGAATCCTATCACCTTAAATCCATTGACTATAGCACAAGAAAATCGGTAAAATCTGGTTTTTTCTACTTTAGGGATCATTTGAACTTAAAAATTCGATTGTTTTCCCCTTTTGATCAAGTGATACCGTTTATAAGGTCATAACAGACGTCCATAAAAAATTTCAACAAAAAATTTAAAAATCCATCAACTTATTAAAAGGGGAAAGGGTTCCAAACATATCTGACTAATAAGAAAAAAAGGGCATTTAACAACTCACAATTAAGTAGATGGGTACAGCCAAATCTTACTCCTAAGAAATGTTGGGAATGGGCGAGGAGGAGGGATAAGTACGATTATAGGCATTTTCGGGGGGAGACCACGCTGGGAGCCACATCATATGAGGTTAATTTCCCTTATACAGTAACCTATGACAAACAAAAATGATTGCAAACGACATTTTCTTTGCCTGCATTGAGATTGAACTATGTTAATGTTTTGAAAAGGGGATTTTCTCCATTTGTAACATATAAACTCACGATATAGACTAAGATTTGTTCTTAACCGCAAGCATAAGTAAGCTTCTCGCTTTTCATGAATGTATCTCCCCCTCTTCTTATGTGATTTTTACTTGCCTTTTACTCTGTTGCCGATGGCTCCATATGAGCCCTTACTTTTTAGGAGGGTCCACATGGCATGGGAGCCTCAGCTCATACATCGGTTTACCGAAATAACTGCGCATGAGAATTAGTAAAATGTAATTTTTTCCTTTATTGGAGCTTGATTTGAACTTGAAAATGCATATGTTTTCCTCAGGACCAACTGATGGCATTATTAAGGATGTAACAAACGCCCATAAAAACCTACGACAATAATAATTACTGAATTTTTATTACAAAAATCCATGGACTTTGCAAAAAATAAAAGTAAAATCTAGTTTTCCTGCATTGCGACCTGTTTGAACTTGAAAATGCACTCATTCGTTTTTCCCTCAAGACCAACCGTAGAAATTATTAAGTTCGTATCAGGTGTCAATAAAAAGTTTGGGCAAATTTTTTTTGGTAATCTTATCATAAAAAATACATGGATAAAAATTGGTAAAATATGGAGTTTCCCGCTTTTGGACTTTTTTAAACTTGAAAATGTGCATGTTTGTCACTCGCGATAAATTGAGCTATAAATTAGGATGTAATGGGCGTCCATGAAAATTTTTGGTAGAAATAATTCTAGAATTGTATATCACCAAAAATCCATGGAATATAGCACACGAAAATCTGTAAAAACTTGTTTTTCCTCAAAGGAGCTTGTTTGAACATGGAAATGCGCTCGTTTGCCCATTGGAAACAAGTAACGCCATTAATAAGGTCGTTATAGAAATCCTTGAAAAACTTTGGGGAAAATATTTTGGAATCCTATATCACCATAAATTTATTGACGCATATGAAAATCGCTAAAATCTGGTTATTCATACTTTGGAGATCTTTTGAGCTAGAAAATACATTCGTTTTACCCTTGAGACCAATTGACACCATTAACAAGGTCGTAAAGGGCGTCCATTTATAAATTTTGCAAAAAAAAAATTAAGGAATCCTATCACAAAAAATCCATGGACTAGCATATGAAAATCGATAATATTTAGGTTTTCCTTCACATCATGGGCTCCTCTCTGGTGCTTTGACTAGATTGATCATGGAGTACTCATAGTTCGAGGAAACTCCCTATTCGATTTCGGGGGCTACATAATATGTAGCGTGACTTTAAGCCACATTATTGGTGGTGTCGACGGAAATCGGGACATAGTAGATTTTTGTATCCCAGGTGTCTGAATTTCAGCAACTGAAGTATGAACACCAAACGCCTGTAGGATGTGACCAGAGGATGCCTATACCTGAGTGGGAAGTTGGACGTATTGCTATGGATTTTGTGGTAGGTGAGTGCCATTACTTTGGGTAGTTTGATGCTATAAGGGTCCAATGTGGATCGACTGACTAAGTCTGCACACTTTGTACTAGTTGCAGAACGACCTAAATTCAGAGAATTAAAAAAATCTATATTCGGGAGATAATTTCATTTGCCATGGAGGGTCCTATTTCTATTATTTTAGATCGTGGCCTCAATTTACCTCTCATTTCTGGCGGTCTATAATGCAGAAAGAGTTTTGGAACTCGGGTGGAGCTTAGTAAGCCTTTCCACCCTCAGACTGATGGTCAGTCTGAGCGGACTCTTCCTGGTTTCTTGAGGACATTTGCGAGCATGTGTGCGATTGACTTTGGTGTGTCCCACTGGGATCAGTTCTTGCCATTAGCGGCATTTGCTTACAACTAGAGTTACATTTCGAGCATCGAGAATGGCACCATTTAGGCTCTGTATGGTCGTGAGTTTCGATCTCCCAATTGGTTTGTTTTGATGCATTTGCGGTTAGACCATGGGGTACAGAATTTTGATGGGATTCCTTTGGAACAAAGGTCCAGTTGATCCAAGATAGACTTCTCATGGCTCAAAGCAGGCAAAAGAGTGTCGCAGCTAGGAAGGTTTGTGGATGTGGAGTTTATGGTTGGAGGAGGGTTTTACCTTAATGTTCAATTCACCCATGAAGGTGTGATGAGATTTGGAAAGAGGTACAAGTTAGTCCAAGGTACTTGGTCCTTTCTAGGTTTTGGAGGTATTGGTTGAGGTGGAATATCAGTTGGGCTTTGCCATCTGGGTTTGTCATGTGTTCATCCTGTATTTCATATTTCAATGCTTAAGAAGTTATCATCAGGGTGGTGATCCATGTGACTTCAATGGGATTTCAGTGTAGCTTGATCAGAATTTGACTGTTTGGAGGAATAGCCGATCACCATCTTGGATTCAGGCAAATTCTGAAGCTAAAGGTCCACTGAGATTGCTTCATTAAAGGTTCAGTTGAAGCATCGTCCAGTGGAGGAGGCTACATGGGAGACTCGTTCAGACATGAGGAGTAAATATCCTCATCTGTTGAGCGTTCAGGTTAGCTCTTTCTTTTCTTTTTCCGTTCGAGGACGAACGTTTGTTGATGGGGAGGTGATGTAAACGACCCACTAGGGTCGTTTTGAGAATTAGGACTATTTTGCTCTTTCTAAAAAGTAAAGGGGGGTATTTTTAACTATTGATAACTCGTACAATACGTGTTGATGAACTTTTATTATATAAGTAGAAGATATAGAATTATTGGGGTTTCAACGGTTAACAAACTCTTGTTCAGAAAATAAAAGGGGTGAGGCAGAAACTTACCGTAAGCGAACGAACGAGGGAAAACCCAATAAAAATTGCTCAGGTAAACGCAAGAAATTTTCATTCCTTTCTCAGTTCTGCATATTAATAAGGTTGTCAAGGGCATTAGATTGTTGTTATTATTATATTTCTTAATTCTTAGGTTATTTAAAGGGTGGTTTTTTTTTTCATTGGGTAGATGGTGTGTATAAGTGAGTTGAGAATTTATTTATTATCACGGATTGGGATTTCTAGGACTTAGTGTGATTATTAAGGTGATATTCTAATAAACTTACTAATGCTAATGTTATCCATGTAGTAATTATAATAAAGTTGAAATTGAAAATAGACGTAAGTGATGTGAAATTTGGGAAATATAATCTCAAAATTTTTCATCATCCCTTATAATTTTCTTTTTGCATAAGAATGATGGGGGTAAAGGCTTGAGCCAACGTTTGGCAAATGATTTCCAGTGATATGGCATTTGGACAAAACAATTGGGAAATTGTCACTTGTTGCCGAATGACAGATTAGGAGTAAAATTGAAGGCTCTTGCGACTGATTTTCGTGGCATCATTAGGGTGGAATTATCTTATTTTTTTTATTTACAAATTAATTTACTAGTTTTTTTATATAATTGAGGATAGGTTAACTGAATTATTGGATAGATATTATATGTTCTACATTGAAATTTAGTGTATTTTAAGAAATTAAGGTTAATTCTTGGCTTGAAATTTGACAATTGGCATATAAATTATAATCAAGATTTGGCGTTTGGTTGAAAATATGAGTGAGTTTAGCGTCTATGTAGACATCAATACTTTGACTGTCCAAAAAAGTGTCTTACTTACGAATATTGTAAAATTAGGAGGTAGATTGGGAACGTTCTAAAGCAACCTTGCGAACAGAACGGAAAAATCTAAAATATTCGTGGCACAAGTTCGGCATCATAAGTATGTTAGACTGTTAGACTTATGAAGGACGTTTTTCCTAATTAAAACTAAAATAAAAGTAGACACAGTGTAAGGGGGAATATGGTGGTCTCGTATCAATTTGGGGTGTGCCGGCCTGGTACACATCCGTGTTTAAAAAACGGAAATTACCGATTTAGAATTTTTTGGATGGAAATTTGAGAAGGCCAAAGCATATGGGCAATTACTGATATATTATTGACTTGAATTCCATGGTGTGATTGTGTTTTTATTTATTTTCGCAACCCGTATAGTGTGATAATTGATGTGGTTATGTATTATATTCAATTGATTGATTGAGGATGCATCATCATCCCCTCTATTGAAACAATATTGTGCACATCATAGAGATGAGACTAAGTATAAGTTCGGGTAACGGGAGATCGGTCCCGTGCTGGAGTGGTGAGATGTTTAAGATGTGGGAGGGTGGGGGGGGGGGGGGATTTGGCACGTGGATACCGTCCTTGCGAAAATTGTTTGGATATTCTATGAGTGTTTGAGACGTCCGCAACAGACACGTGGAGATCGTCCGTGTCGGTATAATGGACCGGGCCGGTCGCGAGTCCCCCATGGGGTCAATGAACTCTCGATTATTTTCCGATTGAGTATCATGTCTAGACGGTTGATGTGTATCTCTGGGTCCTTCTGCGACAATTCCATTATAATGTGTTATAGCATTGCCTTACATCGCTCATTTATTTGATGATTATGTGTTTTTTGGGTGTTTGGAAACTACTTTTGCTGTTTGATACCTTCATTGATGAAAACCTAAAATTAGTGAGTGTATCTATACATCTAATCATATATATACTATATATTATTTAATTTACGAATTTATTTTTTTGTATACTTTATCCCCGTCACTACTTCTTTGTTGTCGGTCAATGAGACCTACTGGTACACGTGTTCGTATCTCATACTACTCTTGTTGCACTCTTTGGTGGTGCAGTTCCGATTCCTAGTAAGAGCACATGCTCCGTGGAGCACTTGAGGTCCGGCCTTGAAGTTCTTGGAGTTGTGGTGAGCTGCTTGGCTATTTCCGTGGCCCACACCTCCCTCTATCTTTACTATTCTGTTATTCAGTATTCAGACAGGATATACCTTAAGTTAGATTTGTCATGTTAGTTTTCAGACTTGCATCGTATTCTAGAAGCTTCTGTACTATATGACACCCAATTCTTTGTAACATTTTTTTTTTTCTTTTTTTTCTCAGTTTGTCGCTTTCCGCAATTTGTACTTATAAGGAACTCTTGTTGGAATTTGACAAGTTATTGGCCTTTCCGTATTAGTTAGTTTAAGTTTGTTTAAATATGTTCGTGGCATACCTATTAGTGGGGAACTTAGGTGCCATCAGACGACTCTGATTTTTTGGGTCATGACAAATTTGGTATCATGCCCTAGGTTCATCGGTCTAAGAGAACTACAAGAGCAATGTCTAGTAAAGTCTTTGCGGATCGGTATGAATACGTCCTGGCCTATCTTCCCGATATTCTAGGACATTTAGGAAATATTCTTTCTTTTATTCATTATCGTGCACAACATTGACCGTGTAGAAATTGTAATCTTGAGTATCCTCACTCTTCTTTAGAAGGCGAGGAATCGTACATCGGCAGTGGTGGTCATGGATCCTATTCCTGCACCTGCTTTTGTGAACACTTCCGAGTTAGATGTAGGAGACGCTCTCGAGGTCGGGGTAAGGGGGCCGTGTTGCAACACCCTATGATGTTCAAGTCCAGTAGCTACCAAGGGTCTGGATAGTACCCTCACCAGGTCCTGATTCAGAGGGTTATTCATGGGGATGTGTCAGATCGTTTCGAGGGGGGATGGGCCCAGCTCAAGCTCCACACCAGGTACTATTGTCCCCCCGTGCTTCAAGATACCTTGGCTCGTATGTTAGGGATCCTAGAGGGGATGGCCCATTCGGATCTTTGCCTGTTCACTTCTGATGGCTCACATACCCGTGTTATAGGTCAACTCCAGATCATGATAGTTTCTCTCCCATTCTCAGACTCCCAAGACTCAGCCATCTGGCCGTGGTCGCTCCTCGTTTGGATAGCATGGAGTTTCCTATATGGACAATCACATTTGTTGCACAGCCTTCTTCTAAGGACTATTGATGACAAAAGATGTTTGGGAGGTTCAGACTAATGAATCCTCCTACTTATCTGGTTGACGTTAGCAAAGGATGCCATTTAATGAGTTTTACGATTAGTTGTCATGAGAGGTTGCATAATCTTTGATTAGTGGAGTCTCATGGATTGAACGACACAATAGGCGTGTTTCAAGATGACTGGCTCTACTAAACTGGTGGAGGGATTATATTAGTCGTAGGCCAGACTGGATCTCAGCCACTATCCTGGACTGAGTTTACCTCTGTATTTCTAATCCCAATTTTTCCCCAAACGCATGAGAGGGGAGCACAAGACGGCGAGTTTGAGGGTTTGCAGCAAATGGTATTCCAATTGCAGAGTATGAGGTAATTTCATGGCCTTGCTAGCATGCCTCGATGATACTTCCCACATAGGCTGAGAGAGTGAGAGGTTTGTTAGTAGGAAACTGATTATTCCAATTCGTACTAGGAGTTTCATTAGGGTGGCCGCTTGCTGTGTTCCATTCCAGAAAGTGTAGATGCTGCTAATGCGAGTTGGAAGTGATTCACGTGCAGGGGATTTGAGGAAGCAAGAGGGCAATAGGACCTCGTTATGCGAGTGATTATGGTGGTGCTCCGCCTAGGAGTCGGGTTTACTTGGGCAGAGGTTTATCACACTCAGGCCATCAGACCCATTCATGGCGCTAACCACATCTTCTGAGGCTTTTTCGCCGCGGGCATAATGAACTCTTCGAGCTCGTACTACTTCGCAGGGTTCATCTTCTTCTGACCTGTAGTTCGTGAGGTCATTCTGGTCATTCCGTTTCCTCTCATCAGCCTGCGGCTCGTAGGGGTTTCTTTGAGTGTTGTGACTGGGACACTTTGTGAGAGAATGCCCTAGGACCCAGACGTTTGTGGCTTACATTAGGGTTCTCAAGCTTCGCTTCCATGGCTGCCCAACCTCCAGCTAAGGGGTGGTGCAACAGAAGGTAGAGGTGGGTTCTCATTTCGGGTAGAGGTTTTTCTCCTTCTGGTCGAGTGGTTCGTGGAGGTTCGACAATCTGAATGGAGGTCCGTTCTCACTATTATGCTTTTCCAGGTATGCCGAGGCTGAAGCCCTCAGATCTTTTTATCACAGGGATTATCCGGTTTGTCATAGACCAACGACTTTATTATTTGATCCCCAGGCTCCTACTTATTCTTATGTGTCCACACTATTTTTGCTCCTAGTCTAGATCTATTGTGTGAGTCTCTTGTTTTGCCGATACTACTGTTTTCTACTCCTGTCGGGGATTCTGTAGTTGTAGATCAAGTTTATCATTTATGTATTGTTTACTACTTTTATGGGGTATTGACACTATGCAGATTTAAAGGTCTTAATTGATAGATTTTGATGTGATTCTTTGTATGGATTGGTTATCTTCTTACCACGCAATATTAAATTGTCATGCCAAGACCCATCACTTTAAGCTATGCCTGGAATTCCTATATTAGAATGGAGAGGTTAGCTCTTAGTCATCCTTCTAAGGGTGTGATTCATTCCTAAAGGCCTCGTCAGTTGGTACATATTTAGTGGATGTTTGGCGTATTTTGGGCCCACCTTCGAGATACTAGTATGAGACCGCCTATTTTGAGTCTATTCCATATTGAGGTTGAATTTTCAGAAGTAATTTCCGACCGATTTGCCAAGTCTTCCACCAGATCGTGATATTGATTCTTTGTATTGAATGTGAGCCAAATGGCACTCGGCTATTTTCCATTCCTCCTTAGCGTTATGGCAACGGCTGAATTAACAGAGTTGAAGGAGCAGTTAACACGGATTTGTTGAGCAAAGGTTTTCTTAGACCACGGGTATCTCCTGGTGGGGTGCTCCAGTGTTATTTTGTGAAGAAGAAGATTGGATCTATGCTATGTGGATTGACTACGGCAGTTGAACAATGTAACCATCGAGAATAAGTATCCGATACCGAGAGCCGTCGTATTGAGATTATTTGATCAGTGTACAGGGTGTGCTTCATTTTTCCCCTCCAGAATTGACTTGAGTCTGGCTATCATCAGCTGACGGTAGGTATTGGCGGAGGATATCCTAATGGATTTTCGAACTCGTTTGGTCATTACGAGTTTTTGGTTGATGTCCTTTCCGTAACTGAAATGCCCCAGCAGCTTTAATAGGACTTGAATGAAGGGAGTGTTTTCGACCGTATTTAGATTTCTTTGTTATTGTATTCATAATGAATATATTTGATACACTCACGCCCTAAAGGAACATGAGAATCATTTTGAATATTGTTCTTGGGATTCTCAAGGAGAAGAACTTTTTAATGCAAAGTTTTCCAGAGAGAAAAAGGGGCGAAAGTGTGATTTTGGCTTAGTTTTGGTAGATTCTTGGGACTGTAGTGTCCAGGAGGGTATGCATGGTGGATCCTAAGAAGATGAAGTGTACGGTTAGAGATTTGGCCCGACCTACTTGACTTCAGTATACTGAGATTCAGAGTTTCCTTGGGCCTTGCAAAGTTATTTACTGACGGTGCTTGTTGAGCGGTTTTTCTCTTCCATTGCATCTCCCTTACTAGATTGACAACAAAGGAGTTGACTTTTCAGTGGTCTGTGACGATATGTGAGGTTAGGTTTCCAAAAGCTTCAAGACTTTATTGCTACTGCTCCGATTTTGACCCTACCCTGGAGGAGATGGTTTGTTCTATATTGTGATGCTTTCTCTGGGTTGGGTCTTGGTTTTGTGCGTTAGGCAGAATGGAAAAGGGTGATAGCTTAATGCTTCGGTCAGTTAAAGGTTCATGAGAAAACACCTATTCATGATTAAGAGTTGGGGCGGCGTGGGTGTTGTTGCAAATTAAAGATTTTGGAGGCATTATCGCTTCTATTGTTTTCCCAAGTGCGACGGGGGTGAGGTGTTGAGTTCTGTGTTTTCCGCAGAGAGGCAGGGTGGGGAGGGGGGAGGAGTTAGGGGGGATGGGGGATAAGGGATCATCGTATTCTCCAGTATATCTTCAACAATCAGAGTGATCTAAAATTTGAGGCAGAGGAGATGGTTGGATGTTACTCAAGGGGACTACGATATCGACTATCACTTAACACGCCCCAGGGGGGGTGGGGTGGGGCTCATTAGGATGCGGCTCGAACTTTTGAGATCAGATTCCTTGATGCGGAGGGGTAAGTATGGGTAGCCTAGCCATTTTACAGTTTGTGAGCGTCCCCTAGCTAGGGATGTCCAATCACTGCCATAGCTTTGTTAGGCTTGATATGGTCAGAATCTTGTAAGGTATTGGTTATATGGAGGCTAGGTCATCCCTTGATTGTAGGAGCAGATTCGAGCTCAAACATTTTTATGATGGTTTATTTAATGTAAGATTAGGGACCAAGGTTTAAAAGGAGAAGCAAGGCTGCAATCCTTGATGTGAGGTGTTTTGAGGATTTTAAGGGGTCAATATGTGTTCCTCGTACAGGTGCTTTGACTAGATTGATCATGGAGGAGGCTGCATATTTCGAGTACTCTATTCATCCAGGGGCTACTAAGATGTATCGTTACTTGAATCAACAACAGTTATTGGTGGTGTCGATGAAGGTGACATAGTAGATTTAAGTATCCTAGTTCTGAATTATCAGCAAGGAAGTAAAACACCAAAATCCTGGAGTGTGACTCAGAGGATGCCTTACCTATGGAGTGGGAGCATATTTCTATGTATTTTTGTGGTAGGATTGCCATTTACTTTGGGTAAGGTTATGATGCTATAGAATGGGTCATTGTGGATCGACTGACTAAGTTCTGTCACAGCTGTGATACTAGTTCAGACGACTCTATATTCGTAAGTTAGCCAATCTATATTCGGGAGATATTTCTCGTTTGCATGGGGTTTCCCCTATTTCTATTATTTCAGATCGTGGCACTCAATTTACATCTCATTTCTGTCGGTCTATGCAGAAAAAGTTTGGGAACTCGGGTGGATCTTAGTAATGCCTTTCCACCCCTCAGACGATGGTTTAGTCTGAGTGGAACCTAATCAGGTTCCTTGAGGAATTTTGTGAGCATTGTGATTGACTTTGTTGGTGTCACTGGGATCAGTTCTTGCCATTAAGCGAATTGCTTACAATAATTGTTATCATTCGATGCATTCGAGATGGCAAAACCTATTTGAAGCTCTGTATGGTAGGAGGTGTCGATCTCCAATTGGTTTTGGTTTGCATAATGCAATGAGGTTGATACCATGGGGTAGAGATTTGTTAGGGTTTCCCCTTTGGACAATGTCAGTTAATCCACAGAAGACTTCTCATGGCCTTAAGCAGGCACAAAGAGTTACGCAGATAGGAAGGGTTTCGTGATTTGGAGTTTTATGGTGAGACGAGGGTTTTTACTCTAGGTTTTCACCCATGAAGGGTGTGATGAAAAAAAATTTTGGAAGAAGGGCAATTTGATTCCAAGGAACATTGTCCTTTCGAGTTGTAGAGCGTATTGGGTGAGGGGCAATCAGTTGTCTTTTCCCACGCTAGGTTGTCATGTGTTCATCCTGTCATTTCATAATATTCAATCTTTAAGAAGTATCATGAGGCTGGTGATCATGTGATTCAATGGGATTCAGTGTTCTTGATCAGAATTTGCTTTTGAGGAAGAGCCTATCACCATCTTATGATAGGCAAATTCGGAAATGCTACGGTCCAAGGGAGATTACTCATTAAAGGTTAGGGTAACATCATCCAGTGAGGAGGTGACATGGGAACAGAGTCATACATGAGGAAGTAAATATCCTCATCTTTTGGAGCATTTAGGTTAGTCTCCTTTTCTTTTTTCCGTTCGAGACGAACGTTTGTTTGAGTGGTAGGTGATGTACGACCCACTATAGTCGTTTTTTTTTTGGAGAATTAGCTCTATTTGACTCTTTCGAAAAATTTTAAAGGGTATTTTAACTTTGATACCTAACAGTACCTAGTTGATGAAAGCTTTTTATTAATATAAGTAATTAGATAATAGATTTAGTGGGGTTTCACGTTAAACAAACTCGTTTCAAAAATCAAAGGGTGGAGCAGAAAACTTACCGTAAGCGAGCGAACGAGAGGAAAAACAATAAGAATTGCTTAGTAAACGCAATAAAATTTTTCATTCTTTCTCATTCTCTGCAGATTAAAATAGTTGTCAGAAGCATAGATTTTTGTTATTATTCTATTTTAGGTTGTTTATTAAGGGTGTTTTTTTTTCATGTGTAAGGATGTAGGGGTATATTGAGTTAATAATTTCTTTATTACACAGGATTTGGGATTTCTAGGAGTTAGTGTGGTATTAGGGATAGTATAATAATCCTAAATCGCTAATGGGTTTATCCCATGTAGGTAATAGTTATATTAAAATTTTAAAATAGACGCATTGTGGAAAAATTTGGGTTAGCCCTGTAGTATGATTTCCACTGATTGGCATTTGAACAAACCATTTGGGAAAATTGTCCACCTTGTTGCAGATGACATTAGGAGTAAATGCAGCTGCTTGCGACTGATGTCCGTCATCGTTATGGGGGGAAATTAATTCTTATTTTATTTATTTACCAATTAATTTAACTAGTTTTTGATATATTGATATTGAGATAATAATTATTATTGGATATATATTATAGATCGAACATGACATTTATTGTATTTAAGAAATTAAGGTTAAATTTCTTGGCTGACATTTCCAATGGCATTAAATTATATCAAGATTTGGCGTTTGTTGAAAATATGAGTGAGTTTGCGTCCTATGATAGACCATATAATAATTTGAATGTCTAAAAAAATGCTTACTTACTGAAATTGGCAAAATTGGTAGATTGGGAACGCTCTAAACCTTGCGAAAAGGAAAGTAAAATCTTAAAGTTCGTGGCACAAGTTCGGCAGCTAAGGTATTTAAACTTGTTTAGACTTTATGTAAGTACTTTTCCTATTAAGACTTAAAATAAAAGTAGACAAAGGGTAGGGGGAATATGGTGGGTCTCGTATCAATGGTGGTGACCGGGCATTGGACGAGTACCGGGTGTTTTAAAATGGAAAATACTATTATGAATGTGATTGAAATTTTGAGAATGCCAAAAGCATATGGGCATTACTGAATATTATGTGACTTGAATTCCTTGTGTGATTTGTGTTTTATTTTTCACCCGTATAGTTGTGAAATTGAAGGTGGTTATGTATTATAGTCAGATGGATGGATTAGATTCATCATCATCCCCTCTATTGAAACAGTATTGTGCACATGCATGAATGATACTAAGTATAAGTTGCACGTGGATATCTTCCGGTTGGGATGGTGAGATGTTAATTGTATTTTGGGCACGTGGGAGAACCGTCCCGTGCGAATATGTTTGATTATGATAGTGCGTTGCAGATCGTCCGCACAGACACGTGGAGATCGTTTCGTGTCGGTAAATGTACCTCGCGAGTCCCCCATTGGTATGAACCTCGATGTAGTTTCCGAGAGTATCATGTATATACGGTGTGAGTGGTACTTACTGGTATTTCTAAAGAACAATATTCCTGATTGGTGTTATATTGCATTGGATTTCATCCCATAATTTATTTGATGATTAGTGTTTTTGTTTGGTGTTTTGGAAAATACATGATGTTTAATAAAATTACCTTCCCTTGATGAACCCTAAATAAGTGGTGTAATATATATATATATATATCTACTTATATAATTTGGGACGAATTTATTTTTTTTGTATAAACTCTCCCGCACTACGTCCTTCGTTGTCGGTCAATGAGACATACTGTGTACACGTGTTTCGTACGCATACTACGCTTGTTGGCACTCTTTGGGTAAGATTTCGAATTCCGAGTAGGAGCACATCTCGTGAGCAAATTGAGTCGGCTTTAAGTTCTTTGAGTTGTGTGACTTGCTTGCTGTTCGTGGCCCACACCTCCCTTCTATCTTACGTATTCTGTTATCAGTATTCAGACAAGATCTCCCTTCGTTAGATTTTGTCATTTTAGTTTCAGACTTGCATCGCATTCTAGAAGCTCTTGTACTTATGACACCAATTCTTGGGTAACATTTTTTTTCAGTTTTCCGCATTTGTACTTATAAGGAACTCATTGTTGGAGAATTGACAATTTATTGCCTTTTCACTTATTAGTTAGTTAAGTTTGTTAAAATATGTTCGTTGGCTTACCTATCAGTTGGGAACGTAGGTGCCATCACGACTCGTGATTCTTGGGTCGTGACATCCTTTGATCTTGAAATTGCGCCTTTTTGTCTATTAGGACGAAGTGACACCATTAATAATCTCATAATACAAATCCATGAAAAGTTTCAGCAAAAGAAATTCAAAATCCTATCACCAAAAATCAATGGACTATAGTACACAAAAATAGATAAAATCTATTTTCCTACTTTAAGGCTTGTTTGATCTTGAAAATGTGCTCGTTTTTCTCAGGACCTACTGACACTATTAAAAAGGTCGTAACGGATGTCCGTAAAAAATTTCAACAATTTTTCTTTGTAATTGTATCATAATAATACATGGACAAGAACACATGAAAATTGGAAAATCTGATTTTTCGGGCTTTGGGGCTCGTTTTAAATTGAAAATGTGTTGGTTGTCCTCTCAGGATACACTACACTATTGATTTATTTGTAATGAACGTTCATGAAAAAATTTTAGCAAAAAAATTTTCCAAATCCTTCATGCTAAATATCCATGGAGTATAGTAAACAAAAATCATTAAGATCTAGTATTATCTACTTTGGAGCTCGTTTGAACATTAAAATACACTTTTTTTTCTCGGAACCAAGTGACACCATTAATAAGGTACTTATGGAAATCGATAAAAAAGATAGGCAAAAAATTCATAATCCTTTATGACTAAAATTTATGGACTATTAACATGAAAATTGATAAAATTTGGTTTTTCAAACTTTGGGCATTGTTTGAATTTAAAATGTGTTTAGTTGTTGCTCGCGACCAACTAACACCATCAATAAGAGCGTAATACATGTCCGTAAAAAGTTATAATAAAAAAATTCTGGAATGCTTTCCCCAAAACTCTATGAAATGAAACACAAAAATTGGTAAAATATGACTCTTCCTTCTTTACGGCATATTTGAACTTTAAATTTCATTTGTTTTTCCCTCGAGCACAATGATGTTATCAAAAAGATCATAACAGACGTCCTTGAAAAATTTTAGAAAAAAAATCTTGAATCTTGTATTACAAAAAATCCATTGACTATAGCACACGAAAATAGGTAAAATCTTATTTTTTCTGCATTGGGCCTCGTTCGAACGTGAAAATACTCATGTTTTCCCCTCAGAACAAACTAATTCCATTATTAAGGTTGTAACTAACATTCATAACTAATTTTGGAATAAAAAATCTCGCTATCCTATCACAAAAGATTCATGGACTATAGAACATGAAAATCAATAGAATATGTATTTTCGTGGTTTGGGGCTCGTTTGAACTTCTTTTCCCCTTGAGAGCATCTGACGCCATCAATTAGGTTTTAATGGACGCCTGAAATATTTCAGAGTAAATAATTCTAAGCTCTTGTATGTCCAAAAATATATGGACTATAGAGCACGAAAATCGTTAAAATCGGTTATTTATTCTTTGGGGCTTGTTGAACTTTAAAATGCACCAGTTTCTCAAACATAGTGCAAAGACCAACGTCACCATCCAAAGTCTGTCGGTGGGACAATGGTTCGTCGATGTTTTATAATGCCCTAATACGCTAAATCGCACACAACATTTTGGGCTTCTAAGCTAGTTCCTTTGACCCACATTCTAAACCCTTTTACAAAATTATTGTTTAAGGTAATAAGTAATATTTTGTCACAACAGTCTCAAATTAAGTTTGTTTTCAAATCTAACAATTAATAAGTATATAAATATTGCCGGTCGTATGTTTTGTTTACTTAATTTTTTTATATTATTTATAACCCAAAACTATATGAGGATCCTACTACCCGCTTAAAATAATTGTCAAAAATGCACTTCTTGTTCTGTTTACTCTATTAAGTACACTTTTGCACTCATTATCGTATTTATAAAACTACATGAATCATTTAAGTATATAGATATTATTTACAATTTGCACATGTTTTCTTTATTTACGAAATTGTCATGCACTAGTAAAGCTATTGATATTTTGTACAAGTTCCTTTAATAAATTAGGTATATAAAACTGGAGCAAAACTAAAATTAGACAACAAAACAAATTGGACAAAAATAATTCAGGGGTTTAATTATATGGAATACTTAACTTTGGTGGGTAATAGAACCCTCGTATAGATTAGAAGTGTAAATAATAAATAAAATAACTCTAGGATAATGGACATTAGGATAATCTACATGGTATATGATAACTTTGGTGAAAATCTAGAGGGGTGTTATTATGTCTTATATCTACTTTTATTTTGGTATGGTTCTGCTTAGTAGTACACATAGTTACTACAAAAGTACTATCCAAAAAACATTTAAAGGAATGAACAAGTGGTCGTTGACTCACCCCGTACACATATCTTTAGTCAACATGACGTAATAAGAACAAATATGTAACTCAACTAGAAAGTACAAGTACAACAAGACTAATTAAAATTCTTACTAATTAACATTGTATTTGGTCAAACTATGATCCATAATATGAAACAACTATGGAAAACAATTTACAATATGCTAATCTTTCCTTTTTCTATTTCAAATCATGAAACTACTTTTCCATACAAATTCATACTTTATATTCACTTTTCACATCAATTATTATTTTCCTTCCCCCACCCCCACATATAAAATCCTTTTACTTCTGTCATGTAGTTTTTGCTTATAAATCCTTATTTGTTACATATGGACGGTCATCTTCATCGACAACAATTTACAGGTAATCAACAAAAACATAACATATCCGGTATATTTTCACAAAGTGAACTATCTGAGTGGTGGTATGTATTAATCGTAGCCAAACCCCCAAAAAAAAAATACCGATGAGCTGAGATATGTTGGTTGACCTCTTCTTGCGCTTGGAGAAGTGAGTAATAATGTCGAGGGGTGAAGTTGAGGCATGGTGCACCAGGGGGGTGTTGGGCGGTGGGAGGAGTGAAGGAGGTATAGTGAGTTGGTGGTTGGTGTACTGCCCCGCTCCCTTTCCTCTTGGTGTCTGTCCTACACCCCTACGCACTTTCGTAATTGCTCATTGCACTCTACCACTCGTGTGGCGCGCTATTTGTTGTTGCTACTTTGTTCGTCCTCGATCTTTAGCGTTTCTACGTACAGTATATCTGTTTTGTTAAGTTTGATGCTTCTCGGGAGTGACTTGGCTCCTGTTATGTTAATATGGGTGAGGCTTGGGTGGTGAGTTGATGACGATAGTATTGTCCTCCAGTTAGACGTTCGTGGTGTGATGCCGTGTTTTGACCTGGAGGTGTGTTGCGCTTCTGATGTAAGTAATGTCACGGTATTGTTCCGAGATGTGTAGGCTAGACGGTGGCCGTTGGTTGTTTTGTTCTTGGTATCGTGGGTTATTGGTGTTTATGGGGCTGTGATAGAGTGTGTTTTGTCACGGACGCGTAGTGCGGCGGAGGGCAGTACTTTCCCCCGGGCAGGCTACCTTGGTAGTGTAGTACGTGGGGTCAGGGTGATGTCGTTTTTGTGAGGGTAGTCGGGTAGGACGGTGGGGTTTCGGGCGAGGGGGTGGGACGATGCGGTTTTTGTTGGTTTGGGTGCACTATTTGGTCGGTTGAGGGCTTTGGTGCGTATACGGGGTACTTGTTTGGGGGGAACCGAGGTAGGGTATGGTTGAGTCATTATATAGGAAGGCGACAAGGATATTATCTGTAGGTGTGGCGGATCGAGATTTTTTTACGGAGCTGCGAGACAGCGTGGGCTGAGTTGGGTTGCTGTGTTTTATGTGATTGGGGGTTTGTTTGGGGTGGGGCTTGTTGTGAGGGATAGGGACCTGAGCCCACGACTAGTGTGGTTTTTGTTAAAGGTTCGGTGGGGGGGTGGGAAGATGATACCGTCGGGCGGGGGGGTGACTTTGTTGGGGAACAGTTTGTTCCTGGTTGCTGGGGGGGGGGTTTAAGTCGGGTGCGGTACGTGAGTGATTGGGGTTAGGGGCATGAAATGAAGGGGGGAAAGCGCGTGACTACATGAGTAGTGGAGGTTTTGGGTTTGATATTGTTTTTGTGGTGATTACGATTGGGTGTGGGTTGACAAGGTGGTGTTATTGTGGTATGTGTTTTTGGGTGTTGGTGGTTGCGCTGGGGTGGGTTGGTGGGGATGTGGATTAGTCGTGTGGTTGGGGTGTGGAGATTTGTTCGTGGCGGTTGGTTGGGTATAGTAGAGGTTGTGGGGGTATAAAATTGGTGCGTTTGGTAAGTTAGTTTGGCTAGGTGAAGAATGGCTGGTGTGCGCTTGGGTAGTGGAGTGCGGTGAAGGGGTTCGGATGGTGAGGGTGCTTGTCCGTGGGTGTCTTTAGTTCGGATGGATGGTTGGTGTTCATGTTGGTTGGGTTTTATATGGTTAGGGTTTTGTTGTGGTGGTTGGGTCTGGGAGGGGGCGGGAAGGAAGTAGGAGGTTGTCGAAGGGGTTTGTTGGTGTTATTTGAGTACTTGTTGCCTTATAGAGGAGGTATTGGGTGGCGGGGATTGCTATGGTGGTACTTCAGGTGGTACGTTGGTTGGTGAGAGTTAGTGTTAAGAGGGTTGTTCTTTAGTGTGTTTTGGGTTGTGTGGTCAGTGGTTGGGAGGGATCTGGGGTTGAGGAGTGGTTCGCTGTGACCGGGTTGTTTGACTGCTTTCGGGTATGAGTAAGTGGAATTTAGCGGTTTTGGGGGGGTCCGCAGTCAGGTCGGGTTGTTTATGGCCGTCTTGGGATTGAGTTTGGGTGTCGCAGGGGTGTTTGTGGTTTGTGGGGGGGTAGCACTGGGTGTGGTATCGACTGGGGGGGTGCGTGTCGTTCAGCTTAGGGGGTAGGGAGTTAGGGATGGGGGCTTGTTGTGGGAGCTTCTGGTGTGGGTTTGTGTCGGGTAAGGGGATAGCTCAGATTGTGTTTTTATTGGATCTGTTAAATGTACGGTGCGGTGGTCTGGAAGATGTAGCTGGTGCGGGGAGAGTTTTGGGTTGTGTTGTGGTCGGTTGTGTGGTATCTTAGGTGGGGGTTATGGAGTGTGTTGGCTTGGAGGGTGTCTTGGGTGTGGTGGGGTGGGGTGGGGTTTTTGGTCGTGGTGTGTTGCGCTGAGGGTCCGCGTGGTTTTTGGGGTGGGGCGGATCTTTTGCGTATGGTTGGTTTTTGGAGTTTATGTTTTGTTTCGTGTCTGGGGGGGGGGTGTCTGTCGTGTGCGCAGGTGTGGGCACGTTATTTAGTGACGATATCTGTAGTCGTCGGCTTGTGGTTTCGTATAGTAGGAGTGTTGCACCAATTGGTGTGGGTAAAGGGGTGGGTGTAGGGAGGGGGGGGTGGGGTTATTTTAGTACAGATAGGGGTAAGGAGGGGGGAGGGAAGTTTGGGGAGGTTGTGTGGGGACTTGGTTGTTGATTGTGGGGGGACGCACTCGGGGCAGGCTGGATTTGGGGTGGTTTGTAATGTATAGAGTTGAACCGGAAGTTGAGGGGGAGAGAGGTCTGGTGAGCAAATGGTTGACTGTGGTTTTTGGAGAGGGCGAGTGGTGAATTGTGGGTGGTTGGCGAATGATAGGTGAGTGATGTTCGGTGTATTATAGTTGGCGCGGTTTTGGGTAGATGAGGTTTGGGCGGAGGGAAGGGGGGTTGTCGGGGAAGTTGTTTGGGTTCTGGGGGTAGAGGTTCATGTTGGTGGAGTTTACAGGTGGGTGTTAATTTTGCGGCGCAGGTGGTGAGGGTGGGGCTCCAGATGAGGGTGTGGACGTAGCTAAGTCTTCTGGGTTTGTTGGCCCTATGTCAGGGCGTATTTTGTGGTTGGGGGGGGTTGGGTTATAGTGTGGAGATCGCGCGTTCGGTCGTTTTTGGATGGTGTGTGGTTGGATTTTGGTCTGTCCGTGAAGGTCCTGTGAGCAGAGTGGGCGCTGCTGATAGTAACTGTGTTTGTGTTGGTATTTGCGTATGAGGAAGTGTAGGTTTGTATAGTGTGATTATGTATTGGTTCGGTGGCTGCGTGCACCTTGGGGCTCCGTGCGGTTGTGGTACGTTCATGGTGTAGGTTGGGGTGTCATTCGTAGTATGCTCAGGGTGATGGATTCTTGGTGTTTAGGTTGTATTGAAATACTCGTGTATTGCCTGCTCGGGCGCGTTGGGCTTTGATTAGGGTCGGGGTGATGTTTCTCGGCTGGTTGAGTCAGGTTGTCTGTGTGTGAGGAGCTGTGATGGGAATGAGTGGGGGGCTGAAGGCTGAGTGGTGTACGGCGGTTAAGGAGTATGGGGGGGGTGCTGGTCTGTGTAATTGGGTGGGGGGGTGTGGTGTTGTGTTATGGGGTATGGGGAGAGAATTAAGATGAGGAAGGAATGAGATGTTGGTGTGAGTGAGGAGGGAGTAGGTAAACTGGGTCTTCCAGGTGTTGGGGCGGGGGGTTATGTTGGTGGGTGGTCCTCCAGAAGAGTCTACGGGATGTCTGTTCGGCGGGTTGGTTGGATTTAAGTTAGTCGTTGGGGGGGGTAGGGAGGGGGTTAGGAGTGGTTGTTGGTATGGTATGTTGTGGATGGTTTCGAGAGGGGTCCGTGGGGGGTCTTTCATTGCGGAGATCTTGTTTTAAGTTGCTGTGTGCGTTGTGGGCTTTCTGTTGGGGGAGGGATTATGGGAAGAGTGTGGTTGTGGAGGATTGGTGATTGGGGTTTGGGTGGGGGGGGGTGGTGGTCTAGTAGGGGATAGTGGAGAAATATGGGTGGGTGGTTGGATTTACGTTTGGGTTTCCGTATGTGGTGAGTTAGGTGGTCTATGGTTAAAGTTGTGTCTTTGATACGTTTGGTGTTTTTCTCGCGTCTGCGGGACATGGGTGATTTGGGGTGGGTGCGGGTCTGGGTGTTTGTTCCATTACGGGATGTTATATGGATTTCGGTGGCAGGCTTGCGGTAGCGGTAGGGACTTGGTCAAGGGTAATTAAGAGAGTAAGGTGTGAGCATGGGAGATTGGTGGGTGGTAAGGTCGTGATGAAGTTTGGATGGGGGGGTTGTGGTGAAATGGGGCGGGTTTTAGGGTTTCGTGGTCGGCTGTGCGGTGTGGGATCGGGGTGTATGTTGGTGAGGGGGTTCTTATCTGGTAACCTTTGTGTGAGGTGGGAGTGGGGGATGGGTATGGGTCGGGTCTTGTCTAGGGGCGGGTTTTGTCTGGGGTTATAGCGGCTGGTCGATAGCACCATCATTGGTAGTGTGCGTTCACGTGGGGTGGGGGTATTGGTCGTGTTCTCTGTTTTGATGATGGATGGGCTTATGGATGATCAAAGAGTGTGGTGTTTAAATATATGAGAGGGGTTAGGGTAGGGGAAGTGCTTGGCGGTTGTGGTAGGTGAGTTGTGTGAGGTTTTGGTGTCGCGGATAGCAGGGGGGGTGAAAGAGGTTAGTCGGTGGTGTGGGGGGGCGGTTTGGGGGTGGGACGTTAGGGATTAACTTTATTGTATTTATGGACCTACACTGTTTGTCTCGTTGATTATGAGCCCCCCATTCTTTTTCTTTTCGGCTTCAGTTCATCGTTAATTTTCTCCACTATCTTTCCGCTTTATCATTCCCTTCTTTTTGAGCCGACCTAGCTTCTTCCCCTCCGTTTGGTTTGCTGCGGACTACATGTTTATTTCGCCTCTTTACTTTTCTGTGACGCATGGCCGGTTTGTTTCCGTTATCGCGCTTTTTTTGGAGATTAGTTGGTTTTCTGGAGTAGGGCTTCGTTGGGATTCTGTCACGATTGTCGCTGGGGCGTGGAGGCGGTTTGCTAATTTGTAGGTACCAGAGCGAGGTAATTTGGGTGGTATTCTTTGCTGGTTTGTTTTGCATGGGGCTGTTCTGGTTAGATTGAATCGGTCGTCAGGGAATTTGTGGTGGTTTTTTTTGTTGCACGAGATTGGGGGGGGCTCAGTTTGTACGTGATGGTCTAGGCGGGATTTGTGCTGTCCTTGTTTTGCTGGTGGGCTTGGGTTTCTCCTGGTATGAGAAGTCGCTTCAGGGTGTTGTTGCTTTTTGGCTTTTTGGGGTGTGGTCGCGAGGTGGTGGAGGGACGGAGGTGGGTGAGGGGTGTAGAGGGGGGAAGAAGTAGGCGAGGGCTTTCTGATGGGGTTGTGTTTTGGTCTTCTTGGGCGGGTGGGGCAGTATTGGCTCGGGTGTTCTTGAGTTAGGTAGGTGGATTAGGATCCGAATGTATGTGCGGGGCGGCAGTGGTGGTGTCCGATCGTTGTATGTGGTGCGGGTGTTGTGGAGTTTGGTTAAATCTGGAAGGTCTTATTAGTTTCGCGTGTCTTGGGGTGGGTGTGGGTGAGGGTTATGTACACTTATAGGGCCGTTTATGTGTTGGTTTTGAGTGTGGTGGTAGGGTTGTGTGGTGAGGTGTGGGAGTGCGTGGTTAGTGACAAGTCTGGGGTGGTGGGGTGGATGATCTGTGATGGTGGTGTTGGGAGAGAGGATTAGCGGCGAGAAGTAGGTCGGTCCTGGGTGTGGGCGCCGAGAGTTTTGGGTGGGAGTGGGGCGGGTGAGGTAGGGGGAGGTATGCGGGTGGCGTGGGAAGCAGAGGGGTGATGGGTGGGTTATGGGGGGGTTTATTTGGGTATGGTCGAAGGATTTGGGATGGTTTATTTTTCACTAGAGATTTGTTGAAGGCGGTGGTGGGAACTGCGTGTTGTGTCGGGTTGATAGCTAGGGGGGCTTTAGTGGTACTGGGTGTTGGGTGTGGTCTTGAAGGGGGGTCTAAAGATAGGAGTTTTGTGTGAGTTATTTGGACGTGTGAGGTGGGCTGGGGGTTAGATGTGGTTTTGTAGGTTGCTGGCTTTTGTGGAGCTACGTGGTAGATAGGTGGTGGGGGTGTTGGGAGGATGTCGAAGGAGGGAGGATGGGCTGATGGCGGGATGGGGTAGGGCGGAATGTTAGTTGGGGTTGGGATACGCTGGGTGGAGGTGGGTGGGGAGGTATTGGGGGTGGGTGGGGGTACCTTGGTCGGGTGAGGGGTGTTTTGTTGGGTAATGTTGGGGATTATATGAGGTGGTGTGGAAGGAAGTATGGTAGATGGGGTGGTTAAAGAAGAGGATAGGGGTTTTATGGCGGGGTTTGTGGACGTGGGGTGCGGGGGATAGTGGTGTTAGGGATGCTGTGGAGGTGGGAGTCTGTTGTTTGGTGCCTGATGTTTATTGGGCCGAGTGTGCTATGTGGGTTGGTTGTGTCTGGTTGTGGCTCTTCTTTGGGCGTGTGCGCAGGTGTTAGATGAGTTGGGGGGTTAAGGTGTTTAGGCGACTTTTGAGGAGTAATTAGGGTGGGGTGGGGTTGGGGGCGTGGTGGGGTTGTTGTGTGGAGAGGTGGTGGGGGGTGGGGTGTAGTATGGTGGGGGGGAGGGTGGAGGTTTGTGGCTTTGTGATTTCTTGCGCGAGTTCGGTTGGGGTTGTGTCGGGGGGGCGTGTGTGGGGTAGAGGGAGTGGCTTGTATTCGTTTCAGATCTCAGTGTTAACTGGTTGTGAGTTGGTGATTGGGGCGACGTGTAGGGGTTGGGTGGGGGGTTTGAGAAAGAGGTGTTGGTGGTTACTCTGCGGGTCATGTGTTTCTGGAAGTCCCGACGGGATTTGAGGAATCGAGGTGGATGTTTTGCTGTACATATAGTGTTCGTTTTTGAAGGTGTTCGCGTGCGGTGGGTTATGGGGTTGAAGTGGTCGGTTGTGCGTGATGGAGATCTGGAGGTTTTTTCTTGTCGTTTGGGACTTCCTAGGCGTATCGGTTTCCATTGTAGTGGCTATGGGGTGGAGGGGTTTTGGAGTTCGTTTGTGTGGATGAACGGAGTGGTTTGCTTCTTAACGTTCAGGTGTTTTCTGGAGGCCGACGGGTGGTAACGGGGGTGTAACACTATTGGTAAATGAAGTCTTGACGGATGATTGTGAGAGGTCTTTTGTGGGATTGGAGTATTGGGGTAGTGAGTGTTGTTTTTGTTTTTGGTGGTCTTGACGGTGGGGGATTGGGGCTGTGGGGATGGTGTGTTGGGGTGGGTGTATGGTGTTGTAAGTATTCCGGAGCGAGGGGGACCATTTGTGTGTGGGGGGGGCGTTACATCTGGCGACTGCTTACGTCCTGCTCTCTATTCGGATAACCCTGGCTGAGTCTTATTTAGAGCGGTAGTGGGTGCTGGTTTCGAGTAGTCGGTGGTTTGTTTTGTACGTGGTATGTGAGTCGATGGTGGTTTATTGGGGGGACCTCGTAACGTTGTGGTGTGTGTAGGGTCATAGTGGTTTTGACTTGCAGGGGGAGCGAGTCAGCGGGGTCTAAGTGTCAGTTGTTTCAGGCGGTGGGATTGTTCGTTGGGGGGGGGTTTTGGGAGGGTCTGGTGTATGGATAGTTCTGCGGACTCTGGGATTCTTCCCGCTTTGCCGTAGGGGTTAGAAATGTTGTGGGTGCCGTTTGTGGGTTATGGGGCGGGGTGTTTTTGAAGGGTTTGGAGGTGTGTCGGCTTGGATGGCGGGTTTGTTTTTAGGCAGGAGAGTGAGTGTTGCGGGAGTTCTGCGGTTGGGGGTCGGCTTATGTGTAAAGAAAGTCTAGAAACTAATCGTAGGACTACCCAGACCGAACACAATGCTTTAGCTAATGACTTGTGGTTATGGGAGTGTAAAACTAACAAAAATTGTGGAGATAGGTTTTTCCACAACAAAGTTTTGTTGAGCCACGTTATTTCTTGATTACCCAAGGTAGTGCATAAAACTTATTACAACAACAGAATGATCCAAAGCCATCAGATGCCTTGATGACCCAGGATCATCATCATGATCAACACGAATTTATGAGTCATCGAGGTGTTAATTCTGATACATGTAGTGGAGATGCTAGATTCTTTTCAGAGTTTTGTATAGAAGAGTTACAAGAATTTTATTTGTAGTTTTTGATGATTTGACAAACTTGGGGACCTTGTAAATGTACCAGTTTCTTAATTGATTATTGCAGGGTTCTTGCTTTAGTATTCAGATGAACAAACTCCGGGACCTAGTAGAGGTACCAAAGGCTCTCAGATGAGGAGCCAGTTGAGTGCCATGCTGGGCGGTACAGAAAGTAGGTGGCACACTTCCCGATGCGTCAGAAATGTGTGACTCTTCCAGCTAATGGCAAAGAGGTTTAGGAAAGGGGCTTGCCCATATTAAAGGCACTTTCCTAAACATTTTTGAGTAGTTTGCCAACTTGATACAAAACTTTTCAAGAACCTTGCAAAGGCTACTACAAAGCAAGGCGAATTATTTCAGAACTACCATAAATCTCTACAGCTTTTCGTCTAGTTGTTTAGGAATACCTTCTCATTGTTCGTAACTGTAAACCATTCCCCTGAATCTATAAAGGAATGGTGTGTTTGTTATGAAGTCAGGTTGTCCGGTGGGATAGCTTAGTTGGTAGATTGTTTTCTACTTCGGCTTGTTGAAGACAATGACCGGACTATTGCTTAACTGTAAGATTGACTAACTCTTTCTTACATTTGGTGTAATCGTGTTTTAACCTTTGCTTCTGAAATAAGTGAAACGATTGCAATCCTGTTTGAGACAGGTCGTGGTTTTACTCCCTTACGCAAGGAGGTTTCGCACGTAACAATCATTGTGTTTGATTTTCTGCTTTAACTTTTGTTTTATTCATTAGTTTAGTAAGGGTCCTGGTCCATTACTTGTTAAGTGCAAGACCTATATTCTATCAAGTGGTATACAGAGGCAGGCACTAATCTATTTGGTTAACACCAATGAAGTGATATTTTGCTTTGAGAATGGCAGCTCCCCTTAACCTCGAAAAATGTCAGTCGTCACACCTACCTCCTCTCTTCAAGGGACTTTTTACAGTTGTTGGAAAGTAGAATGCACATTACCCTCATGGCCCTGAAATAGTGAGGGCTATGGGATATTGTTCTGAGATGGACATTTGTTCCGACGATGGGGAGAAGACATTCTTGTTCAACAAGCTAGGCAAAATATGACAAAGCTACAGGAAAAGATTGAAAAAGTTTCAAAGCTAAAACTCTCTGGTCTGTGGGATAAGGACGTATGATACAATAGGTGTCAGCCTGTGAGCTGCTAAGGAAATTTGGGACTGCTGTGACACAGACTACATACACATGAAGGAACTGAACAAGTCCAAGATCTCAGATTGACGATGCTTACCTCACGGTAATGAAACCTTCAAATGAAGGAATGAGAAACAATCCATGAATGTTCCACAAGTGTCTTCCATTACAATGAGGCTGCGAAGTCTGGGTGAGTCCTATAGCAGAACAAACAAGTCAGAAAAGTGCTTGAATGCTTCCTAGAAGTCTTGGGAGAGAAACGTTGATGCCATACAAGAAGCCAAGGACTTGAAGGTGCTGACTATGGATGCGCTTTGCCTTGGTATCGAAAACACATGAGTGCATCGAAACTATGATTTGTCAAAGAAGGAAGCCAGAAGGACAGTCTTGATTGCCTGAAGTAATAAATCAGTGAAGATTCAAGTGATGATGAGAGAGGCATATCTCATACAGTAAATTTCAAAAAAATTTGTGAGGAAAATAAAAGTTTATAAAATAGAACAAACGGGTACTCGAAATGTTGCTCAAAGGTGATACTTGTACAAAGTGTGGCAAAGCTGGGCACTATTCATCAAGAGTGTCCTTTGCTCCAAAAAATGAAAACAAGGAACATCACAACCACGAAGTGACCAAAGTAATAGAATGGGACAATGTTACTTGGAAAGAGAGATAGAACACTTTTGGATGACTTGGTTGTAAAAGGCTCTTCTGCATGGGGTGTTCCTCAAGTGAAATCAAAGACCCTGATGAGCCAAAGAGTGTCCATGGTTGTTGTACATGAATGAGGAACATGTCTCAATTCACTGTTTGCTCCATGGCCACAAGAAGGAAGAAGAAGATACACTAAGGTAACTCTAGTATGATGATAATGACTTTGGATAAATATTCTCTTAAAAATTGAAACTTTGCAAAAGTCATGATTTTGATTCTGTGAATAGATTAACTCTAAAAAGAGAACAATATGAATGCTGAACTTGTACAGTTTGACTGACACGAAAGTTACTTGGGGAAGAGAAAAATGTCAAGAATGGTGTCTCTAGAGTCAAATAACCTCTGAACTTAAACCCTTTGAACCAAATTACTGAAGAGCTGACAAATTGAATGATGTCACTTGGTTGCAAGCTGAAAATTCAAGAGAAATTGGAAAAACTCTGAGAAAAAAAACTTGGTCTGTCCTTGAAAGAGAAACAATTATAACATATATTTCAAAACTTAAGGAAGAAATCGAAAAATCCCTTAGTGGACAACATCCTCAAAGTTACTGACTAAAATGGCAAACAAATCATAGTAATTCAATAAGAACGGACTAGGAATATGAACATTTACTCCCCCTTATAATCTCACCAGAAGTAGGTGTTTCTATCTGACAATTTGCTATGTCTTCACTGTGGTAAGAATGTGGCATCTGAAGGGTGAGTGTCTATCTGAGAAACTCCGTGAACGGGCTCTCTAAGTATGATGACGCAAAATGTACCTAAAAGAGAGACTGGTCCTCCCAGCATGCTTCAACTCACAGATTTTCAAAGAAAAACTATTTCCTGCTCCTGCTGGGTCCTTTGTTAGAAAGGCTTCAAAATCTACCATATTGGACTACATAGATCTATCACTCTTTGTCTGCCTCCTGGGAACTCAAGAGCTGAAATGGGTTCCCAAGCTAAAACAAGTGATTCTTGTGCAGGTTAGTGAGAGGAGATCAACCGTGCATGTTCGTATTGGACAGGGTTTCTCTAAGCATATGACTTGTGATGTCAAGAACTCCTCTCACTCAGACCTCCAAGGAGTAGGTGTCTCTTTTGGTGATGGTAAGAAAGGGTACATTTGGGCAATGGGGCAAATTAGGAAGATCTCTTCTTGAAGATTCAATTGACAATGTGTATATGTGATAGGTTGAAGTACAGCTTGTTGAGTGTGGCACAACTCTTGTTACAAAGTAAATGAGTCAAGTTACTTACTTCTAGAAATGCCACTGTGTGAGTCTAACTACAAACAAGTAATTCTCACTGCACACAAAATAAAAAATATGTATGTTGCAAACATAGAAACGTCTCATGGAGATGACCTACATGTCTTATGTCTTCAGAATGAGAATGCTGATCTCGGCAAATCGTAGGAGGCTGGGGCATGTTGAGCTCTTCTATTAAAGATTTGATTTCTACTGCCTGTTCCCAGGTCTGCAAAAGCTGAAGTTTGCTGAAAATAATATGTGAGCTTGTGTTAAAGGACCAGAAAACCAGGTCATCCTTTAGCCCAAAAGCAGGTAACATCATCGACCCTGAGCTGCTTTAGCCTGGAATTGTTGGACCCTTAAAGGTTTTCAAAGAATAAATGAAAGAAGTACATTTTTGGTGCTTGTTGATGATTACTCAAGATACACCTGGACGAAGTTCTGAGATCAAGGCAAACACAGCTGAAGAGTTTGGTGGTATTCATCAAATGATTCAAACCAAATTGAAAGATCAGTTATTTGCAGCATTTCGATCT